>OY728165.1:183935847-184535847 GCA_963277665.1 Viscum album
CTTAGCAATAAAATATGACTATTTAGATCCACTTGGATTAGATTAGGACATTTATTATTATTTAATTTTAAGAATAGTTAAAATAGTTAAAATCAAAGTTTAATAACTACAAAATTTTTAATATAGGGTTATACATAAGATAAATTCGACTATAAATATTTATTAGAAAGAAAAAAAATATTTCCTACATAATTTTATTTTATTTATAATTTTTAGACATTAAATAATTTAATTTATTCATGACACAATGATAATGCAGTAATTACCTTATTAATGAATTATTAACATAATTGATATTATAAATACCCATATAAATGTAAATTAAGACTTTTTATGAATTAAACTAATTTTATAGGTTAATATGACATTTTATTATTGATTTAATTAACTTCTTTCGAACTAATCATGCTGTTATGATTTTCACAAAAATCAATTACCAAATAGTGTTAAAATTGACATAAAATAGTTTTTAAGACAGATATTATATTATTAATTGTTATTTTATTCCTAAAAATCTATGGTTTGGCCAAATGACTTAGATATGGTTATATATATTAATAATAAAAAAATTGGGGATCGTTTGTCTTGTTATAGTAGGTTTATTAACCATATAGTGTAAGAAAACAAGAAGACACGGTAAAAGTTAAATTATTTAACTTAAAGTTAAATCTAAATGATAAGGTTAAAATAGTAACCTAAACTTTTCTAAATTATATTGGTTGAAATGGTTTCGACCCATACCCACTTTAGCTTCTAAATAAATCAATTTAGATCTATTATAAACCGAATATGACTTTATTATAAAATAATATTTTAAGTTTTTCCAAAGGTACCCCTCTCCTCCCTTATAAAAAGGGCACCCCTTCCCAATTCTCTTCACACCCTTTTGAGCCTTGATTCTCGGCCAACCCCTACCAATTCCTCTTCTAAACCTCTATAGTTACATCATAGAGGTTCTGGTCTTCTCAAAAGACCAACTCTAGTGCCCTAAGAAGAAGTTTAAAGGAGGTGCATCAAGGAAGAGGTAATCTCTTCTACCGACTCTTTAAAGTTTATTTCTTCTTCTAATTCCTATTATTTTGTTGTTTAATTATAAAGTAATAACATCAGTATTAATTATATACTGATATGTTATTATAAATATGAAACAACCCTATTTCACCTTCTATCCATCCTACGAAAAATGAAATCACCACGCGTGCGTACGTAAGGAATACTGTCTCCACGCCGTGGTGTAATATGTTTCTCCACCACCACCTTACTTGGATTGGTATAATGGTGTAAAGAATAACTATATATTTTATTATTATAACATCATACTGATTCTTTTATATTATATCATCCACTACAATTCCATTCAATAAATATGGGAATGATATCATCGCTCGTGCGTACGTACGGATTACCGTCTCCATGACGCAATGAGATTCATTTTCCATGTTAACAATTCAAGAATAATTATAAAGTATATATAATAATTAATCATGAAATATATTAAATAATTATGCTACTGGATTTATGTATATATATATGTATGTCATCTACTTAATTCTATGCAATTCAACAATGAAATGAAAAACAACGTTTATGCATACGTACGGCCTTCCGTCTCCATGAACGGTGTATTTCTTTCCCTTTATCAAACTATTATATATATTTATATTATGAATATATATTATATATAAATCATATTTTATATTCTGGAATAAATTAATCATGATCTAAGTAATCATATTAATAATTACAAGTCAAAACACTGATGATAAATGAAACGAATATACCCAAAATGCTGCTTTAACATGGAATTGACAAATGAACGGATAATATAAAGTCGTAAGTGAATCATATATGATATCGTAAATATTATTATGGTTATGTTACAAGTTAATAATATGTTTAAACCCACTATAAAGGAGTCTCGGACACATACGGAAGAAATTGGACATATGGTAAGGGATAACTTTTCCAATCTCGTTTTTATCCGAGATTGTTTATTCGTAAGTATTTACTGGGGTAATATTTATTATCCATGTACCAGTTTTCTAAAAATGGTTTCATGTATGTTTAAAGTTTTTTTACCCATTTTTTTCTTTTACTACATGGTATGTAAGGAATCTTTCTTTTGATTAGCATACGAGGTACTTTTTGACTTTTCTGACAAAAGTACGAGAAGAATGTTATTTTTACTTATACAGCGTGAATGGATTTTTACGGTTTCATAACAACTTATTTCAGTGAAGTTTCCTCTACAAAATTTTATGACTATTTTCAATAAAATAATTTTCTTTTACGATTGCATGTCATTTTGGGAAAAAAAATTTATTTTTAAGAAGAAATGATATTTTCCTCAAGAATTCATTTCAAGTGTTTTATCAAAACCATTTTCCATATAAGATGGAATTATTTCATATGTGTATGTTTCAAGTATAATGTCTCTATGATTTACATGGTTTTACTTTTCTTATGATGAAATGATATCCATTTCTTTTATATGGATTATGTGATAATGGGATGATGTTTATGATACCCATTTTATTCTTTGGGTTATGATGAATGTTTTAAGTTTATTTTGTGGAACAAGTAATGATGATTTCATTATGATATGGGTGGGACCTATATCTCCCTCCAATGCATTGGGTAAAGATTTATATCTCGTGATATAGACATGGCATGAACAGTAAGTTAATCTAGTTCAGTGTTACAGGACTGAAATGAGGAGTGAACTTGATTCAGAAAGGGACTTTTTCCACTAAGATAGGCTTAGCAGCAATGCCTTGGCTACTATGGAAATCATATCATGTGCTTAATGATTTTCCACAATTACAAGTTTTATTTCCAAGCTATTTTATAATGATTTATGTTCCATTATGATCTAATCCTTACGTACTACCATGTTTTATGTCATTGCTCAATATTTTGTTGTTTAAACATTATGTTTGTGTTTTTATGTTCAAATGTATTTGGTTTGTTTTATTTTCTCCATGCTTAACCTTACTGAGAATTTGAGATCACACTTTATATGTTTTCTTTTCCCCAGGATATAAAGAAATATTTTAGTTAAGAAAACAAAAGGGGAAGATCTTTATGGGAGATGTTGAAGATCTTTCACCACGATTATAAGATTATGTTCCGAGTTTCCAAAGACATTAAACTGTTATGGTCCTTGTGTGTTTGTTTTTGTTATGTATTATGTATTCCAAAAAAGTAAAGTAATGTCTATGTACGTCATGATTTGGGTCATTATAGTTGGTATTAGAGGAAAGGTTTAGTCAACCTTTGGAAACTAGGATCTGAGAACTTTAGTGAGATCCCTAGAGATATTTCTAAGGTATGTCTAGGGATGTCCCTAAGGTTAAATATAAGTATAGGTTATAGTCCTAGAATTATGGTAACGATATTATAATTAAACCTAAGATGTTCGATATTCAAGTTACTCCCCCTTGATTATGATTTTGGGCTCTCACACTATTCTTATTGGGTTAAAAAATAGCTAGAAACCGGAAAATTCATGATGATTGAGGATATGATGGACAATGAAATGATATTTTTCATGAGCAACCAAATGAAATTGGATCTGGAATTCCACATATCATTATTATGCCTAATCAGCAATCTTATAATATGATTAATAATCTCAACTTTGGTAAGTTTCCCAACTCCGTAAATAAGAGAGAGATAGAGTTTCATGATGATCATAGAGAAAAGAAAATTCAATTCCCCTCATGTAAATCATGTGGGAAGAGGCATCAAGGAGAATGTTTCAAAGGAACTGGAAGATTCTTTGGGTGTGGAAAAGAAGGACACAAATCCAGTAAGTGCAAAGGAAGAGGTTCAGTTAACACCATGGAGAAGGATAATGGTATTGCAACGACATCAACAATGATTAGATTTTTTAAATGTGGAATGTATGGGCATTATGCAAACCAATTCCCTAAGGTAAAATCTCATGAAGATAATCAACATGGTTATATGGGTAGTATTTATGTGGATGATGATGAGGAGACTACAAATGATATATGAGATGAAAGAAGTGTTGAAGCTTGGTCAATGGTTTAAGAAGGTAGTGGAATGATTTATGTTTATCAAGATTTATGTTTTATAGGTAATGGTACTATGGAATAAAGACACATCTAAGGATTGTTACACTATTGTTTTTTCTAAAGTATTTGAAAGTATATGTTAAATGGTAATGGTTACCATGAATGGTTGATTCATATATTTTTGGAAAGAAGATGATATGTGCGTAATGAAGGGATAAAGAGAAAATGAAATTATGATAGTATTCATGAGCTCATGACTGATATAAGGACAAAGTGATATAATGGTTTGATTATATAGAAATTTTGGGATTTTGGTATATGGAATGAGTTAACTTTTGACAGCATTCATGTTTTCTCTAAGGTTCAATGCGTATTCATTTTTTAAGAGAATACATGATTAAGGTATTCACATGTTTGTAATATAACCAACAAGATATATCTTATGATATATGGGAGATAAATGATGGTATTAACATTCTTGGTATTTGACCTATCTAGTAATCATTTTCATTATACTATGAGATTGGACAGAAGTATTTTAGATAATCCTAAATATTGGAATGGATTATGTTGTACATAAGTTAATATTGTTTAAGGATATAATTTTTTTTCGATATTATTTATGGGATGTTATAATAATGTAGTTTTAGAAAAAGGACAACCTGCAGGATGGGTGACAACCCATAGCGTCGGACAAGGCTGTGGGAATCGAACCCACAACCGAAGTGCGACATGCCTTTATCGCCTACCACTGGCCTACAGGAAGTCCCTAGTAAGTAGAAACTAGTTTTATTAAGTTGTATGATAGATGAAGTATAAGTCCATTTTTGGAATCATATATGATTAATCTCACCATAGATGGACTTATGTATATTTGATAACTTTTGCTAACCTTTTGTTTGAGACATATGTAATGACTCATCATTCTATCACATGATCTGCTAACACTTCACGATTGACAAATTCAACATCATTTCTTTAAGAGATGAAGTGGAAATTGTTCAAGTCACGAACAATGGTGAGATTATACCAAAATAAAGTAAGTATTTCTTCTATTTAAAATTTTTCAACTTTAGGAAGATGATCTTGAAAATCAAAAATATTGTCCTAGTGCCCTTATGTCTAATGAATTAGATGGTACCTTATATCATCACAAATTTATGGCTTTGTGATTTTTGTCTTTTTCATAGCCATGTTCTCTACCACTCTCCATCGGAACATGATGGTTAGATTTGTCTTCCATATCCATATTTTCACCTAAGTTATCCTATGTGGAAACTCAGTGATTAGTTAATTTGGGCAACCATTACATTTCATAATTTAGTTTTTAAAGTTCAGTTTCTGTATTCCTTTTTACGATGTGGGTTTTTATGAAAGAAACATTCAAGTAGTAAACCATTTATAATCCGGATGAATTTTGAGGGTGAAATTCATTTTAAGGGGGGTAGAATGTAACAACCCGAGATTTTCTGAGAATTATTCTTTTTAATTTCATTGATGTCTTGTTTTGTATGCTACACCAAAATTAGCTTGGACTATACGCAACACTGTATTAGCTTACAGTATACGCAACACTATTCTTGGATCTTGTTACACACAATTTCATGTTCATTTTGTGGAAATTATTTTACACAACATTAAGTATAGATTTTGTTTAATGTATAAATAAAATATGTTTTGATTATGTTATAAGCAACACCAATAGGAGATTTCACTACACGTATCCCTAACATGGCTTTCATTACACACAATCAAGATCTTCCTCAATAGCGTGTGTAGTACGCAATACCGAGTTTCACTAAACGATATATTATTATAATATTATTATGAACTAGCTGTTATGAATAGTAATACCCACCTTTTGAAATTTTATAAATTTTATTTTTCAAAATGGACTTCATTTTTGGATTCAGAATATAGAAATTAGCATAGGGTAAATTTTTGGTATTTTTCTGAAAACTTTCAATTTTTGATGAATAGTGAAAACACTGGGTTACTATTTAAAAACAAAATTTTTATTTAAATAATTATTTATTTTATTTAAATTTATTTTAGGTCAAAATTGATACATAATACCTATATAAGTTCAATGTAATTCATTGGAGTCATTTTATAATAATTTTAGATATATAAAAAGTTTATTGAACTTTTCACCATCTTTTACCCACCTACTAGGAGAATTTGAAAATTTACATGAAACTTAATTTTACCGCTTCTGTGAGTGGAATTTCGAAAATTTGAGAGACATGGTTATTATCAAGGAGTAAAATGTGATTCAATAAGATAGAAATTTTTTTGGTGAATAGTAAATTTTTACTTCTTTTACCACGGTTAAAAGTAAATAGGGTAATTAAGGGTAAAAATGATATTATTATAACCCTAACACATGTCCTAATTCTATTGGATAATCTTAATTCGACCAAAAACAACCTTAGAAATAAAATATCACCATTTAGGCTCACTTGGATTAGATTAGGACATTTATTATTATTTTATTTAAAGAATAGTTAAAATAGTCAAAATCAATGTTTAATAACTAAAATACTTTTAATATAGTGTTGTACATAAGATAAATTCGACTATAAATATTAATTAGAAATATAAAAAGATTTCCTACATAATGGTATTTTATTTATAATTTTTAGACATTAAATAATTTAATTTATTTATGACACAATGATGATGTGGTAATTACATTATTAATTAAATATTAACATAATTGATATTATAAATACCCAAATAAATTTAATTTGATACTTCTTATCAATTACACTAATTTTATAGGTTAAAATGAAATTTTAGTATTGATTTAATTAAATTTTTTTGAACTAATCATGCTGTTATGATTTTCACAAAAATCAATTACCAAATAGTGTCAAAATTGACATAAAATAGTTTTTAAAACAAATATTATATTATTAATTGTTATTTTATTCTTAAAAATCTATGGTTCATCCAAATGAATTAGATACGGTTATATATATTAATAATAAACAAATTGGGGTTCTTTTGGCTTTTTATAGTAAGTTTATTAACTATATAGTGTAAGAAAATAAGAAGACACGGTAAAAGTAAAATTAGTTAACATAAAGTTAAATCTAAATGATAAGGTTATAATAGTAACCTAAACTTGTCTAAATTATATTTTTTGAGATGATTTCGACCCATACCTACATTATCTTAAAAATAAATCAATTTTGAGCTATTATAAACCGAATATGACTTTATTATAAAATATTATTTTAAGTTTTTCCAAAGGTGCATCTCTCCTCCCTTACAAAAAGGGAACCCCTTCCCTCTTCTCTTCACACCCTTTTGAGCCTTGAATCTCGGCCAACCCCTACCAATTACTCTTCTCAGAATCTATAGTTACATTATAGAGGTTCTGGTCTTCTTAAAAGACCAACTCTAGTGTCCTAAGAAGAATTTTAAAGGAGGTTCGTCGAGGAAGAGGTAATCTCTTCTACCGACTATTTCAAGTTTTTTTCTTCTTCTACTTCCTCTTATTTAGTTGTTTCAATATAAAGTAATAACATCAGTATTAATTATATACTTATATGTTATTATAAATATTAAACAACCCTATTTCACCTTCTATCCATCCTACGAAAAATGAAATCACCGCGCGTGCGTACGTACGGAATACCTTCTCCACGCCGTGGTGTAATCTATTTTTCCTCCACCACCTTACTTGGATGGGTATAATGGTGTAAATAATAACTATATATAATTATTCTAACATCATAATTATTCTAAGTTATTATATCATCCACTAAAATTCCATTCATTAAATATGGGAATGATATCATCGCTCGTGCGTACGTACGGATTACCGTCTCCACGACGCGATGAGATTCATTTTCCATGTTAACAATTCAAGAATGATTATAAAGTATATATAATACGTAATCATGAAATATATTACATAATTATGCTACTAGATTTATGTATATATATATGTATTTCATCTACCTAATTCCATTCAATTCAATAAGGAAACAAAAAACAGTGTTCATGCGTACGTACGGCCTACCGTCTCCATGAACGATGTATTTAATTCCATTAATCAATATATTATATATATGTATATTATGAATATATATTATATATAAATAATTTTTATATTTTTGAATTAATTAATCATGATCTAAGTAATCATATAAATAATTACAAGTCAAAATACGGATGATAAATGAAACGATTTTAACCAAAATGCTGCTTTAACATGGAATTGGAAAATGAACGGATAATAAAAAATCCTAATTGAATCATATATGATATCATAAATATTATTATGGTTCTGTTACAAGTTAATAATATGTTTAAACCCACTATACAGGAGTCTCAGACACATACGGAAGAAATTGGACATATGGTAAGGGATAACTTTTCCAATCTCGTTTTTATCTGAGATTGTTTATTCATAAGTATTTACTAGGGTTATATTTATTATCCATGTACCTGTTTTCTAAAAATAGTTTCATGTATGTTTAAATTCTTTTTTACCCATTTTTTACTTTTACTACAAGGTATTTAAGGAATCTTTCTTTTTATTACCATATGAGTTATATTTTGACATTTCTGACAAAAGTACGAGAAGAATGTAATTTTTAACTTATACGGTGTGAATGGATTTTTATGGTTTCATAACAACTTATTTTAATGATTTTTACTCTACAAAATTTTATGACTATTTTCAAAAAAAATACCTTTCTTTTAAGATTTCATGGCATTTTTTGAAAAGAAAATGATTTTGAAGAAGAAAAGATATTTTCCTCAAGAATTAATTTCAAGTATTTTATTAAAACCATTTTCCATATAAGATGGAATTATTTCATATGTGTATGTTTTAAGTATAATGTCTCTATGATTTACATGGTTTCACTTTTCTTATGATGAAATGATATTCATTTGTTTTATATGGATTATGTGATGATGGGATGATGTTTATGAAACCCAATTTATTATTTGGGTTATGATGGATGTTTTAAGTTTATTTTGTGGTACAAGTAATAATGATTTCATTATTATATGGGTGGGACCAATATCTCCCTCCAATGCATTGGGTAAATATTTATATCTCATGAGATAGACATTGCTGGAATGGTAAGATAATCTGGTTCAGTGTTACAGGACTGTAACGAGGAGTAAACTCGATTCAGAAAGGGACTTTGTCCACTAAGATGGTCTTGGCAGCAATGCCTTGGCTATTATGGAAATCGTATCATCTGCTTAATGAATTTCCACAATTACAAGTTTTATTTCCAAGATATTTTATCATGATTGATGTTCCATTATGATCTATGCCTTACATATTTCCATGTTTTATGTCATTGCTCAAGATTTTGTTGTTTAAACATTATGTTCGTGTTTTTATGTTCAAATGTATATGGTTTGTTTTATTTTCTCCATGCTTACCCTTACTGAGCATTTGAGCTCACCCTTTATATGTTTTCTTTTCCCCAGGATATAAATAAAGATTTTGGGTAAGAAAACAAAAGGGGAAGATCTTTATGTGAGATGTTGAAGATCTTTCACCATGATTAGAAGATTATGTTCTGAGTTTCCAAATACACTAAACTATTACGATCCTTGTGTGTTTGTTATTGATTTGTATTAATTATTCCTTAAAAGTAAAGTAATATCTATGTTCGTCAAGCTTTGGGTCATTATAACACTACTATATAGAGAACATTTGAGGTGATCACCGTCATGGGGAGGAACACTATGGTGTATTATAGTTAGAGGACGACTCTCTTGATCCATGATCATCTAGACACATGGAGGGCAATTATGGATCTAATTCGGAGATTGTATCTCGATATTAATCAAATTGTAGACATTAATCATGCCCTCATGGTGACGTTTTAGATGAGTAACTTCAAAATTAAAAATAAAACTCCCATAATTTGATAATGGGAGAGTACGGTCTTGAGAAACCATAGCTAATTGTCTCAGGGCTTATAGAACACTATTATTGAGTAGAGTGGAAGAGTTTCTCAACTCATTATTGTATAGTTTTCATTCGTAATGATTCATTTTCGATGCCTTCTTATGATCTATTAGATCCACTTGGTATGGGAAGTGGTTTTAATATGATGGATTTTGTGAATACCATAGAGTGGCCATTAGGAAAGGCCTATTATCTATAATTGGATAAGGTTTATGTTCCCAATTTGATTGTTTGTATATTATTGGGGAATTTTCTTCATGGCCCTCCTGGATGGAAGTACAGGTGTGTATCTAGTCTAGAGTGACATGTTGATGTGCCACCCACTTATAGAGATGGAGTTATGTTTTCTTCCCTAAGGAAGTACTATCATTTAAGTTATTATTTCTTTGAACGTATGTTGGAAGTGGGCCGATATTTTCTTCTTCCCTTTCACCATTGTGAAGATATTCTTGGTGACTTTCGAAATTAGAATAATAATATATTCCCATTACATGTCTAGGGTTTATGGATGTTCCTACTCTTTTCCTCCATTTTCTTCTATTTGTGACTCTAATTACTCATGTGGGGGTGGAGATTTTGTTACCTCCTATGCTATTTATCGAAACTTTTTGACTGACCTCTCTAGGTGCTGCTGGACGAGACTACTAGAAGGCATGATGAATGCATGTAGGTGCATGTGCCTACTCATGTCCTGCCACCAAACATGCTTGGTGGCCTTCATTAAATGCTTCTAGATGAGTCTACGGGAAGGTTTGGTGGGTACAGGTAGGTGTATGTTCCTACTTTTTGTATGTATTAGGATTTGAAAAATGGTAATCCTATAATTCCACAACAAGGGTGTACCTAATGGATGGATGAATGGAGGTTGACAGGTGTGTGTCATAGCTCACAAAATGCCACCAATTTTGGTTGGTGGTATTCTTAAAAGGGGAGAGGGTGTGACCCTGCTCCCTATGGGTATTTTTCATCCTTATTGTTTAGTATTGAGTGCTTAGGTTTGAAGGACCTTGTCTGGATAGCCAAAGACAACACCCTCATAATTTTGAGGGTTCAATACCAGATGGAGTTAACGGTAATGATCGATGTAAGGAGGCCTTGAGGAGTCCTGTGTCTTTTGGATGAGGATCTATATAGCCTCTTTATGCACTTATCTAATATAGGGCAATGAATTTTTATCATGTTATGGGGATAGGCTCCCTAAATGGTTGAAGATTGAAGTCAGAGTTGTTTGCTTCAAGATCATGGGTTATTTTTTCCAGTTGATCGGTGGTTTTTGTTGATATGGAAGGGCCTATCATGAATCCTCTTGGGCTGGGATTGTATAGTGGTGGTGTTACTCCCAGACCAAAGAGTTCGAGACCCAATGTTGAAGACACTAGGTCTATTATGCATCCACATCATTAATGAAGGTCTATCATGAATAACATTTGGGGCATACATAGATTAGAGTTGGTATGACATCATTGTATTTATGTTATATATGAGAGTAAGTTCCCTAAGACATGAAAAACAATAATAATAAAACATTTTCAATGACTCGTCTTAATAGAATTAACACATACATGATTGATTGCCTTTTTTGGACCTCTGTTATTAGTGAATGGAGAATTATAGGTGGGTGACACTATCATCTGGGTTAAGGACTCACATTGGGTTCCCCATTTTTTGTTTCCCATGGATGTGGGCCTGTATAAGAATCACTATTTAAAAATGGATTCTAAAGGGTTTTTTCAGGTAACTTGAAACACACAATGGTTCTATATCAATGAGGTACCTTCATTCAAAAGGTAATATCTCATCAGGAAGGTTGGCCAATGATGCTTATGAACTCAAATTTGTTGAGTGAATGAAAGGTCAGACTCATCACACCCTTTTAGGGGGACTTATTTCCTACTATGGGAATATATTATAAATTTATGTTATGTTCATGAATCCTTTATTTATTCACATGTATGATGTGAGTCACCTTTGAATGACCAATAAATTAATTGAATTCATGTGATTTATAATTATCTGTATGTATCTGATATTCTTCATCAAAAAAGATATCAGTACATATATGAGGTTATTTATCAATGTTATCCTCTTATATAATTTATAAATATTCATTGATCATTATGAGGATGTTGGTTTCCTAGCCAAATAGTGGGTCACTTTGTATTGTATCATCATCCCAGAATATCAGAGTTATTTTGATGTTGGGATTGAACCCATATTATGGGATTCCTAAGTATCCTTGTGAAAGTAATGAAAACCCATGTAGTATGGAGGAATCTAATGGGACATATTAAAAAATTTTAAGTCATGTGATAAGGACATAATAGTGTAGTTTAACATAATTTTTAAAGGACGTATAGGTAGAAGGTTCCTAGTCAGAGATTTGTGTGAGGCTTATGGTGAAGAATCCCAAGAAATTAAGAAGGGATATAAATTTACATGAGAAATTAGACTCTACATGTAATATGGACTAGAGAGAACATAGTTGATTTGGGGTGTTGAGTTTGTACATCATCTATGATTCTATGAATCCCATTTGTATAAGAATCGAAGCCTATGTAGTTTTGTGGGAGGACGTAAGCCTATGGAGGCACTCAAAATTTTGGCTTGTAGGTGATTATGATCCTTCGAGTCTATTAAATTGAGGATTATTTTTTATGAGGATTACCTCATAAAGTGATAAAGAGGGGTGTATCAAGTCATAGTGTTTTTTAGGCTTGATTTGGGGCATACTTCTATAGAGGATTACCTGATTAATAGAATTATGATTATTGATTAATACTAAGCTGAAGTCCCTCTATGATAGAGACCTTTCTTTCTTTCCTTTGTATACTAATTTTAGCTGGAATCATAGTTATTCTAGTTTAATAATTTGGGATTTCACACTAAGGCTACCCTTTTATGAAAAGGGGTGACAATTTGGGCTTACTTCAATACTAGATATTGTTTATTAGTATGAATGGGGATTACACATGAGGAGGAGTCCCAAAAAGTATGGGATCATGTGGATTTCATGACAACTGTAAACATATAACACCAAACAATACATGCTTGATGTTGTAAAAAAGAGTAAAATGAAGATATGGGAAACCACACAATCCACATTTCCTTTAAGTTGGATATATGGCCTTGAACACTAGAACCTATGGAAGCACTTTTCAGGGAGACAAGAGGATGATTCTAAAGATGATACTATGTTAAAACAAGCATCCAACCATGTGGGTTTCCCACTTTGTTTATACCTTGGGTCAACATGTGTTAGGATGAGTCGTGCCCGAATGTGATGGAAATGATGAAGTTAAATTTATGGTAAACCACACAATTCTCCTTCACCACTACTGGAAGAGGCTGAGGCTATATCACATCCCTCTCTTTACATTATCCTGGAATGAGTACAGGGTAAGTATAACGATAAAGGAACCTCATTTCTATCTAGGATGTAGAGAGAAGTGAAAGTGCACCATCTTGAAAGAATGGTTATGGGCTTCCTCTTGAATTGTTTCCCAAAAATCAATTTTCTAGTGAGGGAGGAGGTTCTCATTCCATTTTTAATGGAACAAAAATGGAAATACTCACCATCCATACCTGGAACTGGAGAATTTTGGTCTAAGAGATGACAAGGTTAGGACACGATCCTTATTCTAGTATCTTATACTGGGATCTCCATAACACTATCCATGGGTGAGGTAACCTTGTGACGATAGTGATACACACTCACATAAAACATGAGGACTCTGACCAACCAACAAGACATGTTCGAAAAATATCTTACCATAGGAATACACACACTAATGGGCGACACACTAGAGTACCACACTTTATGGTTGTGCAGGTCTGGAGGATTTGGTAGATGTTACAACTTGGTCACTCTAACATAAGAAAGGAAAAATAAAAGATTCCTTATAATGGATAAATTTGGAGAAGGCCTTATGAGTGGCTCATATTGGCTGGAGTTTAGGGAAAACCAATGGAGTCTCTCATAGGGGGTGCTCCATACATGTAGGTATGAGCAAACTGGTGGTTCGGGTAGCAGACCACTTGGGTAAAAACACTTGGTTGAGACCTTTCTCAATCCTTCAAGGGTATCCACAAGTATTTCTGTAATAGGATCTCATGTGTCCATTATTATGAAAAGGGGACTCACGCCAGTGTTTTCCAACAATGGGGTGAGAAAGTTTCTTGCACTGGTGTTGTAAACTTTTAACCATTAGTGGACCTTATATCTTATAACCTCCTTTAATTATATCTACATTCTATTTTAGAATGCTACCTAGAAGGTAATGGAGGACTTCAGTTATGTACTAGGGAATGTAGAGCTTCTTAAAGACTTTAGTATATTTAATCCTATCAAATGAAGAACCAAGTGTCCTATTTGTATAAAAATAATGGACATTGTGTGATGGAGTCCTCTCTGTCGGGTTCGTTTCATTTGTTTCTTGCACAATCTATCATGCGGGCTAATCGTCCAAGATGACATGTAGGTACCCATCATGATGATAGTGCTTTGGGGTAACTGTGTGAATAACCATTAGGGACCCTCAAGATTCTCTCCTTATTCTTTTCATTTGTTATTTTATTCCTAATGAATTTAACTTTTCTCCTTTTCATCCCTATCAAAAACAGAGTGTCAGCAATCACCTACTGTAGGTCCATAGTAGATTGCTTGACCAATATCAGCTCCTAATTCAACTCAAATCAAGAGATAATCAAAGAACAGACAAAGAAACTATAAATAAGGAATATTATCCTTCACATAAATAGAAAATTTGATACAACAATAGAAAAAATAATGGAAAAAATTTAAAAGACATCCTATCGAGATTGACCCATTGAGACCAGTGTTGCTTGAATCTGATCCTGGATGGAAGATATCCCCAATTCATATGTCATTAATCAAAGGAGAACTCCAAAGGATGGATTTCTATGTGATATGAGAAATTATAAAATTAGGATCAAATAAAATATTTAATAGTGGAATTTTTTAGATTCACAATAATTCCTGAATCGCACGATTCAGTCGTACAGTTTTCCATGTCATGAACCAACCATGCACCCATTTTTATAGGATGTGGAACTTCACCCAAATGTCTTGAATGGTTTTAATAACCATGTAAAAACCATGTATCATTCAACTTTAAAAAATTTAGACATTCTATGACATCAATTCACCTCAAATAACATTTTTTTCCAAACCATGTGGGCCCTCGAGTCTCTGCCCTACCATAAACTATTTTATCTAACTATGAGGCCTACCCCAAACAGTTTTTATTAGGCATTAAATAGGTTTTTTCACCCCAATGTTGGTTTTCAGACTCCAAACTATCCTAAATTTCCATTCATACCTCAATGAAAACACATCTCATTTATATTATATCATATTTAAGCATTTAAACATCGAATTGATGGAAAGTAAATAATTTTGTACCTCAATAAAGAATTAGGTTCTCATAATGAAACTATAATTTAATGGATAGATTAAAGGATAATTTTATTTTATGAAACCCAATGGGTTCATACAATATAATAATGAAATTATGGTGTTAAAATTGATGAAATATTTGTATGGGGTAAAACATGCCCCACATGACCGGTATTAAAAATAAGATAGTTTAATATTTATAAAGGACAAGATGATAGTAATTTATACATAAAATAGATGATTATAGATTACATATATTACATTTTTTATGTTGATGATTTTTTTTCTGGTGGCAAGGATATAAAATGTGATGATTTTTCTAAAAATATAAAGGATATATTTAATATTTAAATTATCATAAGGAATAATTTCTTTCTAGATCTACAAGTTCAATAAAAAGGACAATACAAATTCCTTTCAGCAGAATATTATTCAACTGATTTTTTATGAAATTTGGAATATAATAATCAATTGAATTTATCACAATCATTACAGTTTTTGTGAGACAGAGAAAAAATAAAATTGGGAATTGTATGAATCAATGTTACATTATGAGTTTATTTAGATGATTTATTTGTCTTACTACATCATGAATGTAAAATTAATATGAAGTAAATTTTCGTGAATGATATCAAATTGATTTTAATATATCACACGTTGTGCAAAAAAATACTTCAAAACATTAAAGGTATAAAATATGTAATGATTTTAACATGATAGGTTTCAATGATGCGGATTGGGATTGATAATTCAATGATCAAAAGCAGGCATCAAGATGAAATCTCATTTTGGGAGAATGTCCTCTAAGTAGGAATACTAAAAGAATAATTACTATGAAATTTGTTACAATTGAAGTAAAATATATTTCATCCAAACATTAACGTATAAAGATTATGTGGATTAAATATCAACTAGAAAATTTTATATTACATGTCAAAAATCCATTGAATTTTTTTTTTCAAAATCAGAGTGAAATTAATCTATATAAACATTTAGTGTGACAAAAAAAATCTAATAAAATTGATATTAATTATCATTTAATCAAGGAATGAGATTCTATATGAGTTTTTTGGAATGAATATATTTCAATAAAATATAAAATTAGATATTTTTTCACCAAAGATGTGAGAATGGTCTGATTTGATGAATTGATTCTAAAACATAATGTTCAGCATCCACTACTCATTTAAGAATTTTTTTTGGGACAATAAATTTTATATGGATTCTATTTTCAAATGGGGAGAATAAATAACCCAAAATATTGTACATTATTTATCATTTTGTGAATCTGATTCTAGTGTTTTCATTGAAAAGGGGACTAAATTTTTTGAAAGTTAATCATTAAAAGGATCTTGATTAAATGTAATTCAATATCAAACCTAAAAAATTCACTATTAAAAAAGTGATATAAATACCTTGAAATCAATTCTTAATCCAAAAATTTGGTGTTAGGATAACTCTATATGAAAATTATTTCAGATTTATGGAATGTTTAGAATAATTGAATTAAGAATTATTTATGCTAGTGTTTCTATTAAATCCAAGGGTTGATATTGTAGAAAAATTAGTTTTGAATTATTGATGATTTTGTAGTTGTTTTTAAATGTTTATTTTTTTATTTTTTTGAGTCATAGCTAAATATAAGAGGTTCTATATATGACATGAAGATAAATTACTTATGAAAATTATAGACATGATTGAGGAAATATTTATTGTGAGTTTGATAAAAAAATATTTATTATGAACGGATCACTAAAGTATCCTTATTAATAGAAAAATATGCATGGATGGTTGTGGGGGTAAATTATTATATATAATGGGATCTCATGAAGAAATTTTTCCTGGGCCAATACATGGAGGAATCTGGGAAAAGTACCAATGTCCACAATGTGCTTAATTTAACTAGGATTTTGGAGACCAAGAATTCTATACCTAGTTATCTTATGAATCATACGTCTGTAATTATTTTCTATGTACAAATCAATGTATTGAATATTATTAACATAAAAATATATATATGTATATGTTTAATTTTAATTACAAATGTGTATTCTTGAACCTATACACCCTAGGGATTTTGATTTCTGACTATACCAAGGGAAGATTGAATTATCCCCTTAAATGAAGATCAAACCATTTTTCTGCACATTATATAATATTCATAAAACACATAATAATCATTAAAAATCTTGAATTATCATAACAAAATGTTAGGATGAAATTTGAAATTATGGGTTGTTTAAACATCGATAACCAAGACATTAGAAAATCATCCATGTGTGTTACAGAATATTGTATGATGAAAGCCTTGTATGTTTAGTTTTTTGGTAGATTAAAAAATGAGATGTAACACATATGGTGTATATAACTGATATATAAAATAATTATAGTTGAAGCAACAAATATTATGGTATAAGTGTCATAATAAGTTTTTCTACTAGTTAATATCATGTCTAATAGTAGAAAAAGTATTTGGTAGAGGTAGTGTTTGATAGATGAGTAAAATTAAAATGATTTACTAGAAAACCATAAATGATGATGCATTCACTATTTATTCAACATAAATGATCTCTCCATGATATTATGATTCTAAAAAATGATTACACAAAGGTGATATTTTGTATGTGGAGTTTAAAGAAATTTGAACATGATAAAAAAGTAATAAAACGAGTGTTGATTTGATAACATTGACCAAATGATGAGAATATCTAGAAGATAGATCTTTATTAACTCAGTATTTTGAATGTTTGACAATGAATGCGATTGAAAATAGAATGTTGATGTTTTTTTGTAATTTTTTGTTTATCTCATTACTATAGAATGTCATCACCAGATGTTTGAGACTTTCATTTTTAGCTATGTTTTTGTATTATTAGAGTGAAGAATTAGTAAATTTTTTTGATTGACTAAAAGATAAATTTTATAAGTTCATGAAGACGGGTTTATTGGAATATAATTCATTATAAGAGGTATTCTGAATTATTCATAAGATGAATTCAACAAATTGGAAGCCAGTTTCTGAGTGAAATTATCAATGGAAAATGAATTAAAATCACTAGAAGCATATGTTAAGTTCTATGATGAATTCATACTTTTGAAACTTTATATAGATTTTCTATGATTAAGAGAATAATTCAGGTAAAAAAACACCAAGTGATTGTGAATGCCAATTTCATGCAATAGTAATGGGAATAGATGCCCTGGGATGGCTACTATAATTGAGTTTCACTAAAATGTGGAGAATAATGATCTCATATAGAGAATTTTTTTTTCAAGGACAATATAAATAACTACAATTCAAATGGTTAAATTATATAAATATTCATGATAAAATAATTTCTTTATGGACATATAATGATATATTTACCAATTTATTATGTATGATTGATTTTGGTTCCTTATTAACAATTGACCTTTTTTAAATCTAGTTTCATGGAAGGTCGGATTTCAGTTGTTAACTTTAATTAAATTTTTTCTTTTTCAAATAATTTATTTAGAATTATGAATTTGAGAAATTTAAGGAGTTAAAATTCAAAATGTCTCATATTTATTTAGGAAATAATGTAATATAGATATAATCATGTTCCGTCATGTCTTATTACTAATATTGTAGTGTGTTAATTGAAAGAAGTTATTATAAAAAAGTTTCAAACCATATTTTTTAGATTAATCAAAATGGATAAATAATTTCTCAAGTTCGTTATGATTTATTGCTAGGAATAATTTTTTAAATTATAAAAGACTAAAATATTGATAGGATGAAATTATATCCCATTAGATAATTTACTATTATATAGAATTTAATTACAAAAAGATTATATAAATTGTCAAGCCTTTAATAACCCATAATTATGAGTTTAATAGTAATGACTAAATTATCTTACATTCATTGGATATTTTATGTTTAGGGGAGTATTTATTTATTAAAAGCATTTAAATATCAAACCATTATAGAGAAAAGTGGAAACCACTACTGAATATCCTTTTTTTCTATAAAAATAAGATTCTTTAATTTAAACACCCTTTTAAATCAAAACAAAATTTTCCCATGTTAAGAAGAATCTAGATAGTGTAAAAATATACATTTCTATAGTTTCTAACAATCCATAGGACTGGTGAAAAACATATGAAAACTTTGGATAAGTACAAAAATATCATTAAAGTTCATAATATTTAAAGGAACCATTAATCCATTTGAAAAACTAAAAAATTCATAATAGAATTTTACCATTTCATAATAAACCTTAGGAGCAAATGCTCATCTACATACTCATAAAATTATCTTTATTACCCAAAGTTTATGATTAAAAATTTATTAAAAAAGAATTATATAAAAAACAATATAATTTTTTTTAATTAAAAAACATGAGAACCATGAAAAATATTTTCTTGAAAAAAATACATTTCATTATTAAAAGGTTTATAAACAATATTAATACATAATATTATTTGATTACCTTGTAAAATAAACATATATCTATAACAAAAAATTCAATAAAAGAAATATTATATTTTTTATTTGAGACATAATCTGCCTAGAAACTTTTCAGGAACCCTTACATGTGGAATAACCTAAACAGTTAAATCCAACATAATTCGCCAAGGAAAAATTCATTAACTAATGAATTAGAGAGCTAAATCAGGATCACTAATCATCGTAAATGATTTATAAGGATTATATAATACATTAAAAATATATATTATTTCATTAAATTCATAAAATTTCATAACATATTTTGTTTTCATGTGTCTAGAAGAACTTTATTTCTTTATATAATAATAATGATAAAAATCCTGTGTACTTTGGAAACTCTTAAAATGAAAAATTCATAGAAGAACATGGAATTAGAAATTCCTTCCAAAAACATTAAAATTATAAATGGTTTTTATTAAAGAATAAATATCCTTATTTATTAAAATTCCTTTCATTCCTTTCATTTTAATAAAGATTCATTTTACACTTTTATGAAGGTAGAAAATAGCCAGTTTGGAAAAAAATTAAAATTATTTATTTGAATACCTTTATAGAGAAAGTAAAACATGGTTTAAAGTGACTATAAAATAATATTTTATTTTATTAATAAAATTTATAAAACCTTTTAAATAACATGTATATAGATGAAAATTATAATAAAAACATTGAAACATTTAAAATAAGGTTTTAAAGAAAACTCCCTTACTTAGAGTTTGACTCACCACATACATTCTTTAACTACTCTATAATAAAATTAAACAAATTATTTATGATATTAATGACTGTTTTGGTTTACTAAATTTATAAAAACTATTTAATTTCATTTATTACCATTTATTATATAGTTATTAAATATATTATGTTCATGTCAGACATTTTTAGGATGTTTCGTTATGAATCCCAAAAAAACATTGCTAGTTTGAACCTGGTCAAATTAATTATTGTTCAATAAGATCAAGAATATTTATCATTAAGTAATTCTAATATTTATGAATTAAATAATATTTAAAAACCATATATGACATTCAAACTTGAGAAATGAATCATTTAACATTGTTGTAGTGGAAGTCCATACATAAATAGAAATGAAATTATCATTTTCAAATGGATTGAAGGGTATAAAGTTAAATAGTATATTAAAATCATTGAATAATAATTATGTTATAAATTTCATATATGATTATAAAATATATCCTAAAAATATTCCTTTTGAGGTAGTGATGAAAAAAATAAATTTCTTTCTGGAGGTAGTAGTCCACATACACACACACACAATGTTTCAATTTTCCACAGGTTAAAAATGATACGGATATGGGATGTTACATAAACATAATAATATTTTTTATATATTAAATATAATTATTTTATATTATGATAATGGTTATAGGTTATTTTAAAATGTTAAAATAAGAAATAAACATTAAAACACATAGGTAATAATTATACATTTTATTTGGAGAACATCATTTAGCTTTCACTTTAAGCCTTATTTGTATGTATTTTTTTGAAACTAGGACCTATAATGCATTGTGAGGTATATTAGTAATGAATTTGGTAAATTATTTTTGGTTTTAAATGGATTAAATTATGTGAATAAGAGAATATAGTTTGTTCCATATTATAGGTTATGGGGTGGCTCTCTTGTAATTGTTTTAATGTTTTTAAATAATTCAAAATCTAAGTTATGCAAAAATGCATCCAAATACATCCCATTTTGAAGATAAGGTGATACATTTATAAATGATCGCATTAAATAAAATTTAAGATGATATATGGTGACCATATCAATTTGTTTTATCCTTAGTAAACTTGTTTTACATTTTACTACGGTGAAAACTATTTTACATGGTTAATATTCATTATGACTAAGAATTAAACTAACCTCATTAATAAATTTGAACTTAATGATAAAAAAATACTTTATTACTTAGTTTATAAAAGTTTCAAAAATTAATTTTCTTATATATTTTAAAAAGATAAGGAAAATAATTTTGGTTTATAAAAAAATTCACTTTAATCTTAAAAATGATGTTATAGAAAAATAAAGAATAATATTTACTCATATGAAATTCATTAGATTTTATATAATAAATGGGGGTTAGTTTTTCATTAGAAACAATCCAAACCCCAATTAAACTATTTAAATAATTAAAAATAAATGGTTGTTTTTATAAAAATCATTAGTATTCACTATTCACCCAAAAATGAATATGTTTAGAAAAATAATAAAATCACCCTAAGAAATATTTTACATTTGAATATAATAACATAATTCAATTTTATAATTTAAAATTTATGAAATTTATAAAATTTCTTTTATTAAAATCATATAATACAATAAAAACACATTAGTTAGAATAAAACAATTTCTTTCTTCGATTTCAAAACTCCTATAATTATATTTAAATAAATTTTAATCAATAAAATAGACTATTTACCATTAATAAGACATTAAAATAATTAATATTATCATTACCTATGTTTTTTTATTATTACCTCAAAAAATTTGCATCCTCAAAGTTCTCATCACCATTTAAATAGGAAAGAAGAGTTTTTCTTGATAGCCTCTTCAAATTCCCATGCTACTACTTCAATTGTTTGGTCCATCCAAAAAACATCAACTAGGTTAGTTACCTTATTTTTATATATATTCAATATATGATTTAGAATATGTAATTTTTTGCATCATATGAAATAGTTTCTTCCAATTTTACTACCACATGTATCAAAAAAAAAGAGGCATCATGCATATATTTTATAACACTCCAAGAATGTGAAAATATCAATTAAATTATTCTATAGAAATAATTTTGTTACAATATATTACCACTATCATTTAGTATTATATTTTCATTGAATTAAGATAAAACCTTAAGCCAAAAAAATTACGTTTTTTTAATTTACTGATATTTTCCCTCAATATAAGAAAATACTTAATCCATAAAAATTATTCGAAATATTTTATAAATTATCCACATAAGATATTATTATATACACCTTATATGTATTAATATTATTCAAAACTTGAGAAAATAGTGTCATAAGAAATGGGTGAGCTTAAATGAACAATAAGAGAAACAAAAAGTGACAATAATCAAAAATCATAAGTGATCATAAGATGCGAATATGACCATATTTAGGATACATAATAAAGATACAACTAATAAAGAGTATATTTTAAATTGTGAAATAACATATTAAATAACATAAATTTTTAAAATATCATAGAAAAAAGGAATATATATAGAACAAAACCCATCTTAATAAGAAAATAAAATTTGAATTTTCAAACAATCATAAACATAAGGAAACCTTAAGAGAAAAATCATTGTTCAAATTCATTTTTTAACAAACTCATTGTATCCATGATTAATAAAGTGAAATAAATCATAATTCCCACACCTATGAGAATGAATTCTTTATGTACATGCCTGAATATCTCATGAGATATCAATATTAACCAATGCATTGGCCGGTGATATGGGACACCACCCATTATCATCCAAAAATACAAGATCCACTAAAAATAGATAAATTGTTATATCACAAATAAATAATAGAAATAAAATGTTCTTCATATACATTAAAATGGAATTTAATTAGGAAAAAACTTATAAATCCATTAATAATAATAACATTATATAACCATAGATAATGAATAGTTATCCAAAGATATTTAGTAACATTATAGGTGAACTCCGTTATATAAAAAGTAGACCACGTTTTATTTATATTTAATAGATAATGGGTATAGATTTATGTCAATAATTTCTCATAGCAGTCAATTTATTTTATATAGGAGAACACCCTTCAATAATGGCATTTAAAAAATGTTACTTAGAAAGGAAACCCATTAGAGGAATAGTAATTCTAATTCACAGTGGAAGGTAATGAAAGAAAAAGAAGGTGACATATCAACCCTTTTATAAAAAATTAAATTTCATAATCTATCATAAGAAAGGAATTGGATGGTAATATTTTAATAATATCCTTGGTAAATTATGAAATATTCTAAAGGATGTTGATTTGGATGAAAAAACATTTTTATAAGCATTTAGAAAATAGATTTGGAAAAAAATAATCATTATTGATCTTTTTTAAAATATTTATTTACATAGAAATAACTTATAAGACTGTGATGATGTGATTTTTTTAGAAAACAAGAATATATAGATAAGATGTTTCATATAAAAAAATGGTTCAAGGATGTGTTTAGAATAAAAATGTAATGGATCGGACCCCTCTGGTCCATTCCTTTGTTGAAATCGATGTGGTCAACACAATGCGCCTTATAATGATAATTTTTAATACTAATGATAAAGTAAAAATATGTTAAATAATAATGATGATGACATAAATTGTGTGATTAATTAAACTAAAAAGAGAATAATCATGATAAGATGATTTAATGGGTGTTATTATTATTAATGACATGAAGTGGGAAGGTGTGTGACCCATTAGACGTTGATAAATGAAACATGCGGTTTATTATTAATTGAGTAATTGTTGAAATTAAATTTGAATAATAATAATGGGTGTTATGTTATTAATATTATTCATAATATTAATAATAATGAGAAATTAATGAAATGAGTCATGGTATTTATTGCAAACAAATAAATGAAGATGCGCAGAGGAAGCGAGGTGGTGCATTAATAATATTAAATACGAGTTATTATTATGTAAGATAATAATAACAACGATGAGGTAAATATGTATATATATATATGTATATGTATCGGGATAATTAAATTAAATGGTTTTAATTTAATAAAGGAAACTGTTTTTAAATTAATTTGATTAAATGGGGGCACACAAATCTTGCAGCGTGATTGTGTTACCATAAAAATCTCTTACCACCCCTATATTGTGGTGATATTAATTATATGTTTTATATAATTTTTAACAAACTTTATATAATAAATGATATGTTATGGGAATAAGGATGAGGCGCATGGCCCCATGTATCATTCCATAATTTATATAATAATTAATATATTGTAATAATGATAAATGAAAAGAAATAAAATGAATGCTAATGAAATGCATGGGGAGGGGAGGCGTGAATTTCCCTTTTCCCTTTTATAATTATACATTTTATATATTATTCTTTTAATAGTTTAATTAATAAAAATAAATGAAAAATAATAAGGAGGCGCCACTTTTTTGGGTGTGTGATGAAATTTAGAGAAAAAAGGGGATTGGAGAGAGAAAGAAAAAAAAGGAATAAGAGAAATAAGATTAAAATAGAAATAAATGAAAAATGGGGAATGGGTGTTTAATTATAGCGCTCAACAAGACTCAAATCGTAATTGATTTTGGAATTATGAAAAATAAATAAATAATTGATTAATAATAATAGTAAAATATTGTTATTATTAATTTTGGTGATAAAACACCTATTTATCTGCAATTTTTTCGTGCGACCTCGGTTTTACGAACCGTCAGTGGCAGTGTGACCCTGACTTCGAGACGAAAATTATGAGTCCAATATTGGATTTCTTTTTCGGGTTTTTGGATCGGGTACCCGAAACGCTCGGGAATTAATAGATTTAATATTATTATTAAATCTTCGACTGGCCATAACTCCCACGTGCGATATCCGATTGACCTGCCGTCAGTGGCGATGTGATTCTATCATTAATATGGTCGATTCAAGTCTAATGTTGAATATTAAATTATGGTTCATAGCTCGGTTCCAAGAAACACCCAATAATAATAATATCATTATTATTACGAGATCTTGTATCCAACGTATCTCCCTCATACGGTATCGGATTGACAAACTATCAGTGGTAGCATAACCATGAAATTATGAAAGTTATTTTAAGACCGATGATGAATACATTTTTATGAATCATGTCTCGGGTCAATTAAACACCTATTATTAATTGATGTTATTATTATCATTAAACACATGGAAACCGTGTGACGTGTCGTGTGTTGACCAGTCAAACAGCGTAACAGTTGTACGGTCAGGTCATGTATTCATTAATACACGCTGCATACCATTTTAACTTTTTCTTGCCTATATAAGAGAGGGTTGCGTGTTATTTACGGACCACTCTGCTTCTCCGCACAGCAAAGCTCCCGGATGACCTAGAAAACTTCCTCCTAACTTCTTCCTCCGAACTCCGATCGTCGATCCGTCAGTGACTGCAGGATTGTGTCAGCGAAGAGAACATCGTACACCCTGTTCCGTTCCCTATTCTTTGACTTCCCCTCCACAGTTTCCAACTGAGTAGACTTCTAGTAATTTACGGGAATGACGGTCTTTGAAGAAAAACTCTAAAAAGGCATGTTAAACCTCTGTTCTTGTATTCTCTTTCCGATCCTACTTCTCCCATTTTCCTTCCATGTTACGGCATGTGATCTCAGTGTTGAGGGAGTTTCTTGTGTTATTGATTCGGTATTTCTGCGACGTCCTTAGTGGGTGCAGTCGTTCTTGGAGATTCCTTGTGATCATGGTGGTTGTGTTTGCAGAAGGACATCAGAACATGTTGAGGTAGGGATCTTACCTTTATCTCTCTAATTTATGCATCATGTGGGGTGGGTTTCCTCTTGTTTACGTGAAACACATTTGAACTGGTTTAAAAAATATAATAGCTGGCTTACATAACGGGGATGGGAAGTTTTTGAATGCAGTTACATTATTTATATCCTGTGATATTATGTTGTGAATTGAATAGGATTATGCCTACTAAAAATCACTGTCATTGGGGGCCTTTGCTTGCGCAATTAAATGTTTCCCTATATTTCTAGACTGTTTATGGATAGAAACTTTGTGGAATGTGGAAATTGGTTAATCATGTAAAGTTGGATGATTAAATGAATAACCGGAACCCTTATGTGATCACCTCAGTTGAACAAAACTGAAATAATAAACATGTGGGTGCTGGTTAGGGTTTGTTTATGTGAAAGGGGGGGTGTTTTGTGGGTTGTTGTAGATCGGGTGAGCAGCGGGGCTACGGTTGGATTGGTTGTGGGTTGGTGTGAATGCTATGTTGGTGATGGGTAGCTGGTCTGTGATAAATGGTATCATGGTATAACGATGTACGTGTTTTGGTGTGGTTGTGGTTATGGTAGTTGGCAGCGGGGCTGTAGGGATGTGTTTGAATGTGAATGAACTATGGGTTGTGAATAATAAATAAAAGTGGAATAGTTAATGAATGATGGGGCGTGGTAATGAAATGAGAATAATAATCAATGGGTCTGGTTGGTTAATAAGAAGGGACTTGTTTGTGTTGCTAGTGTTTTTCCTAACTTGATTTGTGGATGGAAGGAATATGTTTTACGAACGATTGATATGGTTGGTTGTAGATAATTTCCCAGTAGTTAAGGAACTAATAAACTAATTCTGCTAACACATGAAAACCTAAATGGGGTTGGGGTTTTTTTTTGTATGCATGCTTCGACATAGTAGTGTCGAGGAACATGATCAGTTTCTCTATTTAGAAGCCATAGGTTGGGTTATGTGTTTGGTATACATATATATATCTGTATCTTTGTGTTTTGTCACACCCCACCGATGTTGATCACTTAGTGTCGAACACTCCCATTTCATGGGAGAGGGTGTTTTCCCCTTAGTTACTAGCTTCTTCCAGCTCCTTCTTCCATAGGCTATGATGGCTTGAGGTAACCTTACACCTAAGAATCTTCTGGTAGGTTTCGTTTGGGGTGGTTTTAGCCCAAGACTCTTCGGGAAGGTTTACTATTTCCCAAGAATCTTTGGGATGAGGCCCAGGTGTGTGATGGCGGGATATGTGGTTGTGAGGCCCAGGTGTGTGCGGGGGGGTACGTGGTTGTGAGGCCCAGGTGTGTGCGGGCGGGATATGTGGTTATTGAGGCCCAGGTGTGTGCGGGCGGAAAGAGTTTGGTAGCATCAGGATGTTCACCATTAAGAAGAGCAGATAACTAGTGGGAAATGGTGCGGGGTACCCAATACTCTTGTTCTTATATATACTACTACTACCTGTTGTTTTTTATTTTGGTGAGCGTGGCTGGTGAGGTTGGGTGGATATAATTCCTTGATAGGTTTTTGGTTTCTTCTGTTGTTCTCACGGGACATTAGGATGTCTCTCCACTTGTGCACGAGAGCTTTAGGTTTCCCTACTGATTATACTTGTATGCTCACCCTACGTTTACTTTTAGGTTTCCATGAGGTCTACTAGGGCCGTGCAGGACCCTACTAGTTGGAACAGTTGGAGTTGTTGCAGTTTGTTGTACTCTTGTTTCTTTTGGTATTGTACTTTTTGATATTTCTTTTAATTGTTCCTTGTTTCATAACTATCTAAACATGCATGTGGGATTGGTTAGGGTTTATTTCTATACACTTTTTATTTTCCTTTTTGGTGGTTGACTTATTCTATTTCCCGATCTTAAATAATAAAAAGGGTAATGCCTCCCATATTTGTGAAAACTCATACCCTTGGTGCTAGTCGCCACCCCATGGCCTACTGGAGGCGGGAATTGGGGGTCATTATCTCCCTTTCACCATTGCCAGCTTAGGAGGGGCATCTTTGGTGGGAGGGGGTCATGACAGAATGGTATCAGAGGCTGATGGTTGAGAGATAGGATGGAGTCTGGAGTTAGGCACAGTGAGGATTGCATGGGATGGTAGGGAAATATTGTTGGTTAATCTTGGTGTGTGACATAGGAAAGGGAAGACCGGCTAGGACATGGGATTTTAGGGCCCCCCCATGATCTGATGCAAGGACTCTGAGCTTACCGAATGACCAAGTAAGACTACATTGATTATAGGGTAGAGACCCTAGGAAAGGTACATGAATCATCATGATTTGTGTTTTACTTGATTTTGGGGTTCTGGGAAAGAAATTGAAATAAAAATGATAAACTAAAACCTTGAGAGATTTCCTTACTACTTGTGCTTAGGTGTTCTTTGATTACTGTACAACTATGGAACCTAGACATCAACAGAGAGGCAGAGGAGTGGGACACGGATAGTCGCACGCAACAGAAGCGGCAACCCTATCAAGGCCGGAGATCGAGAGAGATGTTTTGGTTTTACTTAAATGCTCTCGTTTATGTTTTGGAGTGTCACACTCCCTTGTTGAAACTCATTCTCGCCCTTGCTTTGGGCCTGGACCTTGTTTCTCATGAGTCTATAATGATAAGTTGTTTCCCTCTTTCCTTTAAATGTGTGTGAAGAGTCCTAACATGTGGATAGAGGAGGACCTGATCCCTAACCAAGATGCATTAATGTGGTTGCGATTAAACCCGTACAGGCGAGTCAGTGCTACCTAAAGCGGATATTATCTCGATATGGGAGAAGAAATTCCTCAATCCTAGTGTTCGGGAAATTTATTGTTGTTTTTTATGGTGTTGGGGGCAGTGTAAGTTTGGAAAATCCTAATATATGGAAGTTGGAAGACCTAATTCCTAATCGAGATGCATTAATGTGGATGTGATTAAACCCGTGCAGGCGAGTCAGTGCTGCCTAAAGCAGATAATATCTTGATATGGGAGAAGGAATTCATAACTCATATAATTATGGTTGTCTGTTGTTTACTATTATGATGAGAGCCCTGAGAGGTATCTTGCGGAGTGGTTTTTTAGATCCATACTTTCTTTTGGGTTGGTTTTTAATTCTCGAGGACGAGAATGTTTTGAGAGGTATCTGATGTAATGGCCCAGACCCCTCTGGTCCATTCCTTTGTTGAAATCGATGTGGTCAACACGATGCGCGATATAATGATAATTTTTAATACAAATGATAACATAAAAATATGTTAAATAATAATTATGATGACATAAAGTGTGTGATTAATTAAACTAAAAAGAGAATAATCATGATAAAATGATTTAATGGGTGTTATTATTATTAATGATGTGAAGTGGGAAGGTGTGTGACCGATTAGACGTTGATAAATGAAACATGTGGTTTATTGTTAATTGAATAATTGTTAAAATTAAATTTTAATAATAATAATGGGTGTTGTGTTATTAATATTATTCATAATATTAATAATAATGAGAAATTAATGAAATGAGTCATGGTATTTATTACAAACAAATAAATGATGATGCATAGAGGAAGCGAGGTGGTGCATTAATAATATTAAATGCGAGTTATTATTATGTATGATTATAATAATAACAATGACGTAAATATATATATATATATGTAAATATATCGAGATAAATAAATTAAATGGTTTTAATTTAATAAAGGAAACCGTTTTTAAATTAATTGGAATTAAATGGGGGCACACAAATCTTGCAGCGTGATTGCGTTACCATAAAAATCTCTTTCCACCCCTATATTGTGGTGATATTAATTATATGTTTTATATAATGTTTAATAAAATTTCTATAATAAATGATATGTTATGGGCATAAGGATGAGGCACATGGCCCCATGTATCTTTACATAATTTATATAATAATTAATATATTATAATAATGATAAATGAAAAGAAATAAAATGAATGTTAATGAAATGCATGGGGAGGGGAGGCGTGAATTTCCCTTTCCACTTTTATAATTATACATTTTATATGTTATTCTTTAAACAGTTTAATCAATAATAATAAGTGAAAAAGAATAAAGAGGAGCCACTTTTTTGGGTGCATGATGAAATTTGGAGAAGAAAGGGGATTGGAGAGAGAAAGAAAAAAAATGAATAAGAGAAATAAGATTAAAAGAGAAATAAATGAAAAAGTGGGAATGGGTGTTTAATTCTAGTGATAAAAAAGACTCAAATCATGATTGATTTTGGAATTATGAAAAATAAATAAATAATTGATTAATAATAATAATAAGATATTGTTATTATTAATTTTGGTGATAAAACACCTATTTGTTTGCAACTTCTTCATGCGACCTCGGTTTTACGAACCGTCAGTGGAAGTGTGACCCTAACTTTGAGACGAAAATTATGAGTCCAGTATTGGATGTATTTTTCAGGTTTTTGGATTAGGTACCTGAAATGCTCATGAATTAAAATATTTAATATTATTATTAAATCTTCGACCAGCCTTAACTCCCACGTGCGATATCCGATTGACCTGCTATCAGTGGAAATGTGATCCTATCATTAATATGGTCGATTCAAGTCTAATGTTATATATTAAATTATGGTTCATGGCTCAGGTCCAAGAAACACAAAATAATAATAATATCATTATTATTACGGGATCTTATATCCAACATATCTCTCTCATAGGGTATTGTATTGACGAACCGTCAGTGGCAGCGTAACCCTGAAATTATGATGGTTATTTTAAGACCAATTATGAATACCTTTTTATGAATCATGCCTTGGGACAATTAAACACCTATTATTAATTGAAGTTATTATTATCATTAAATGCATGGAAACCGCGTGAAATGTCGTGTGTTGACCAGTCAAACAGGGTAACAATTGTACGGTTACATCGTGTATTCATTAATACACGCTGCATACCGTTTTACCTTTTAGTTGCCTATATAAGAGAGGGTCACGTGTTATTTACGGACCACTCTTCTTCTCCACACAGCGACGCTCCTGGATGACCTAGAAACCTTCCTCATAACTTCTTCATCCGGACTCCAATCGTCGATCTGCCGGTGACTGCGGGATCGTGTCTGCGAGGAGAACATCGTACACCCTGTTCCGTTCCGTCTTCTTCGACTTCCCCTCCATTGTTTCCAACCGAGGAGACTATTGATAATTTATGGGAAAGGGGGTCTTTTACGAATGACTCTAAAAAGGTATGTTAAACCTCTGTTCTAGTATTCTCTTTCCGATCCAACTTCTCCCGTTTTCTTTCCATGCTACGGCATGTGATATCCGTGTTGAGGGAGTTTATTGTGTTATTAATTCAGTGGTGTCGCGATGTCCTTGGTGGGTGCAGTCATTCTAGGAGAATCCTTGTGATCATGGTGGTTGTGTTCGTAGAAGGACATCGGAACCTGTTGAGGTATAGATCTTACCTTCGTCTCTCTAATTTGTGCATCATGCGGGGTGGGTTTTCTCTTGTTTATGTGAAACAAATTTGAACTGGTTTAATAAAGATAATAACTAGCTTACATAACGGGTATGGGAAGTTTGTGAATGCATTTACATTATTTATATCCTTTGATATTATGTTGTGGTTTGAATAGACTTATGCCTACTAAAAATCACAATCGTTGGGGGCCTTTGCTTGCGTAATTAAATGTTTCCCTATCTTTCTAGACCGTTTATGGATGGAAACTTTGTGGAATGTGTAAATTGGTTAATCACATAAAGTTGGTTGATTAAATGAATAACTGGAACCCTTGTGTAATCGCCCCAGTTGAACAAAACTGAAATAATAAACATGTGGGTGTGGGTTAGGGTTTTTTATGTGAAGGGGGGGTGTTTTGTGGGTTGTTGTGGATCGGGTGAGCAGTGGGGTTGCGGTTGGCTTGGTTGTGGGTTGGTATGAATGCTATGTTGGTGACGGGTAGTGGGGTTACGATAAATGGTATCAAGGGATGACGATTTATGTGTTTTAGTGTGGTTTTGGTTACGGTAGTTGGCAGCGGGGCTACAGGGATGGGTTTGAATGTGAACGAACTATGGGTTGTGAATAATAAATAAAAGTGGAAGAGTTAATGAATGGTGGGGCATGATAATGAAACGAGAATAACAATCAATGGGGCTAGTTGGTTAATAATAAGGGACTTTTTTGTGTTACTTGTGTTTTTCCTAAATTGATTTGTGGATGGAAGGAATATGTTTTATGAACGATTGATATGGTTGTTTGTGGATAATTGCCCAGTAGTTAAGGAACTAATAAACTAATTCTGCTAAAACATGAAAACCTAAATGGGGTTGGGGTTGTTTGTTGTATGCATGCTTCGACATAGAAGTGCCAAGGCACGTGCTCAGATTCTCTATTTAGAAGCCATAGGTTGGGTTGTGTGTTTGGTATACATATATATATCTGTATCTTTGTGTTTTGTCGCACCCCACCCATGTTGAGAACTTAGTGCCGAACACTCCCATTTCATGGGAGAGGGTGTTTTACACTTAGTTACTAGCTCCTTCCTGCTCCTTCCATAGGCTATGATGGCTTGAGGTAACCTTACACCTAACACTCTTTAGGTAGGTTTCGTTTGGGTTGGTTTTAGCCCAAGACTCTTCAGGTAGGTTTACTATTTCCCAAGAATATTTGGGATGAGGCCTAGGTGTGTGCGGGAGGGATACGTGGTTGTGAGGCCCGGGTGTGTGTAGGTGGGATACATGGTTTTCAGGCCCAGGTGTGTGCGGGCGGGATATGTGATTGTGAGGCCCAGGTGTGTGCGGGCGGGATATGTGGTTCTTGAGGCCCAGGTGTCTATGGGCGGGAAGAGTTTGGTAGTGTCAGGATGTTCGCCATTAGGAAGAGAAGCTAACTAGTGGTAAATGGTGCGGGGTACCCAATACTCTTGTTCTTATATATACTACTACTACCTGTTGTTTTGTGTTTTGGTGATCGTGGCAGGTGAGGTTGGGTGGATAGAATTCCTTGATAGGTTTTTGGTTTCTTTTGTTGTTCTCACGGGACATTAGGATGTCTCTGCACATGTGCACGAGAGCTTAAGGTTTCCCTACTGAGTATACTTGTATGCTCACCCTACGTTTACTTTTAGGTTTCCAGGAGGTCTACTAGTGTTGTACGGGGCCCTACTAGTTGGGATAGTTGGAGTTGTTGTAGTTTGTTGTACTCTTGTTTCTTTTGGTATTGTAATTTTTGAGCTTTCTTTTAGTTATACCTTGTTTCAGAATTATTTAAACATGCATGTGGGATTGGTTGGGGTTTATTTATATACACTTGTTCTTTTCCTTTTTGGTGGTTGACTTGTCCTATTTCCAGATCTTAAATAATAAAAAGGGTAATGCCTCCCATATTTGTGAAAACTCATACCCTTAGTGCTAGTCTCCACCCCGGGGCCTACTGGAGGCAGGACTCGAGGGTCATTATCTCCCTTTCACTATTTCTAGCTTAGGAGGGGCATCTTTGGTGGGAGGGGTCGTGACAAAAAATGTTCAAAATGAGATTCTTTTCACACTATGATGAAAAAATCACATGTAAAGAGTAAAATAATCTTTTAGAATAAAAGAAATAAAAAAAGTTTAAAATGAATTTTATCAATTGTTGAATCAATTTTGAACGAATTTTTAGAATAATCCCATAAATATGGTTATGGAATAGGAGGATTCTTAAAAAAAAGATATTTGTTTGGTTTATATTCCACTGGTATAAATGATACAAGGGTTAAATTAAAATTGTTTAAAGATAAGTAAAACCTCTATAATGACTATAGGAAAATAAAATGATATGTTTTTATGGAGAAAATTTTAAAAATTTCCCTAATGGAATATCTTTTAAAAGAAATATCTATTTGAAAATGAGATTGGAGACAAAATCTCGATGGTATTAGTAATGAAAGAATCAAAGGATATTATATGTAATATCATTAGATTGAAATTAAAATCTCAAGAAATGTGTGATATTCTTATAATTTAATTATATAATGTATTGAAAATACCATATAAATTAAATGGTGGTGCACAATATCAAACACATCTCATGGAGTTGAAAATTAGACAAAATAACCCTTATATGTAACATAATATTTGAGGTAAGAATCATTTGATAATACGATTATAAGGAATAATTTTATAATACTAGAAAATAATAAATAAATAAAATAAAAAGTATTCATGGAGTATAATAAATCAATCATGAAATAATAGATTTAAATAAAAAAAATTAACTTTATAGAAGAAAATTGAGTTAGCATAAACACTTTCCTAAATTATCAACTTCCACCAAAGTGCTTAATATCATATAAAAAATAACCATTTAATAACTTATTTGAAATAAATACTCTTATCTCTAAACTCTTCAAAAAAAATTAATAATTTTTATCAATGTGAAAATTTGTTAAATTTTATCTCTTTTCATTATCATGTGTGGGTAATAAATATTTTTTTAGATCTGGTTTCAAAGTTTTTGGGTAGTTATTTACTCTTATCCAATATATAATCATTCCTAGATCATAAAAGGTAATGTAAATAATTATATAAAATTATTTATAATGTTATAATTTCATTTTATGGATGTTTTGGTTATAATTTAGAATTGTGAAATCAATTATAATCATGTTTTAATTATTTTTAATGAATATACATTGGTGCCATAAATAATAAGTTTAATATTAATGTTACCATTTAAGGAAAAAAATTCATTTTTTACTTACATATACAATATATTAACCGTAATTATTTTCACATAGTAATCTCTGATATGATTTTATAGAATCATCCATGTAAGTGGTTAGACCATCCAAAATATGAACATATCATAATTAATGCATGAGAATGATTATGAATGTTGTCGATTTTGAAATAATATCATTATTAAAAAATAATATTATTATTATTTATATGATTTTAATTTAATTAATCATAATTTAAGATATTTTAATAAATAAGAATCAATCTAGATTAAAAATGAGATATGTTACATTGGAGAGGTGGTTGTCCACACACACACAATTGACTTTTTTTATTTTGTTAATGTAAAGTAAAAATGGTGGTTAATATATATTACCATAGAATATTACCATTAATTATAACTAATAATTATTCAATTAAATTTTAATGAGAAAATTATATTTGTAAAAGTAAAATTTAAACGAATGGATGATAGGGATAATTAGTACTCATGTTGAAGACTTCGATTTTACCTTGAAAGAGTGAGTGTAAATTTAGGTATTAAGAATAATTATTATGATGAGAAGGTAAAGGATGTGAAATAGTATTATAGGAGAAGTAAATAGGGTTTATCTTTTTAGAAGAAACATAAATTTTGGAGTGGCCTTAAAGTGTTAGTGAGAGGCCACTTTTGAAATGTGTGAGAATACAATTATTGTAAATATATAAATATATATATATAAATATATACAACACATATTTTACATGTCAATAATACAAAAAATGGAAAATAATTTCTGGTGGGATGAGATAAGGTCGATCATTCAATAACAATTCAATTAAAAAAAATTAAAATTTTTTATGCCCTCACTCGTTGAATTTTCACTTTCACCATTTTTGGTCTTACTATGGTAAATAATTTTTACCTATTTAATTCAAATTTAATTCCTAAAAATAAAATGGTACTTATTAAATAATATTTACCTAAAAATTAAAAATATGAAATCCATTTTCTCAGATAAAATTTATATGTGTATGAATGATGGATTTTAATATTTGCGTAATTAATGTGTAAAACCCCATTTTTTAAAATAATGTATTTTTAAAGTTAATTTTATTTTTTTGTATAAAAATATAATTTTAACTTATTTTCAAAATTTAAATTAGATTATTATAAAATAAATAAAATCTACAAAACATGAAAATAAAAAAAAATCTATAAAAATAACATTCAATTAATAAATGCCGATTTTTTTATATTTTTGAAAATATTACTTAAGATCATAAAATGTTTAACCTAGTTTTTCTAGAATCATAATTTTTTTCAAAACATATATATTTACACCTTATATATCTTTCATTATGAAATGAAATACCCCAACCAAAGAAGCCCAAAGGAAGTGCATAATTTTATTATATTGGCATGATAACATGGAGTTAAATCTTGAATGATTGATCAATTTAGTAGTCTTGGAATTATATATTTAATAAATTATATACAAAATAGACTATGAAATAGGAAATAAAAACATGATAAATAATAAAAATATATAAATGGCATCCTTGAAACTCATTCAATAGATTCCTCTTCATAACCTACAGATATAAAACATAATAAGGGTGAGTTCAATTTCTCACAAATGGTAAGTATAATGGAATTATAAAAATATTTTGAGAGTATATCCACATGTCAAGGTGAATAACTAAATACAAATTCAATTAAAATAATCTAGATATGGAAAAATCAATATGGCATGATGGAAAACTGAAATATATGTCATCTAATCTATAAAATGATAATGAAATTAATCTATAGATATGTTATTGGAATAATCTCTGGTATAATAATAAAAAATTAATTCTCTATAATCTAAATTATTAACTATATTATGACACTTTTTCCAGGAAAATTACACCTTTACTGTTAAGAGACAATTTAAACTATTCTGATTTTTCCAATTGATTCATCTCATGAGACTATTGGATACATCGGTGGGATTGAATTAACCAGTCCCTAAACCATTTTTGATTCCTTAAATGGTCCCCAACCCATGTATTTCATGTTTAAATCATTCCTTGTATCTATAATTAATAAATTTTTTTTCAAAATGTATCTAGATTGAATTGAAGATACAGATTTATTAATAATTCCACAGTTAATCCAATAAGTTTCAAAGTGTTAATCATTTGTATATATGGTATATGGTTTTGGAAATAATAGTATCCATCACAAAATAATTTTTATATTTAAGGAAACATCCAATTAAAATCATTGAAAAAATGTGATTTTATTAGTAGAACATTAACAATCTCAAAAGAATTTAAAATTGCAACGGTAACTTTTACCAGAAAGAAATTTTCAAGATAAACCTTTTATGTGATATATTTCAAATTAAAAATAAAAATAATATTGATAATAAGTGATTCATGATATTTAATTAAAAAGGGTAGGTATATATACACTAAAATAAAGTGAATATTTGTGTAGGATCAAAATAGTCTCAATGGAATGTAAATTGAAACAAAAATCCTTACTTTGCATTTCATTTTGTGTGATAAACCTTTAAACATATTTATAACAGTTTTAAGAGAGTTAATAACTTATTAAAAAACCATATTAATTTTCATTATATCATATATGAACATATTATAATATCTTATTACTTTTTAGTTAACCTTATTATGTTATTTTCACTGTTTAGTTGTTAAGTTCCTAGTTTCTTAAGTATATTTGGACTTGTTATTTTTGTTCCAATTAATAAGATTATTGTTTCAAAATATATAGAATTTAAATCATGATTTATATATTTTATATATTCTTTATATATTAATTTAGAATAATCCATAATTTTGGGATATATGAAATGATTGGCACCCTTCATGGAGATGGTAGGTCGTACGTATGCATGAAGTGTACATTATTTTATTTACTATATTTAAATGGATGAAAAGTAAATAATATATTTTTGTAATTATATTTTAATTATAATAACATATTTATGTCATATATATCCCATATATGTATTAAAATAATCCTTAATATGTTTTATTTATTTCATGAATGAATCGCATCGCTTTCAGGAGGCGACAATCCACACATCCACAAACAATGTTATCATATTTATACAAAATATAAATCATAAGGGTATGTGTTATAAAAGAATTAAATAAGAATAAATACATAATAAATATCATATATAACATATATATAAATATATTTTTATCATAATTACGGACCATTAATGGTGGTAAAGGAAAAAACGAACAATTATCATCTCGTGAGGCGGTATTTTACCATACACAAAAAATTATGTTTGTTTATAATTATATAGAATTGTGTTTCCATGTATATATAACCCATATTAAAAATAAATCTATATATTTAGGATAATTTTTTATATAAATAGGGAATAAATAAAGTTTAAGGGTGTAGAATGGAAATAAAACCAAAGAGCTTGAGGAAGTATGTTACCTCTTCTTGGGAACTCCTTTTAGCTTACGCCAAAGAGCTTCCTAAGATGGATTTATTCCTGAAGGGATGATTATAAGATGTGTTAAAGTATATTTTGAATCCATTTTGGAATATATTGGTCAATATAATGTGTATTGGGAGTTTTCAGTAAGTGGTAGGATATGAGGCCTTTTGATAGGGGAGGAGAAGTGACACTCTTGTAAATTTTGTTAATGTGAATTCCACCCACGTTTTCTCCACTAAAAGTGTCTCTAGAAATGTACCAATGTTAAGATAATATAGAATATGGTCTAAATATTTCTATCTAATGGATTTTATATAATTTTTAAGGTCATTTTGGGACTTAAATTTAGGTATTAGTCCATTATTAATTTCAGTTCTCCATAATCATTGTAATTAATGGTAATTACATTCACTAATATTTTTTTGTAAAAAAATAATTTTAAATTATTATAGCTTATAAATTATTTTTATTACAAATATAGAATCCATTTTCCCAAAATACAATACCATAAGTGTCAAAAATTAATTTAAATTTATTCTTGAAGATGGAACAAAAAATGTAGGGTTTTAAAGTAAAAACTCGAAATTTTCGCTATGTTTTTATTTCCAATTTCAATGTGGGATTTATTCCAATGTCATAAACTTGATAATTAATTTTTTAATTGATATAAATGTTATTTAAAACCACTTAAAAATAAAATTTAACATTATAAATAAATTATATGGAAAATAATTGTCTAATTAATAATAAGTATTATTCACTATTCATAAAAATGAAACATCGAAGAAAAATACCAAAAAATAACCCTAACATAATATTTACGATTAGAATTAAAATATAAATTTTTTTGATATATAAAATCTATAGATGTTCGAAAATATGTATTTGAAATTTTTTCTCCATTAAAAGTTAGTAGAAGTGCCTTTATAAAAATATAGTATTTGAAGTTTAATATTGGAATTGTTCTTATCTTATACCTATAAAATATATTGTATTAGTGTGAAAATATTTTTTTGGATATATAATATCAAATATTACTTTATAATCTCAAAATTTGTTAAAATTTAATTATTTTTTCAAAATATGACTAAATAGGGTTTTGTATAAACTAGGTGTTATCTACATTGAGAACTAACATAGTATTACAAGCTATAAATGAAAATAAATTTTTTCTAAAGGAAAGTATTTTAAATATATGAGGTGATACATTTATCCCTCATATAAAATTTATTCCTTAATTTTTTAATTTTATTACCTTCAAATATATGTGTGTATTTCTCCATCATATAATTCTCTGGTTCCCAGGTTTCTTCTTTCATTTTGTGATAATCCAGAGTACCATTACCAAAAGAGTAGTCTAATTCTTAAATACTTAATATCTTGTGTCAAGAATCTAAATGGATTCTTCATAGTTTGAATGTTTAGGTTATGAATAAATTTCATTAGAGGTGATAACATGCAATGGTTCTGGAATATACTTGCATTTCATATATATATGGAATACATCATGTAAATTTGAGTGATTTGGTGATATTAAAAAATTATAAGCAACAAACCCAACCCTTTCATAAAATTTGATGGCTTCGATGTACCTGGGACTTAGTTTCTCTTTATTAACGAATCTAATAATACCCTTCCATGGAGATACATTCAAAAAATCATTATGTACCACTTGGAACACTAAATCATTCCTTTTATTATCAAGATAACACTATTTAATACATTGAGCTGATTTAATATGATCTTGAATGTACATTACCTTTTTCATCGTCTCTTCAACAATGTTTGGTCCCATGAGTTCCATTTCACCAGCTTCATCCAAAAAAGTTGGAGTACAAATTCTATTTCCATATAATTCTTCATACGATACCATTTTAATAATTGTACAGAAACTATTATTATAGAAAAACTTTATCAATGGTAAGTACTGATCCCACATTCCTTGAAAGTCAAGTGATCATGACCTCAACATGTCTTCCACTTTTTTATTGTTGTTTCAAAATGTACATCCGTTTGAGGATGGTACGAAGTTCTAAAATTAATCTCAAAATAAAGATCCTTATTAAGAATATTATAAAAATTCAAGGTAATGTGGGTATATCGATCAGAAACAACTGATAGATGTGTTTCATTATGTCTTACAACTTCTTTATTATATATCCTTTTGAGGTGATCAGGAGGAGAAACTTCTATTATAGTAATCAAATATTATGATTTGGTTATTAAATGAACAATAACACATATGTCATAAATCTTTCTATGATTCTAAGGTATTACAATGATATAAGTCCATAATAATTTCATCCTAATTACAGACAGGTGTAGGATTGGGTTTTAGGCCTCCATTAAGTTGATGCCTCAAATCCTTTAGTTGTTGAAAAATAAAAAATCTGGACACATAATCTACAATTTCTCACTTCATGGTATCCCACCAAAAATTTTCCTTCATGTCACTATACATCATTGTTCTACTGGGGTGTATAGAGAAATTTGAGCTATGATAAATGTCCAACAAATTTATTTTTATCTCAATTGTAGAAGGAACACAAAGAATATTTCCAAATTATAAAACACCATCTTCACAAACAAAACCTACTAATTTTATATTTTTTCATGCCTTTATGTTTCTTCATGAATTCCAAATAATTAGATTATTAATTATATATCCTTTCTAATAAATATGGGTTTTCAATCATTTGAAACCCGATTGATTCCTCCCCTTTCATAAAAATCTACATAACTATGTTTACTATATCCAAGAACTTATGATCCTTCTCAATCCTCATTTTGGTTAGAACACTATGATCTTTCCTACTCAAAGAATTTTCTTCCTTATTCTCTTTCCTGGGGTGGAAATTTATTATGATATCATAATTATTCAATATCTCAAGCCATTTCCTTTGACTCATATTGATCTCATTCTATGAGAAGATTTATTTTAGGCTCTTATGATCGTTATTTATCACACATATTATACAATATATAAATGTATCTATATTTTCATATTAAAAATTACAGTGGATAACTCAAGATTATAGTTTGGATGGTTTTGTTCATGATACTTCAATTTACATGGTGAATATGCAATAAATTTATCAATTTACATTGGGACACAACCAGGTCCCTTCATCGATGCATCACTATATATGAAAAACACATCACTCTTGGATGGTAGGGTAAAAATTGGATCATTGAATAATCTTACCATTAGTTCATTAGAGAATTATTCACATACCTTTGTCAATAAAAACATAACCCCTTTACATGAAATCATGGTTAATAGGTTATCCAATCAGGAAAATTTCTAAATGAATTGCCAATAGTAACCTACCAAACCAATGAAACTATGCACCTTGGTTATGATTATTGGTGTATTCCATTCCATTACTTCCTTTTTCTATATATTATCAACTGATATTCCATCCCTAGTGATTTTATATCCAATAAAAAGAAACTTATTCAAGCCAAAAATCACACTAGCTAAATTTCACATATAAATTTTCCCTTATATGAGTCTTAATAATGATCTAAAAGTGATTTTCATAGTCCCAAAAACCATTTATAATACACAATAATTTCATCATTGAATACCATAAAAACCATCAATATGTTAATTTAATATTATATTTACATGGACCATAAAAATATAGGGTGTATTAGTAATTTAATATGGAATTACTGTAAATTTTTAATGTCTATACCTCTTCCAAAAATCCATCTTCAGCATGGAATTATTCTTCACTCACAATTGGTGATACCCATAATGAAGATCAATCATTGAAATCATTATGCTCCATGAATTTGAGAAAAATAGTCAACAATCCAAGTAAGAGGATACTTGTTCTTTATTATAATATCATTTATTTACCTATAATCAACACAAAACATCATTGATTCATTATTCTTTATAAAAATAGAATATGGGCTCCCTGTGGAGAAATAATAGTGTAAATAAATCCATTATTATCAAAATACAATTTCTTCCTCTTAAGATACACTAATTCTACCATGTCCATTTTATAGGGAGCCATTGATATTGGCCTTGAATCAGGGATTAAATCAATGTAAAATTAAACATCATGCTCTGTGGGATGTCTAGGTAATTTCATAAGAAATACGCCAATGTATTCCTATAAAATAGGTATCTACTCAATTTAATGATTACATTATTCAGAACATGATATTTATTTCTCTTCATCCCCAATAATTTTATTTAGTAGATATTTTTGGGGTTGGTCTATATACGAATCAAGTGAAGTCGATTCTTCTATAAATATGTCAGATTCTACATCCTCCTCACAAATTGTAATTTCGTTCCTCTTGAAAAAAAATTTCCCATCATATTTTGAGACCCACACCATACAAAGCATTATATCAAATTAAACCATAGGTATGATATCAAGTTCAGGGAGTAAATAACATTTTTATGTCATGATGGGGACTTTACAACACATCATTGTTGCAATAATACTCCCCTTAGGATTTTTTACAAACTACTCTCTCATTAAATAAAAAGATAAATGTCAAATTTTATAAGAAAACGAGGTAGATGTAAAATATTTAAATGATTTATAATTAAATAAGGTATTGTATCAATTTGATGATAGAATTAATGTACCTTCTAGCACATCATCTTTCACTACTACGTCTACCATAGTGATTGCATATGATTTCCTAGCCCATATACAATTCATTGGTATATTCCCTTGACATCTAAGGAATTCATTTGAGTATTTCCCATCTACCAAATGGTGAAACATTGAATACCAATGTTTTATATATATTTTTATCTATTAATCATGATGAAACTTTTTTTAACACCTAAAAAAATCCTAGTCATTTCAATCATTTCCCAGAGTCATTTTTCCCACATTTTCCACAAGGTGTGAATTTCATCATTCTCTTCTACTTCTACGACTCATTCCCTTTTTCATGATATTTAGAAGACCTCTTATTCTAGTTTTTTTCCACTAATACATAGGATCTTGCTAATTACTTCTATGTTTTTATAGTACATAAAACTATCTCTACGTATGATGAGAAAGAGTGAGAAACCGGGTCCCTTAGAAAATTTTTCTTAATACCTTCCAATAAGTGATCAACCTTTTACTAAATATTTTACATGTAATACATATAATACATGACTATCCTTTAATGGTAGATTCATAGTCTACAACATTTTCTTATTCCTTTCTTGTTATGATAAGTAAAATCCTCTTCTTATCAATTTTTTTTATCACGAGGGAAGTATTTATTAAATAATTTCTTCATAAATGTTCTCCATTCAATGAGTTCAATTTCTTCAAACTCTCTAGTATTCTAGATCAAGGTCCACCATTGATTAGAATCACCTAGGATATAATAGACCACAATAGTATCCTTTTCCATTTCACAACATCCTAAGTCTATAAATAACATCTCCAAAGACATAATCCATTTATAAGCAACAATTGTATTGTTAGTCTCACTAAATTATGGGGAATTCTATCATATAAAGTGATCTGGTATAGAAGATTCTCTCTATGTAAAATATTTTACATATTGAAAAGGTTATTTTTCATTAACTAATTATGTATCCCTAATATTGTCTTGATTTTATCAATTACAATACCATCTATATTGGTTTCCACAATAAGGAAGTATCTATATTTTCTATAAGTATTAACACTATTCATATTTCTAGTCTCTATTTCTATAGAATTTCATTTAATATATTATCTTATAGAATCATAATTTATAATTACAAATATTTTTAAGTACATAAAATAAATTTATGCTTCATAAATCATAGAATTTCAATCATTCATTTCATTAGGGAAATTTTACTTTTAAATTATTCATAATAGTTGGTAAATAAAATTTAAATTATCCTAAGAATATCACCCAAGAGTGTTAAACCAGGTGCACCATAAGGCCTATTGTCATATACAATGTTACACCAAGTCAGGTCTGAAACACCATGTAAGAGTTTCTTCTCTTAAGTATATCTCTACAGAAACAACATCCACTTATAGTACCCAAACAAGGATGTATTGTCAGGGATAACGATATAATATCTACCTTAATAATATTATAGTATGTTCTTATATACTTATCCTCAAATAATATCTTATGGTTATATTCCTTAATCAATGTTTTATAAATCTAGTTTACAAGGTTGCTACTAAACTTCCTTTGATACCAACTGTAATGCCCCAACCCTAAAAGCCTGGAGAATACAAATTATTTTATTACATTGGAATGATTATAAGGAATAAAATCCCAATGGATGATTAGTTTAGTTATCTTGGAAAGATAAATTTCATATATGATACCCAAAAAACATTGGGAAATAGAAAATATAAAAATGATACATAATAAAAATAAATAAATAGCATTCTTGAATCCCAATCGAAGGATTCCTCATCATAACCTGGGGAATGGAAAAATAATAAGGGTGAGATCAAATGATCACTGAGGGTATATAAAATGTACAAAATAATGAATTGATCAGATTAAATGAAATTTCAAAATTGAGTAACTGAAATCACAACCCATTAAAATAAACTAAAGAAGGCATAATCAATATTTAACTGTGAGAAACTGAAATATATTCCATTTAATAAATAAATTGATAAGTAAATGAATCCATAAATATCCCATCACAATAATCTAATGGATATTGATGTTAAATGATTTATCTATTTAGTAACTAATTAATTATTGTATTTCTTATTTTCCAGTCACATGATACCTTTACCATCCAAGGATATTTTATACTCTTCTGATTTGTAAAACATATTTTTCTCATAAGACATCTAAAGCATAGAGGTAATTTCATTAACCAGTCCCCAGCCCATAGTTATTTACATAATTTTTTCCTGGACCATGTATTTTTTTTCAAATAATTCCTTATATATCAAATAAAAAATGCACCTTATCAAAATGTATCCATATTGAATAGAAGATGTAAATTTATCAGTAATTCCATAGTTAATCAAATAACTATAAAAGTAAAAACTATATGTAAATATGGTATATGAATTAGGAAATAATAATATTCATCACCCAAGAATGATGAAATTTTTGGAAATATCTAATAAAAATTATTATAATAAATTTATTGTCTCAGTATAATGTTAACAATCATAAATGAATTTATGATTGGAAAGGTAACTTTTACAACTTTGAAATTCTCAAGCTAAACCCATTAGGTGAGATGAATAAATGGAAAGAAAAATTCCATGAATTATGAGTGATCCGTGACATTAAATTAATAATTTTAAGTATATTTATACCACAATAAGAAGAATAGTTTTATAATAATAAATAAATCTCAATGGAAATTAAATTGAGATGAAAACCCTTGCCTTGAATTTTATTTTAGGTTATTAACCTTTAACCTATTATATAATGGTTTAAGAGTGTTATTAAATTATTACATAACCATATAACTATTTATCATATTATAATATATTATTATCCTTTTTTAAAATTCTTTCATTACTTTTACTATTTTGACTGTTAATTGTCTAGTCTCTCGAGTAAGTTTTTACTTATTGTCTGTTGTTCATATTGATTAGATCATGGTTTCAACACATACATAATGTAAAAAATTATTTAAATATTATATATATTCATTGAATATATATTTATAATAAAACATAAAATTTGGAGATAAGAAATGTAACACACTGTTCATGGAAATAGTATATCGTAAGTACGCATTAATGCAACCTTCATTTCATTACTATATTTAAAAGGTTTAAATGTAAATTCTATATATGTATATATATGTTTCAATTATAGTATTTTATTTATTTAATATTTATATATCTCATATTTCTATTAAAATCATCTTTAATATGTTCCTTGTATAGTGTGAACGAATCACATCTCTTTTAGGAGGCAGTAGTCTACTCTTTCACAATCAATGTTTTCATATTTATACAAAATATAAATAATAATTTTATGTGTGAAAAAATAATTAAATAATAATTACTAAATAATAAATATCATATATATAATATATAAATTGATATTCCATCATAATTTTTAACCATGAAATGTGGTAAAGGCATAAAAATCAATAATTATTTCATGAGGTTTCATTTCATCAGACACATAAAATGTATGTTCATTACCCATTAGATGGATGTGTGTGTAAGTGTAGGCAAAAAATATTTCATTAAAAAATATTAGTATTTTGAGGATACTTTTATATTTATATAATAATTTATTAAGGATATTTCATGAGCAGAAGACTGGAAATAAAACAAACATTTTTTTGGAAAGATGTTTCCTCTTCTTTGGGTAACTGCTTTTGGTTTACACCAAAGGGATTCATTGGATGAATTTCATCAAAAATTGAGGATTATAAGATGAGGGAAATTTTTTAGGGTATATTTGGGTATATCTTGTTCAATAAAAAGTTTCTTGAGAGGTGTGAGAATATATGAGGGGAGGATCACTTTTTATATTCGAGGAGGATTTTTACTCTTGTAAATTTTAGAAAAGGGAATTCCACCCATGTTTTTTCCATTATATGTGTCTAAAATAATTGAATAATGTAATGGAAATGAATAAAATGTATAAATATTTCCATTCAATGGATTTTGGAAAATTTCCCATGTCATTTAGTTCCTTGTGATTAAGGTTTAGTCCCTTGTTGAGCTTAATTTCTCCATAATTGTTTTAATTAATTTTAATTACATTTAGTAGTATTTTGGGGTCAAAAACATTGTTTAAATTTTAATAAATTATAAATTATGATTATTTAAAATATTAAAAACATTTTTAAAAATTCCAATCAAAATTCTGTAATAAATTAATTTAAATTTAATCAAACATACTTGACGATAAGGCTTGTTTTTATAGTAAAAATGTCCAAAAGATTACAATGTTTATATACCCAATTTCAAAGATAAATTGATTAAAACGAACTAAATTGGATAATATTTTTTCAAATTGATCTAAATATTCTTTAAAACTAAAAAAATACTCTATAATTATAAACAAATTAGATGAAAATAATCATTGAATTAAAATTTAATATTTTTCACTTTTTATCAAAAAATGCAACATTGTAGAAATTAAAAAAAAAATCATTGTAAAATCATTTTTATATTTTTCATTAAAATTTGATTTTTAATTTGACCTATTCAACTTATAATGGATCAAAAAAATGTATTTAAATTAAGTTCTTTATTAAAATGCGGTAAAAGTGCCTTTATAAAAATATATTATTTTATGTGTAATATTGGGTTTATTCTTGTCTTATACCTATCAAATATGTTGGCTGAGTGTAAAAATATTTTTTTCTATATATAGTATATAAATTTTCTTAATAAACATTCTAAAAATTCTAATATTAAATTTGATGTTTAAAAATGTGACTAAATAGTGTTTTTCTTAAATTTGGTGTTGCGTGCACTGAAAAGAAGCTCAGTATTGCAAGCTATCAATGAAATAAAATTTTTTCTAAAGGAAAATATTATAAATTATAGGGGTTATAAAAGATGTATATTTTATATATTTTTATTTTAAACATACATCTTGATAGAGTCATAAATGTAATGGTTTTAACAAAAATGTATTTTTCACTATTAATTAGAAGAAGAAAAATTCCCAAAAATCCAAAAAATATATTCTAATCTAATTTTGAAATTTTAAATTTAAAAATGAAATTTTTTTTCAAATTAAAATATTCAAATTTATTAAAAAATTAAATGTAAATATAGAATATAAAATTTAATCGCTTTTATTAAAAAATAACAGTTTTAGACATTAAGTGCTCTGAATATTAAATCATATCAATTTCTAATTTAATTGATGGTATTTTTTAGTCAATATATAATATAATTAGAAATTTGTTCCATTATATTTATTATGATAAAATATATGAGAAATTTTAAAAATATTTTTTAAACAAATATTATTTTATATTAAAAAATATATAGAAAATACCTTTAAAATTAATTGTTTATATTAAAAAAATTAATTTCACTAATACATTGATAATAATATATTTCTTTTTATTTGATAAATACATTATATCATAATTTAATAATTAAAATGTTTAAGACTTAACATATACATATTTATTTATGATATTTTAATATTATATTTTTATTTAATTATGTATTATTTATGAATTATATTATTTTAAATTTACTATTAATAATATAGAACTTCAGTATAAGTATTATATATTTTTATATCCAACGATCATTTATTCATTCAATTATAAATTCTGAATTCAAACGTCTATTATTTATAGTATTCATCTTTGATTTCATAATATTCATTAATCATTTACAATGTTCTTCACCATAGTAGGTTCCATTTTCTATTGGTGATCCTTATTGGTGAATATGATCCAAGATACCATCATGTGTAATACCTCATAACATCAATGGTCAAAAGGATAAACGATATATATAGTGAACTAGGTGTAATATACATTGATATTACCTCATTTCAGATCAATATTAATCACATTAAAAAATACATGTTCAAGGACCAGGATATTTTTGTGTGTTTGGAAATGAGTAACAAAATATTCTGACATGGTGAATTATTTTTAATGTTTCCCACAAATATCTTACACATTAGTACTTATACTTAATATTTATCTTGATATCCTGAGGAACTAAAACATAAGAATGGGTGAGCTTAGATTCTCAATAACGATAGATCAAAGAGATACATAAGAATAACATGAATATAAGGGTATGAGAAAAAGATAATAATATTTTAATATCATACCCTACATATCAAAGATCATAGATACGAGTCATCACATAAATATTTGAATTTCATTAGATAAGAATCATAAGGATGATAAATCATCATAAATCATTCTCGAACCATAAGATCATTTCATATAAATGTGTAACCATCATAAATATAGAAAAACATTTCACGTGTCAAGGATAAATACCAATACCATAGACATAGTGGATTATGACACACATGTTTCCCATAGTGTATTAGGATGTGTATGTTTTATATTATGTTGTAGGACACAACTCTTTCCCATTGTGTATTAGGACATAACGGTTTTCCATTGTGGAGTAGGACCTACTTGTTTCCCATTGTCGATCAGGACTCACCATTTTCCCATTGTGCATCAGGACACACCTATTTCCCATTATGGATCCAGAGACCCCTATTTCCCATTTTGAATCATGTTCTTTAACTTGTTTCCCACAAATATCTCAATAGATATAAATCGTTACCCAATTCATTGGATAGAGATATATGTCCCACCTGTCACGTAAAAAAAATGATATACAGATATTCCATAATATAATAAAATTTTCATTATTTAATGACCCATAAAAAGAAATAGATTTCATAAATATTATATCATAACTCATGAAATGAAATTTGTATCAAAAAAATTAATCATATCATAACCCATTGAAAAGATCTAGGTTTTATAAAAATATCATCATAGAATAACTTGTGAAAGGAAATGGGGTAGATAGTCGTTTTATAATTATATACCCCATTGAATAGAAACAGGCTTCATAAATAACCTCTTATCTTAATCAAAAACCATTAAAATAAATAATTTGAATGGACATTTTGGATTATATCCCTAGTAAAACACAAACTATATCAAATTATATCATCTTAGATTGAGAAAAATTTCAAAAGATCATATGGAAGATAAATTTTTTGGGGAATAACTTTTTTAAAACCTATAATATTTTCAAAATAATTTTCTTTGAAACTAGTTTGAAAAAAATAAGAACGATGAAAAAAGTCCTTTAAAACATTTCGTAAGGAGGATATCCCTTTTTTCTGTGAAATGTTTTTTAACATAAATATTTTGAAAATATTTTAAATTCAAAATAACCATTAAAACATATAAATGAATCTTTTAAAACCATATAAACAAAATTTTATGATTTAAAAAAATGAAAAAAAAACTCTTCTTAAAAAAACATTAAAACAATTAATTTATAGAATATTATAAAAATATTCACTAAAAAACCCATGTATGACTTCAAAATAATCTTCAATGAAGTGACGACGGGTAAATCCGTACATGGTAAACATTCATTTTGTTCTGTAAAGATTTTAAAAAGATGAATCTATTAGAAAACATCAAGGTGGTTCCTTTTAAAACCTGTTTATATTAAAAATGTAAAACTTGGGTATATTCTTTTACACATCATAGAAAAATATTTTTTAAACCGTTTTTTTAAATAATGTTTTTTGAATAAAAAAATTTCCTACCGAGGTGAGAAATAATGTTGTATTTTCTTAAAAACACTTTATTAATTATAATATGTACCACATAGTTGGAAAATTGAACCAATACATGGATATATGTTTGATAAATATATTATAACATAAATTATGTGATTTATTGTTATATTTATCATAATATTTAATCAACTAAAGCCTAATCATAAACAATCTTGATAAACAATGAGACTATAGCATCTAACTATAACCACATTAGTAACATCAAATCATATTACTAAGGAAATAATAACATGGAATGAAGCACAAAATATTATTAAAATAATTATATTGATGATATAACCTATCAAAGGAAAGAATATACACCTCATATAAAAATATAGATGCTTAACATGGCATGTGTCTCAAAGATGGCAAATTGAGACAATATTTGCATTACCGTTTTGGAAACTTTTGAACAATAAACTCCATCAAATAAATATCATAAAAGTGATATATAAATACCAATAAATATAATTATAATAATCATATAATCCATTCATGGAATTTATATAAACCACACAAAATAAATGAGTGGTGAATAAGTTATAATTCTCACAGAAATAAATTTGAGACGAGAAAACCCTCACAATAAGTGTTGAATTCCATTATACACATTTGAACATAATGTATAATAAATATATATTTATTATGAATATACCATATAACCATACTATTATATGTAATAATATATTTTATTTTATTATAACTTTATATTACCCATTTATTAAAAATTCCACAATAATGTTACATTTCGGATAATATCTGCTTTGTTGTTCGCATTTGTTTTGATTTTTTAGTTGTGATACTATTAATTATATAACGATTTACTTATTTAAATAATATAAAAAATTTACAAATATAATATATATTCAGTATATAATTATTTATAATAATATATAAAATATATAAATATGAAATTTAATAGACCGTTCAGGTATAGTGTAGGTCATATGTATAAATGAATGATGTTTTTGTTTTATTATCATATTGAAAGAAAGAAGTTAATGAAATATATACATGTATATATATATTATCATTTTTTAGTATTTTTATCTTATATATATCATATAATTTCAATAAACTCATCCTGAATTCATTCCTTTTAATTTTTGAATGAATCCCATCGCTTTGAGGAGGCAGTAGTCCACACGTCCACAAAAAAAGTTATCATATTTAAAAAAAATGGAAACCATGAAGTTATGTTTTATGTAATAATTACATAAGCATAAATACATCATATATATAATTTATAAAATATAAACACATTATTTCATCTCAATTTCTGACCCTAATAGGTGGTAAAGGAAAAAACACAATACATTGTCTCACGAGGCGGTAGTCGTCCGTACACACAAATTATAAGTTTGAAAACCATTCAATTGAAGTGTGTATAGGTGTATTTAGATCAATTATAATAAAAATATTAGCTTATTTAGGATAATTACTATCTTATACTACTATGTAATATATTTAATTGAGTGGGTTGATAATGAAAATAAAAAAAAACAGCTTGTGGAAGAATATAACCTCTTCTTTGGGTAATCCCTTTTAGATGGCATCAATTTAAATACATGGATTGATTTTTCACAAAAATGAGGATTATAGGATGATAGGCTGGATTTTGGGTGACTATTTTGGAATCAGTTTTGGCTAGCCAAAGTTCCTAAGAGGTGTGAAGTAGTGAGAAGGTGAGTAACTTTCGATAGTAGAGGAGGAGTTTCATTCATGTAAATCTAAAAAGGTAAACAGGATTGAGAGGTATCCCTTACATCATGTTTCAAAAATAATTATAAATTTTAGATCCAAGATTGAAATAGGAAAAATTTTAGAGAAAAAGTAATTTGACATGTGTCACTAATTGAAATTTAGTATTTTTTTTACTATTCATCAAGAAATGAAACTTCACATAAAAATTCAAATAATCTCCCTAAGAAAATTTTGGTATCCCTATTTGAAAAATGATGTTTATTTTTTAAAATAAAAATTATAAAAATATCAAAAAATATATTTAAAATGGGTTCTCCATTAAAAGGTGGTAAAATTACCATTTTGAAATATGCATCTTTTTAATAATAAAATTGGATATATTTTTATCTTATTTGTATCATATATATTGGATAAGTGTTAAAATAAGAAAAAAAAATTAAATCATCCAATAATAGTATTTTTAAATTTAATTATATAAAACATGTTTTTACTGAGGAAAATATTTTCCCTACAAAAGGAATTTCATTATTTTTAACAATCTCTTACATTCATTTCTAACTCACTGATAACCAAATAATTAATTTTATTTACATGTGTAAATAATTTTCCAAATTTTAGTTAATATTATTTATAAATTCCACTCAAATATCTATGTGGTAGCTATAATAATATTTTAAAAACAATATTAATAATATATTTTAGTTTGGTGAACTTTTTCCATCCTTGTACCACAATCTATCGAAGGAACCCGACATTGGATGTATCATAGGCCAAACTTAATGTTTCTTGTACTTAGAGTTAATCTAAGTGTTTCATGTAGTGAATGTTTAATGTGGTGTTGCATATAATTCAATCAAAACATAGTTCTTTCATATATCAAAATCCATATTTAATGATGTACGAATTGAAAAATATCAACAATATTAAATTAATTATAAAACAATATTTAAAAAAATATTTGGATGTTACATTATACCCATTAAAATGTATTTATCCCTAGAAATTTTTATGGGATACCAAAGGATTAATACTATAATATTATTCTATAGAATCAAATCATAAAAAATAATAATAAAAGTTCTTTTAAAAAATAATGTTGGAACCATAATGGTTACCCAGTGTAAATCATAACCAGTTTTCCACAAAGGAAAAAAAGGTTGTGAGTAAATATTGAACATGGATGAAAAGTGTAAATAACAATATAGAGTGATAAAGGTCTTTCATCATCAACAATTGAATTAGAAATTGAATGTTAAGAAACTTAAAACCATAAATCTATGATGATTGATAAGACCATTAGTTCAACAAAAAGAAAGGTCTTAGGATAAATATTTTTCAATATACTTTTCATAGAGTTGAGGAATTATTTTACTATATATGTATATAAGGAAAAATAATTACATGATATTATTCCTTTTCATATGTATGATCTCACCATTTGGTTGTTTTTTTCATGATCTCTAGTTTATCACTTATTTCACGAAACTAAGGTGAATTTTTCATTTTAAAAGAATAATGACATTAATAAATAGAATGATAGTTCATTCCATATATATTCATCACAAGAAATGGTTATTAGATGTTATCCAATATACTAAAATCTTCATATGGAGATATATTACATTAATCACTAAAACCTCAACTAAAGATTATCCCAAGCCATTAGTAAAATGGTTATCCTTATAACTGTTATGAAAGATAAAATCTAAAAACATTAGAAATAAGGTCACTAAATCAGCATAACATTGATTACCAATATATATTAGATTAGATCTTGGTTTTCACATTCCAAACATATGAATTCTTTCATCATGTGTTTTCTTAAAACAATCTAATATCCTAAATTAGCATCAATCCTTATTGAAAACATGCATATCCTCTTATTCTAATGTTTAATCGATATATTTGTTAAATTCCAAAATGCTTAAAACTCCATCCACGACATAATAAACAATTTTTTTAAAAAAATCCATAATTATTTCAATGGTAATAAGTACTATATAGTGTATATTATTCAAAATCATCTATAAAAAAATTTACTTAACAATAGGAACACATTAAGGGTTACATTACCTTAATCAAAATATCAAATTTCCATTAAATTTTATTTCTATGTCATTATCTCTATTCAATATTTTTTGAATATCCTTAATGGAAAACGTATACTTCATTATTCATATAATATCATTCTTGAATTCCAATATATATACACTTATATCATCCAACTTTACTCATAATCCCTTAAATAGGTTTCATTACCTTATTCCTTAATATCTCATTTCAAGAATATGAAATATTATTTATGTCTTATGGTTACTCAACCTCAATTTAACAATTCTTCTTGTGTTTAATGTATGATATATTGTTAAAACATCCCAAACATTTCACATCTCACTCATAGTCTCTTTATCTTCAATAGTATAACAAACACTTGTTCCACATTCTAAAATATTTTCATTATATTTCCACTTAGTACATAGATTAGACTAATTCCCATACCTAAAACGTCTAAAAAATTAATGTTATCCTCATTACATCTAGATATTACTATTCACTAAGACCAAAAATCATAGTGTGAGAAGAAATTATCATATAATAAAGCGAAATAATCATAAAAAACAACTTATATGAAGTCTCAATTATGACACATTAATTTAAATCTATGACACCTCAGTCTTATAATTATAAAAAACCCTATAACTATCCATTGAAATTTCCCTAAAGGTCTCACCAAATTTTTAACATCCTGGTTTTATAATATTGATATAACCATTATTTTGATACCAATTATAATGACCCAGGATTAAAAAACATGGATATTACGACATTTTTTGTGAATATTCCTCACATTAAAAAAAATCATAAGGTCAATAATAGTTTAGTGTCATGGAAACATATAATAAAACCATCCATCTTGGTGAAAGGTAATCAATTTTTCATACAATGATCTCCCCGTTTAGTACTTCTATATAAAAAAAAATTTTATAATATGGGGAATGGATATATAAGAAATGGTGATCCCAGATACTTAGTAAGGGTAAATAAAGAAGATATATAATAATAACATGAAAATAAGGGTATAAGGAAATTAATATTACATTTTTTGATAATGACCTAAAAATCTAAGATCATAGACTTATGTCATCACATAAAGAATGAAAGTTCATAGGATATCAATCATAAGAATGATAAATAATCAAAAATCAATGATGAACCATAAGATCATGTCATATAATCATAGAACCATCCTAAATTTAGTAAACTATATCATATTTAATGGATATCTACCAAGACTATAAACATTGTGGATCAGGAAACACTTGTTTCCAATAGTGGATTAGAATACACATGTTTTCCATTGTGCATCTGGGAACACATGTTTCCCATTATGGATTAGGATGAATATATTTCTCATTTTAGATCAGGACACACCTATTTATAATTTTTGATCATGAAACACTTATTTCTTAGTATAGATCAGGACACCCATATTTCCCATTATGTATTAGGACATAATTGATTCCCATTTTTATCAAGACACACCTCTTTCTCATTGTGGATGAAGCCCTTATAAATGTTTCCCATCATTATATGATGATATATAAATCCTTAACCATTGTATTGGTTGGAGATATGGGTCCCAAACATGACATAATAAATTCCTACAAATATGTTCCATTAGATAATAAAAAAATCATCATATTATAACCCATAAAAAGATATGGATTTCACAAATATCATATCACATCCAATGAAATTAAATGGGTATCATAAAAATATAATCATATCAAAACCTATGGAATGAATCCTGGATTCATAATAATTTCTTCACAGAATAACCCATGAATAGAAGAAGGTTTCATAAGCATATTTCGATTATATAACACGAGGATAAGAAAAAAGTAACCTAAACAACAAGTCGTATTAATAATAAACCAATAAATGAAATAATTTGATTGGTGTCTTTGCATTATAATACATTTAAATAATATACTATATAAAATTATATCATCATATATGGAGAAGGATTTTGGGAGACCACTTGGAATATAACTTTTCTTTGAAAATAACTTTTTTAAATTATTTAACATTTTATAATTAATTTTCATTGAAACTTGTTTGAAAACATATATAGTAATAATTAAAAATCAATTAAAATTTTTCTTGGTGAAAATATCCTTTCCTATTTTAAAATTAGTTTTTAAAACATAGAAATTTTGAAAACATTTTCAATTGAAAATAACATTGAAAACATATAATGAAATATTTGAAAAAAACATTTATCAAATTTTAAAATATAAAACATTTTTGTAAAAATTTATCAAGAAAAAATAAATTATTGTTTTTAGAAAATAATATGGATATTTTTCTTTAAAAAATTACCTTTTATGCATTCAAAGGAATCATTACAAAAATGACGGTGGTTAAATCTGAACAGGCCGACCATTACTTTTGCATTGTAAAATGTTTCGAAAAGTTCTGTTATCAGAAGAAGACATTGAGATTCCTTTAAAATATTTTGTATTAAAAAGGTAAAACATGACTAATAATTTCATTTACTCATCATAGTAAATAATTTTTATAGAAATTTTTATAAAACATGTTTTTGTGAATTAAAAAAATCCAACAAAAGAGAAAAATAAAATTAGATTTTTATAAAATCTCTCATAATTATCTTAATAACAAATAGTGGATAAATGGTAACAATACAATGATATATCATTGATAAATATAATATAATATAATAAATTAGATTTCATAATTAATGGATAATAATATTTCATCAATGGAAGAATAATCCTAATCAATCTTGATAAACAGTGAGATTTTATTATTAAACCTTTAACAATTTAATAACAATGAATAATAATACTGTAGAATGAATAAAATTACCTGAAGAATAAAATACCACTAGAAAATAGATACATTATTTAACATGTAATAGTTAATAATATACAACTCATATAAAAATATAGGTTTATAAGATGGCATTTTTCTCAAAGAAGTCAAATTAAGACAAAAATAATTTTTTGATTTGGTATCTTTTGAACCATAAACCCCATGAATTAAATATCATCAAAATGATATGTAAATTAACATAAATTTATGTTTATTATTCATATAATGAAATAGTTGTAATTATATACTTCAAAAAATAAATTAGTGGCAAATAAGGCATATGTCTCATAGAAATAAATGTTAGATGAGAAAACTATTACCTTAAGTTTTGATTTTCTTCGTACGTGTTCAATAATCTTGCATAAAAATATATGTTTATTATAAATATACCCAAAACCATAATATTATATTTAATATAATATATGATTTTATTATAGATATTTATTACCCTTTTGTTAACAATTCCATGTTAACATTACATTCTGGGAAATATCAGCCTTTTCATATATATTTTGAATTTTTATTATTGACCCTCTTACATAAATAATCATTTAATTATTTATAGAATGTTTATATATGGTATAAATATCATATATATTCATAATATACATATTTTTAATAATATATAATGTATAAAAATTTGAAATTTAATACACCGTTCAAGGAGAAAAAAGGTCTTATATATATATGTATGTTGCTTCTGTTTTATTATCATATTGATAGAAAGAAAGTAAATAAAAAATATGTGTGTGTATGTGTGTATTATCATTACACCAGAACTATTACTTAATATATACAATATACTATTATTATTCCAAACATTAACACATTTCATGTAATGTGTGAATGAATCACATCACTTTGAGGATGTGATAGTCTGCACGTCCACAAATGAAGTTATCTTATTAAAACAAAATAAAAATAGTAAAGGTATAGTTTATGTAATAGTTCCATAAGCATAGAGTCATAAAAATATAGTATATATCATATAAAAATATTGTCTAAATCATAATCTCCATCCATGAGATATGGAAAAGGAAAAAAGAAACGACACTGCTTTACAAGGCGGTAGTCCGCCGTACAGACGAACGTTAAGTTCATTACAAATTTGATGGAATTCTATGTAGTTATATGTCTAAAACATATAATAATAAAAATAGTATATTTAGGATAATTAAGTTATTATATTATTATGTAATAAAAATAATTTATGGGTGTGGAAATGAAAATAAAATAAAATAACTTGTGGAAGGATGTTACCTCTTATTTGGGTAACTCCTTTTGGTTTTCACCAATGGAAAAACATTTTTTACTTTATTACCAATGTGATGATGCTAGGATGAGATGTTGGATTTTGGGAGATAAATTTGGTAGAGGGTTGCAGATCCAAAATGATTGAGAGTTGTGTATAAGTGAGGGGGTGATTTCCTTTTATAGTGGATGGGGAGTGAAATTTTTTAAAATACAAAAAGGTAAATGATATTAAGAGGTATCCCTTACATCATGTGAAACAAATAATTGACCATTTTTTAGAATAGAAGTTACCTGTCCCACCCGTCATATTCAAAATATTTATTTTATTATTTTTCATGGGCATCGGGTAGTTTGGGTCGAGGCCCGACTTAAAATTTTTGAGTTATTTTAAAAAAAAATAGGTATTGGCCTCCACTGAATCAAGCACAATGCGTCAAATACATACAACCTTGCCTGGGTTGTCATGTACCCTCACCCGGTTCACCGCACGGCCTTCCCGGTATATGAGTAGTTAGTTAATTAATTAAGTTTAATGATCAATAAGTGATTGAAGTTAAAAAAGTTGTTAAGGATGATAATTTTATTATATTTATTATTATTATCATTATCATTCTATTAAAACATTTCATGAGCCACGCGGGGTAACCACGCGGTTTCCAGACTCCTTAAAAATAAAAATAATCAAACAAAATTTAAAGAATTATTTTAATGATGATAAAAAGTGTAATTATTATTATTATTATTGTTAGGATATTAATATAGTTATTAAAATTATTAATCTCATTATGATTATTAAGAGCATAATATTTTTTTAAGCTTGTCATTATTTTTAATATTATCACCAATATATTTAAGTTGAATAACTTATTTATTTCTTTTTTCTTTTTTTATTCCCTTTTCTTTTTTATTTTTTTCTTTTCTCCTATTTTCCTTTTGTTTTTTTTTTCTTCTCTCTTTCCCCATTTCTCTCCAAACCATCACACCCATCTCCCCCTCTCCATTTATGTCATCACGCCAAACCCCCTGACCCGAAAATCTAACTCACACCACGCCTCTAGATCATGTCTGACGTCGCACCCCTTCTTCCCGATCGTTCGGCCCTCATCACACCTTACTCCCCTAGCCTCCCCACCTGTGCCATCCGCTAAACCGCCACCCCCTTCTCCATCTGGCGATGCGCCATGCAGCTAGCATGTCCTCTTCCCATAGCGATGAATCGCACCCCAGGGTCACAGCTTCTTGCCCCACGACCTACAACAGCCAACCTCTATCTGACGAGTCAACCCGTCGCGTCGCCCTATCATCTAGCCAGTAGCCTCGCTGGTTCCGGCTCTCCCACTATCTTCTTTCCCTCTTTCCACGTTAGAATCTCCCTCTGGTTGAGTCCTTTTATTCTTCATTTTTTTCTGTAGAGTTCATGGTGGTTCAGCAGGAATGAGGTCCGAATTTAGGGTTCTAACTTGATGTTTTTGGATCGAATACATAATTTTGGGTCCGCACTAGGTTTCTTGAGGTGTGGGTGATGTGAAATAGTTATTTCGAACCTTTCTTCGGAGGATTATTGGTTTGAGGTAGGTGGTTTTACGTTTTAACAATTGTTTGATGAATTATTTTCTTCTTAAATTAATTAAGCATATAATTTTATTAGTTTGTTTGATGGGAATAATTTTTTCAATTGAAGTTGATATGTTTATGTGATATAGGTGTATTTTATATGAAAAATTAATGTTGAACTATTTATTAGTAGATTATAAATTATACAAATGTTTCTCTGGTTTTGCGTCATTTTTCATCGAGTCATAGAAAAACTTTTGACTGCATTTTTAGTATTTTTGAGTCATGTGTCATATTCTGAAAATAATTTCATAAATTTTCTAGTGAATTAGTTTGTTAATTTAATTAATTTAGCACAATTGTTAAGTATTTTATATGTTGTGAAAGATATTTTGACTGATTTTTGTTTTGCATCTATTTTTTTAGTCGAGTGTTTATGTGATGTTAATGTGTTTTGTTATGAAAACCTACATTGAGCTATTTATCAGTGTTCTCAAGATTGTGCATTTAGTGGTTTGAATGTGAAAGAGATGTAGTATGTGTTTTGGTTGTGGCATCAATGTTAGTTTTATCATAAAATGGATTTTGAGTGCGTTTTTGTGTTAAGAAGTCGTGTGTCGCATTTTTGGAATTGTTTAATAAATTATCTTGGTGGTTATTTAAGTGTAAAATTGTTTTATTTCAAATTTTATGTGTTTTAATTGATGGTGTAAGTGATGAAGATTAAGTTTTAAAAAAATATTTTGGCTATGCGTAATATTTCTAAATGGTATTTGGTTGCTCGTAATATTTCAAAATGTTATTTGGGGGTGCGTAATATTTCAAAATGGTATTTGGGTGTGAAAATGATGGTTCGGAGTGTGTAAGTACTCATTTTGGATTTTATACATAAAATAAACAATTGAAATGATCTTGAATTTTAAAAGTAGAATTAATGTTGTAAATGGTATCATGTCATGCGTGGTGTTTCTCTTGGATTGCTTATGTGATGTGCACCTATTATGATCTTCAAATTTGTTGAGCATAAAGCGGGAAGTCAGGGTTGCTATGAAGGTGAACTAATACTAGTGGGATAGTGTTCCAAAGGTGATGTGACCCGGTTTCACTGGAAGGATTGACGATTGAAACACTAACTAAACATCGTGGTCTACTAAGCCACGCTTTTTTGAGGGTCGTGGCCTTCTAAGCCACGTTTTCTGAGAGTCATGGCCTTCTATGACATGTTTTCTGAGGGTCGTGGTTTCTAAGCCACGCTTCACCGAGACATGAAGATCTTGGGACCTGAGATAGATAACACCCATGAGGCCTCCCCCATAATTGGTGTTCCTTGGTTACATTACATTTATCGGCATGACACATTGGTTATTTTAAAAACTAAGTGTGTGGGTGTGTGTTTTAATTTAATCTGTTTTATTTGAAATAGTTTTTTTTAATCCTGTTTTCTTTAAAAGTGTTAATGTATTTAATTCTTCTCTTTAGTTTAGGTTGTGGTCTTTAAATTTGTTTTCATTTAAAGCACTTGTCATTAAAAATTGTTTTCATTAAATACGGTTTAATCATTTATTTACCTTTTATCCACTTTACTAGAAAATGTATTTTTCATTCAAATGGTTATGCATGGAATCTTCTCCCAGTGGCATCCAACAGGGCTCTTGGACCACACCCTACATACTCCTTTGGGTGTATTTAGGTCTTTTTTTGTATGTCACAGGTTGAGGCATCGTGCTTAGTGACGGTGGTTTGGGCTGCCGATGGTTTTCCCATGCAGGTCTGACGATGGTGGTTTGAGGAGGTGGCTCTTCATGTTTCATGTAGATACAGATAGATGTGTTAGTTTTCATTCATTTTTATCTTCCTAGAGTTATATTTTTCCTTTGTTGTCATCTCTCTCTCTCAGGTTGTTGGTTCCAGTTATAGATCTTTAAATATGAAATGTGTTAAGGGTCTGTTTGGTTGTATAAAATCAGTTTCATTTGGTTTATCAAGTTTCTTGTCTTTCTATCTTTTATTTCAGGTAAATTATTCACATGTAATGTTTTGATACCCGAGCACTTCTTCCATCCCATGGGGATTGGGAATGCCATTTGGGCCATGTCACGGACCGGGTCGGGTGCCGGGTCAGATAGTGACCCAGCCTAAATCGTGACAAAATGGTATCAGAGTAGGTTTTCTCTCTCGGGTCATGTTCTTTTGGGATAGAGTTAATGTAGACCAAAGTTAAGGGTGTCATAACTCAATGTTCTGGTTATGAGCAAGGTGCCTGGCTAGCACACCTCATGGCGGGACTCAAATTACCAGAGTAAATTGATGACTATTTAGTATTTGGTCCTTGTGATTAATCTTGTTTAGGAGAAATGAAAAAATAGTAGGGTCAGTGATCCTAGTGAGCTCTAAGGGTTTGGAAAGACATTTATAGCCAGGGACATTGTCCTAGAATACCCTCTGTGGTGGCGGCGTGACTTGTGTGTAGCCGCCAACCATATGTTCTAGTCACCCGCTGACACTAGTTTTCATTTTCATCATCCCTTGTCTCTTTGTTTTGGATTCATGGAAATCTGGTTTTTAAGTAAAATATAATTTTTTATTGGAAAATGTTTTGAAATTAATCTCTTTAAAAAGAAAACAATGAGTAAGGTTTGAAAAGCATGGTTTGAATGTTTTGGATCTGAAAAATGGAAAGGTTTGGTTTTGATCCTTGGTGTTCTCATGGGCAACCACATGCATGAGTGTATATAGAAAGAGGAATGGTAAATGGTATGAGAGGATGAGTGCTTGGATGGACATGAGGTGGGTGCTGGTGTGGCACAGGAACATGCATGTGTGAGGCCCATGGGACACAATTGGTGTTTGTGTAACCCACTAACTCTGCTTATTTTCAAAACATTTTGTTATATGAGAATTCAATGTGTTAATAACCTGTGATTGTGTGGTGTGTCTGTATGTTTTGGAAATGTTGGATGTGATGTGTTTTGAGTCAAGGATCCTTTCTGACTAAATTGTGCCCTGAGTTTTAATTCTTATTTGTAAGATGGTGTGAAAGTATGCAGTCAGTGAATTCTTTTGGAAAGTGCTTCGATAATTCCTTTTAGTGGTTCCCACTGTATGTGTAGTGTTTTCTTGTGGTATTTCTTGGCCATTGAACCAATTTGACTGGGTCCATGGTTTTCTTTATTAACTAGTGTATTCCCCCATAAAGTTTTAACATGTGATTGAAGTGTGGCCATAGGTAATTCTCCGTTGGACAACTCTCCAGTTGATTAAAGTGAGAACTCTCTCTTTTTAGTGATAGTGCTAAGTTGGTCCTTTATCCTATTCAGTTGTGAAGACCCCCTCGCAGTGGGATGATATATGTGAGAGGAGTTGAAGGGAGATTTATTCTATTTGTGTTGTCTTATTTGTTAGGTATGAAGGTTGACATCGTTGCGTCTGAAGGTTCCCCATGGAAATAGTGAAAGGAATTCCAGCAGGGAAGGGTGAAGGCAGTTCAGAATTATCTGTGATGACCGATGTCATGAAAGGTCTGTAGCTCTTAAATCGGCCACAAGGGTCATGTTTGGTGAAATATTCATCATGAGTTCTCTTGAATAGCAGATGTGGGTTTCATGGAACTATTCAAGAATCCTTCTTTTAATAGGAGTGTGTCCTCCTCTTGGGGTGTTTTGATATTTTTATCAAAAGAGGAGTGTTTTCCATGCATCTTTCCTCCTTATGTTTCATGGTTAAGGTGAAGAGGTGATGCATGTGCATCATATAAACCACTTTTCTAGTAGATGTTTCATGAGGGAGTAGTGTATGTTGTGGTGTGTTGTTTTTGTTGGTGTTGTATCGGTTGCAGTGTGGTCGCGTGTGACACCAAAAGGATAAGCTCCGTTCGTGAGTCTTTAATACCTGGCTGCGAGGTAGGAGATGCTTCAAACATTAGGGCTCTAACCATAGGTCTCAGAGTGAAGCTGATGTGTGGTCAGGAAGCCCAAGAGTGTATGAGACCCCAACTTTATTTCTTCCATTGGTGTTGAAAGTAAAGACAGTTTAAATTTTTTTCTTGGGTTATTCTGTTCTGAACGAACCATTCGGCTACCTATGGTTTCTGTGACTATGTGGAGGCATGTTCTTCTCATTGCCTTAAAGTCTTGGGGGTTTTGTCCTACTGGATATAATCCCATTAGTGGTCCTTATGGGGTATGTTGGGTAAAACGTTCTCAAATTTGAATATGTCTCATAAAGGTATGTGGAGATGTTGGTTTGTCTTCAAAAGTGGTTTTGAATCCTGGTAGTTGGGCCCCTCCCTCCCCATCCCTTGTGGTGGGGTGTTTGGTCACCGTCAGAAAAATTTCAAAGTTTGTACCTTCTGTCAATTCTAATGATGGGGAGACCCATAGTTGTTCTCGCTCAAATTTCACAAGAATGAATCGTTTTGGAATGAATCGGTGTTGGCCTTTTTAATAATGGTGGGTGGTTCGCTCATGCCACCCCATGTCGGTTTTTCCAATCTCGTCTCAAGAGTTAGTAAGTTCCTAATAGTGTAGATCCCCTTCAGGCTTCTCTATGTTGATCTTTTTGTTCTGTTCCTTCAGATGACTTCATGGTAGGTAAAAAGAGTCTTCCTTAGATGTGCTTGACCTTGTTTGTTCGTTCCAGTCAAACGACATGGTTTTCTTTCAATGGTGCTTGAGGTGTTTTGATTTGTGAAGTTGTTTCTATGGGTGTGAGAGTTCCCTTCCTTGATTATTCAACTGGAGGTGTTCTAGATATTTGGGGTGGGAGACACATATCCAAAAGTCTTTTTACGAGTTTGTTGAAGTTGTCTTTGATTCACTCTCTCTGATCACGATTCTTTTTCCTATCTTTACTTTATGTTTGTGGGGATCTCTTTTGATCCATAATGGGGAGTGGTTTTCTACTTTGGGGTTCGGTCCTAGTTTTGGCTTTCTGGGGACGGAAAGCATTTCAGTGGGGAGAATTATCACACCCATCATTTTTAAATTATTTATTTTATTTTTCTTATTGGGCATCAGGTAGTTCAGGTCGAGGCCCAAATTAAAAATTTTGAGTTCTTTTTAAAAAAAATATTGGGATTGGCCTCATCTACGTCCAGTGCACCGCGTCGAAGCCATGCAGCCTTGCCTGGGTTTCCATGTGCCCTCGCCAGGTTCACCACACAGCCTGCCCAGTACATGATTTGTAAATTAATTAATTAAGGTTAATGATCAATAAGGGATTAAAATTAAAATAGGTGTTAAGGATGATAATTTTATTATGTTTATTATTATTATCATCATCATTCTATTAAAAATTTTCATGAGTTACGCGGGTAACCATGCGGTTTCCAGACTCTATAAAAATAAAAATAATCAAACAAAATTTAAAGATTTAATTTAATGATGATAAAAAGGGTTATTATTATTATTATTATTAGGATATTAATATAGTTATTAATATTATTAATCACATTATAATTATTAAGAGCATAATAATTTTTAAGCTTGTCATTATTATTAATATTATCACCAATATATTAAAGTTGAATTATTTATTTATTCAATTTTTCTTTTTATTTTGAGTTCCCTTACTTTTTTATTTTTTTCTTTTCTGCTATTTTCCTTCTGTTTTTTTCTTCCCTCTTTACCCTTTTCTTTCCAGCCCATCACACCCATCTCCCCCTGTCCCTTCGTCTCATTGTGCCAAACCCCCTGCCCCAAAACCCAACCTCACATCGCGCCTCCAGATTCTGTCTAATGCCTCACCCCTTCCTCTCGATCGGTCGACCCTCAATACATCCTGCTCCCCGGGCCTCCTCACCCGTGTTGTCTGCTGAACCACATCCCCCTGATCTATTTGGCAACGCGCCACCCCACCGGCCTGTCCTCTTCCATAGTGATGACCTGAACCCCCAATTCATTACTCCTTGCCCTGCGACCCATAATAGTCGACCTCCATCCGACGAGTCAGCCCGTCGCGCTGCCCTACCTTTCGGCTAGCAGCCTCACTGGTTCTGGCTCCCCCACCAATAGCGTTCCCTCCTTCTGTGTGAGCAGCACCCTCTTGTTGAGTTCTTTTCTTATTCATTTTTTTTCTTTGGAGTTCATTGTTATTCAGTGGAAATGAGGTCCAAATTTAGGGTTCTAACTTGATGTTTTTTGTTCAAATACATAATTTTGGGTCTGCACTAGGTTGCTTGAGGTGCAGGTGATATGAAATAGTGATTTCGAACCTTTCTTTGGAGGATTCTTGGTTCGAGGTAGGTGGTTCCACGTTTTAACAATTGTTTGATGAATTATTTTATTCTTAAATTAATAATAAGTGATATAAAATAAATAATAAATTTGAAAAATAATCCAAAGAAATTATAAATTTACATTAGTTTGTCATTCAGGAGATTAAAGAACGAACGGATCAAGTTGGACACAAGGTATGGGGTTTCTTATCTAACTTTTAATTTCGTGATATTTCCATTATTCGCCACTTATTTATTGCATTTGGTGTATTTTGTACTTTAATTTGATATATATATCATGATTATCTTTATATTCTTGGTATTATGTGATTAATTTGGTGTTTATTAACTTTTGTTCATACGAATAAATTGATTACAGTGTGGTAAGGGGATTTTATCTCACTTCATATTCCTCTGAGATTCATGTTGTATTGACACTATTTTCTTTTTTTTGGTGTATTTATATCCCATGATTTTATTCCATTGGTAATATTCTTTAATTTATTTGTATTTAAAACTTCATTATATGATCCTTTGTTCATGTGGTGTATGTTTCATAAGTTACCAAATCAGTAATGGAATTTCGAATTTCTAATTCCACTCATTGGGTTTTATGAAAACTTTATATATTATTTTACTCAAAGATTATGTGTTAAATCACTATTTATTTTTTTATATATTAATTTCCACTCCCTTTTGTGTTTATGTACTTTTGATACACATAATCAAAACATTGATAAATTCTCAAGTCATCAATATGAACTTGATAAGAGTAATCTTAACTCAATTTCCATTCATTGAGTTAAACATCCAAGTCATTGGTATTGTTGTTACAAGAATACATGTAGATGTACTATGATTGATTTACACTGACTATCCAATAATATTGAGTGTATTTATATTTTTCACACATATTTATATCATTTATATTTCTTTAACCTAAGGATATGATCTTTATAATGGATTTCATCTCAATTTGTATTCTACTGATATTTCTTTGTTGTTATGCACCAATTTACATTTATATGGTGTATATACTATACTTTCACATAATATATCATGAATTCCTTAATTCTCATGATATTATAAATTTTTTATTACCTCAATTATTTGTATTCAAATGTCTCTCATTTTGTTAGGAACTCTAACTAAAATATCATTTTAAATGTTTTAAAGATTTATTCTTCTAAATCTTTCTCATTAATGGCCACATTTTAAAAATGGTTTTGAAGATTTATTTATATGGACATAAATGTTTTATAATAAAAATTCTTTTTAAAAGTTTCAAAGTAGTATGGGACACTTTGATTCAAATATCTTTTTTTAACAACTTCTTGATAAATAGTGATACTTTTAAACGTTTTCAATAAAAGGGGGATATTTTTCTCAAATAGTGTTACTGATTATTTGCATCTATTTCAATATCCTTCATTATTCTTGATTGAGGTTGATTTATTATAATAAAATCTTCTATATTGTATTGAATTAGTTGTGTTTGAATGTGGATGTGTTATTTTTTATACCATTCATAGTTTATGGTTAAAGTATTAACATTTGGGATGCTGGTTTTAATATGAATGTTTATGTAATACCTCAAAATTTTCATATAAGAAATGACTTGGACTTAGTATGTGATGGTTGGAGCCTGCTATATCTCCTCGATGCATCGGTTGGTCTCATGATAGAAACTAGTGTCTTCGCATAAGGCCTTGACAAAATCTTATTTGTAGTCTTGGAAAGATGCCTTAATTATGTGGTTATGTTGTCCGACATTATGAATTACATCATTATAAAATTAGCTATTGATATTACATGTGATTATTCGGCTAGTAGAATATCCATGTGAAAAAAGTAAATGTAATTATTTTATTTATCTTTTCCATATTATGATGATGTTTATTTTTAAAAGGCTTGTGTTTTAGTCTTATACATTGCCTTAAATGTTTATTCTTATTTTGAAATGTTTCTTCCATATTGTTATCCTTACTGAGAATCTGAGATCACCCCTTTCTATGTTTTATTTTTCCCTGGATGTGAAGAAGTATATTACTATTAACCTGTAGGAATATTCTAAAGGATATCTGTGTGTTCAAGGGTGACACAATGTTTTTATTCATGATGTAATGTAAAAAACATGTATGTATCTAGTACTTCAAAGGATAAAAAACTAATTGTTCTTTTAATACTTTATCTCTTATGATCTTTTCAATGTTATGTAATACTTCACCAAATCTGGTTAACTAGGTTAAGGGTGTTATAGGAGACTTATCTATCATCCTTAATTATGACTTCTAAGTTACTTTATAGATTAAGTAACAGGTAGTAATCAAAAATTCAGATGGCCTGGTCATATGGGAGAGTTTAAGGTGAGGACCCACCTCCTGGTTATACCATAGGCAAGAATCAGATCATGCATAGTTGTGGTAACTTTTGGGTTCCAGTTGACATATGCACGGAGTATTATGGGAGTTTCATGCCTCAGATTGGAAAATGTATCCCAGGTTCATGAAGGTGTCTCATGACTTAAGTTGTCATTAAATGTGGTCGGGTATGAAGTGTGAGGTAGCTTGTTTGGTTATGAGGTGTTCCACCTATTATTAGGTGAAGGAATAACATCAACAACTAGTCGGGATTTTACAATGTTTAACTTTTACTTAGTGGAAATGGGATTACATCATGATGAATTACACCACCGGTTTACCGAGGTCACTTATGGTAATGATATTTTTTGGTTTATTATTGATAGGATCAGGAAGTTTTTTTATTTCATTTCGGTCAAAGAGACCTTTAGTGTGGATAAACGTGGTAGGTTGTATATAAGTGATATAGTATGACTTCATGGGGTCCTTTACACTATAATTTATAATAAGGATTTCTTATTTACATATCATTTATAGATGAATTTTCTATGGGTGTTGGGTATATTGGTGATTCTAAGCACATTATACCACCCTCAGACTGATGGCCAGTTAGAGCATATGATACATGTGCTTGAGGAAATGTCGCGAGCATGAATCTTAGATTTGGGGGATCTTGGGAGAGGTATATACCCCTAGTTTATTTCTCTTGTAATAATATTTATCATGCAACGATACATATGACACATTATGATGAATTTATTGGTAACTCATGACAATCACCCTTGTGCTGTTTAGAGGTAGGTGAGGGAGCTTTACTAGGACCACATCTCAAGTAGGAGAATTTTGAGTAGGTCTTGTTGATTCAAAATCAGATGAATGTTGAAAATCCTTGATAAAAATCATACATCTATTTTATATAATGAATTACAGAGTTTGAGATAATGGATTAGGTATTTTATGTGTTTCCACAAGGTGGGGACATAGACAGATCCAGAGATAGGGTAAGCATCCACCGTGATATGTTCGGTTATTCTGGATTATGGGTAGAGTCGGGTGAGTAGCCTATCCGTTGCAGTTACCTTAGAGGTACCTATCCAAGAAAGATTTCTTCAATGCATCTTAGATACACCACTATCTTTCAAGTACATCTCATTATTTTCAACCTAGTGAGGTTGAGCTATAAGTTGATACTTCCTTTGAGGAGCATCTGATCTATATTGTTAATTAGCGCACAAAGGTTCTTCGATGTCGACCAATTTTTCTATTATGGGTCTTATATCAGCACAATTGTTTATAGGATTGGACTTTGGAGCTGGAGGATGATACACATGCCCAGTGGTCAAAGTTATTCTTGGAAGAATCTTGGAAACCCTTCAGTGGGAAATTAAAGGATGAATTACTTAAAGGGGGATATTGTAAGAACTTGAGTCTTTATTTGAGGTATGGATCCCTTTCTTTGCAGTTTTAATGTTTATATGTGGCCTAATGTGAATTCCCTTTGAGTTTATGGAGGTATCAAGGGTGTTTGGGGCTTTTTTGGATCCCAGAACCCATGTTTAGGGTTTAAAATTGCCTAGTGCATGGTTTTTTCAAACCTTCCAAGGTAGCCCGCCTGTTTTGTTATACCATGCGAGGCATGGGAAGGGAGAAAAAGGATGCCGCATAGTTAGGACAAACCATATGACTTGAATTGCATGACTATGAATCTACATATGAAATTTTTAAAATGGGTTTTTTTTCACAGTTTCTACATGGTTAGTTAAACCATGTGAGGTAGATGTGCAGGTTCCTATTGCCTATAGAAGAACATGCATGGTTGGGACACAGTTTTTAAAATTGTGTTCCTAAACCATGTGACCCCTATTAATTTGGGAAATTTTATAATTTCATAATAAATTAAATCTAATTAAAACCTAACATTTCATTTCTTCTTTGCATAAAAAATCTTCCATTTTGAGAGAATCCATGGATGACTATTCATTTATTTTATCACAGTTTTTTGTTTGATTTAATATTCAAGTATCGAACATCTTGTTTTATCTACATTGGTGAGTACTAGATTTCATTTTATCAATTCATTATTCTTCTAGATATCTACGATGCTATTTAGGTTCAGGCTAATATTCCCTAATTTTATGTTCCACATCATTTTTTCACTTTTCTCTTAATGTGATCCGAATCAGGAGTTGATACTGGATGGGAAATCTACTACCAAGCTATAGTATGTGGTATATACATTTTCCTTTAGTTTTTTTGCTTTACTATGATACCTTTAATTGTGCCGCCCACTAGAATTTATAGAACGACCCTAAAATTAAAATTATTAATTGAAATAAATGAAATTTGTACTGTTAGGGATTACCTTAGTTCCATTGTGATGCATTAGTGGTAATTTCCCAAACAATGGCCACCCATGGGGTGTGCTTTATGAAATTACCTTATTGTGCAATATTTGAACCACCCAAGGGGTGAGTTATCATTCTTGATTAGTTGCAGGAAGCCCAATTATAATTGAATGTAATTGAATAGATTATTTAAGAGATTTACTACCCCCTTAACTCATGCTATCATTATAGGTCGTGATTTAATTGATTAAAAATATTAAATGGTTTTGGATAATTGAGTGGGAAATATTTTAGTTGTTTTTAAATTGCATGAATGTTAAATTGGGAAATTTTGTATATGAGGGGTTATAATCATGTGGTGTGATATTTTTATGTGTGTAATTGTGAATACTAAGTTTGCATACCCATTGGATGAAATTGGATGATAATTTTTTTGTGAGTGAGTAGAAGAATATTGTTAGTAATGATAAATGGTTATTGATTCCATAGATTCCTTCGAAGATTATATTTGGATCTTAACATGATAGTAGATGTCTCCAATTGAATATGATCCTTGGTTCATGATTCCATGAGATTCATTTGGTTATGCTACCCCTTGTATTCAACTTTCTTGGACTCACGGAGGACGTGTTCGGTTGACATGCTCTTAGGACGCCAACCATTACCTAACTGAGTATCCATTGAGATTCTCCTAGGACTAAACAATGATTCCTTGGTCTTCTACACATTTTTTTTCATCCCTACATGTTTTGGAAATTTGATTATACAGCATGGCAAGGAAGAATAAGATATTCTTGGTTGAACAGATCGGATGTGGTTGTTGATGCTTCAGATTGTATGGAAATCTCATGGTTGACGAGACATGTTTGGATGAACAACAAAGTAATGTTGGTTATTTAAGTATTTTTTGTAGTGGCCTTGATATATGATCTTGGATATCTTTTATAGGGACCCTTAAGAGGCTATTTCAATATTAATTCTTCAGTAGTTTACATTCCATGTTCATATTTATATTTTCTTGATTCTTACCTATTTTACTTGGACACTAAATTTCTTGATATATTTCATGGACTAGATTGTATAGACCATTGAGTGGCTCCCAACTGGGATTGTATCTCACACCTTGTTCAGGCTCCTGTTGGGTACCTGAACAAACTATTTGGATATAGGTAAGTACTGGGGAAACCTCCCACAGTTTGAGAGTTGGTTTTGTACCATGATTAGAAGTATGGGAGCAAGAGACCAAGATGAGCCTCATGATGGTATTAAAAGGTATCATTTTCGTTCTTTTTTATATTTTGGATAAATTTATTATATTTTACATCTTTTTACCTATTTTGGATACTTTATAGATATATGTATCATCATCATTGTATATGAGGTGACTTGTGGAATTATTTTCTATATATTCCTATCTTGTTTATTTACCAGTTGTCTTATTGTTGTATCTAGTTCTATAATTGACTATTATTTCATTTCCCCTATGTTACACTCTGGTAATGAGGGCATAGTCTTCTCACAGACACACCCTAGGCCCTCACATCTAATCTATAGCCTGTGGTGTTTGGGGAGATGTTCTTGAGGCCTTGTGACCCACCAAGCTCGGGGCACCTATCAGTGTCATTTGGGTTTGAGATGTTACACCTTATGGCTACTATATTTTTCTTCTATAGAGAAGGGTGTAATTTTCATATAATAATTAAAATACATAAACCCTAAAACTAATTAGGGATCATAAAGACTAAAATTATTTTTTAATAATATAAAAATAACACCCATGCAGCACCCTTTCTCAATTTTATAATAACTACATTAATTCAATGAGAAAAAGAACTCAAATTGTGTTATAACTAATCAATTTGAAGTGACAATACAAATTGAATATCAACAAATAATCATCTGGTTTTGATGTGGAACTACATTTCTCTTCCAAATGTGCCATCAATAAATTAAATCTATATCTAAATGTTCTAACACCATGTAGAAAAAAAAGTTATAGGTTTAGAAAATAAATCTATCTTTGTTTGCACACAAGATGCTGGTTTTGTATTTCTCTCCTTTAGGGGAAACACATAATGATTTTATGAAAATTCATGAACATTCTCTCAATTGAGAAAACTATATCAAAATATTTCACATATATAAAAATCCATATGTTTTATATAAAAACACCCCTTTCATAAAAATTATATATAAATGATAAAAAAACTTGGTTGAGTAAAATCATAACTCATCCATTATATTTTTTATGGGGCTTTCCAAATTTTCAGATTCAAGTAGATTCAATAAATTTTGGAAGCTTCATTCATTTTATAGACCCCAGAAAGGGTGTATTATTCATATTTCATCACCATTATATCTAAAATTTAAGGATTATGAAATAAATATAAGGTGCAGTAGATTTCATAGTAGATACTTATCATGAGAAGAAGGGATGATACATATTTAATAAACCATGACATTCATCTCTTGTTGTCTTCATGATTTTTCCTTTAGTTTTTGTGGTCTATTAACCTTTATAATGCATGGTTTTATTTTCATTTTCAACTCTATTCTTAGCTGAAACATAATTTTCATCCTTAGAACACAGTCTGATAGGTTTATTTTCAACTTCCTAAAGCTTTCTATAAAATTCCAAATAATTCGACAATATGGTTAGAAAACATTTTGTCACGTACTTCTCTTTGTTCTTGGGTGTGAAAGGCTTACTTTCACGATAGCATTTAAAACTTGAGCTCACTGGTGAATTCCCCTTGTTCTTGAATTTTTATTATTTTTTAGGAATCCATGTCATATATATGATATCACTATGGCCTTAATTTTTTTACCCTCAAACAACTCTATATTATCTTTGTCTTTTCCCTTCTAGGGAATCATATAAACTTATTCACAAGGAATATCAACCACTAATACAATCCAAAACCCCTTACTTGGATAGATTCATTTCTAACCATAAATTTTCTATGATTTTATTTGAAATTCATGGACATCATATATTTTTTCATGATGGAGATTCTCTTACCATAGTATAATCATCTATTTCTAAAAGGTTTTACCCCCTTATCATTTTTCATCGCTTTCTTTATGGGAGTAGTTGTTTTAGCTTTTATCCTCATATATTTTCCTCCTAAGGATAATTCGCATACATTGTTCACTTACTCTTCAGACTAAGATGGTTCTGTATACTATTTAGTATTTCTATGGTACCAATAAGGGTTGAACAAACATCCTAATAGTTATTACCACTTATGTTGCACATTTTTTAGAAATTATTCATTCTTTAAAATACTTTCTTCATAGATAAATTCTTCCCATTCTATGATGTATGATTATTTATAAAAGTAGTCTACCTTTATTTATAATTACTCCCCCTTGATTAAGGACATCTCAATTTTTAACCTACTGATATATTATTCAATTATTGAATATCCATGTTCTTGAATCTCCAGTAACACTAATAGGTTTCAATAGGTATCATTATTTTCACATTAGGTGATAGATGTACAACATGAAATTCTGTCAATTTTGGGTATAAATCTCAAACCTTTGAAGATCTATTTTGGGAAAAAATTATCTTTGACTTACCCAAATCCTTCTTTTACATATTGACGGATTTCCTAGAATATTTTCTCTTGCAAATTTTTACAAAAAAAATTCATTTTTATAGTACATTAAAAAAAATTATAGATTTAGTATAATACAATTTATATGCACTGTGGGTTACCATTTTCCCTAACCTATAGGCGGGGCTTCTTTATAACATCTTAGGCTCTCTAATCTATAATTATGATTTCCTTTTGAGAGAAAACATTTATCATATAATTGAGTGGGATAAGCTTTCTTCATGGTTCATTGGGTACATTGAGACGATTTTGATTCCATATATTTCTATATTAATTATATATCTAGATAATTTATGATGAGTGAGTTATTTTCATACTCAAAAGATCTCAACCTATCTTCCCTGAAACTCTTCATATTTATTTTTTATCATACATGCACCTTTAATATTTCATAATTACCTTCTTAACATTGACATCTAGTTGTGTATGACTAACAATTAGATTCTCTATATGTTGTATCTCAAGAGAATGGAATTATTTAGTGAAAGTATCCTTAAAAATTTCATTCTTCAAAATAATCATTTTCAAATTTTCATTATTCGAGGTGTCATTTTTATTGTTATATAGGGTAGTTTCAATCTTTTATTTTAATAGTTTTGAGAAGTTTATCCACCTTTTAATATGTTTTCCTATAGATCCTCTATTGTATCAATGTCTTCATTTAATTTTGATTTTTATTCATATAGTTCCTTTATAAATCCATGTATGTGTGAAACGTATTCATCAAGATCATTTTTTAGATACCCTTTAACAAGAGAATAAAATTCCTTCACCATTTTGATATCTTCATTTTATTCACAGATTGAATTATTATCATTAGAATAATAAAATAAAACATATTTAAAAACCAAATTCATACCACTCTAGTTACCTTCAACTAATGGTATTTACTCTTCTTCCTTTGAGGTTTTTTATAGCTTATTTTCCTCTTCATTTATCTTGTTTCTCATTGTATTGGGAGAGACTTCTATATATTTTATTATAGGTATAGGAACCAATCCTAATATTTTCATAGGGAAGATATGTTTTCTATAATACCACTTTAGGTACCAAAGTATTGGTGAGCCACTGAGAGGGGAGGGGGGAATTAGTGGTCACTTAAAACTGTTATGAATTCATTCCCTTTTAAATTCAACCACCTAGACATATTTAGGTTTGATATACTCATTCTTGTGTCTCACAAAAATTCAAAGATAATTAATTAAATAAATTAACATGAACATATGGATTTTTCTACATTTTTTTCTAAGACCCAAGCATTTATTTGATTTTTTATGTACTCCAGTAAGAGATTATCTACTATAATCAGATATGAAAATTACTAGTGGAGGGTTTTTCACATATAATGATTATATCAATGTCTAATTGATCATCTATTGGAAAGAGACTCATTAAACAATTTGTCTATGTATCATAATACTTTTATTTCCATTTTCTCATTAGACATATTCAACAACTTCACACAATGGTTAACAAGTCTCATAGTGGTCTTCTTGCATAATCAAATTCATAAAAATTCTATGGATTCACACCATGTATACATAGTAGTTTATTTTTTGATACACCTTAGAAGTATGTATCTTGTTATTCATATAATTTTTAAAGACCACATTAAATAATTATCCTCTTCTCAAAACTTGTTTCATCAAAATATAGAATGTATTTGAGATTTTTTAACCACTTTGTCACTGCTCATAACTCAACATCATAAATGTTTTGAATATGTTCACCTAGATATCTCATGAAATGATATCCTATGATACTCAATCCTAGAAGCTCCTCATATTTTATAATTCTCTAAACCAATATCTGATAAGATGCATAGAAGGTCATCTTTTTTTCAAATTCTCTTTATCAAATATCTAGATTAATTATTGTCATAGGGTCTTCTAATTCCCACTACTTTGGATCTATCAATCTAATATCATAATGATGGTTGGGTTTGTCTTCTTAGGATCTCTAATCTATAATTATGATTTTCTTTTCAGAGAAAACATTTATCATATACTTGAGTGGGAGAAGCTTTCTTCATGGTTCATTGGGTACGTTGAGACGATTTTGATTCCATATATTTCTATATTAATTATATATCTAGATAATTTATGATGAGTGAGTTATTTTCATACTCAAAAGATCTCAACCTAGCTTCCCTGAAACTCTTCATATTTATTTTTTATCATACATGCACCTTTAATATTTCATAATTACCTTCTTAACATTGACATCTAGTTGTGTATGACTAACAATTATATTCTCTATATGTTGTATCTCAAGAGAATGGAATGATTTAGTGAAAGTATCCTTAAAAAGTTTGTTCTTAAAAATAATCATTTTCAAATTTTCATTATTCGAGGTATCATTTTTATTGTTATGTGGGGTAGTTTCACTCTTCTATTTTACCAGTTTTGAGAAGTTTATGCACCTTTTAATATGTTTTCCAATGGATCCTATATTGTATCAATGTCTTCATTTAATTGTGATTTTTATTCATATAGTTCCTTTATAAATCTATGTATGTGTGAAACGTATTCATCAAGATCATTTTTTAGATACCCTTTAACAAGAGAATAAAATTCCTTCACCATTTTGATATCTTTATTTTATTCACAGATTGATTTATTATCATTATAATAATAAAATAAAACATATTTAAAAACCAAATTCATACCACTCTAGTTACCTTCAACTAATGGTATTTCCTCTTCTTCCTTTGAGGTTTTTTATAACTTCTTTTCCTTTTCATTTATCTTGTTTCTAATTGTCTTGGGAGAGACTTCTATATATTTTATTATAGGTATAGGAACCAATCCTAATATTTTCATAGGGAAGATATGTTTTCTATAATACCACTTGAGGTTCCAAAGTATTGGTGGGCCACTAAGAGGGGAGGGGGGAATTAGTGGTCACTTAAAACTGTTATGAATTTATTCCCTTTTAAATTCAACCACCTAGACATATTTAGGTTTGATCTACTCATTCTTGTGTCTCACAAAAAATCAAAGATAATTAATTAAATAAATTAACATGAACATATGGATTTTTCTACGTTTTTTTCTAAGACCCAAGCATTTATTTGATTTTTTATGTACCCCAGTAAGAGATTATCTACTATAATCAGATATGAAAATTACTAGTGGAGGGTTTTTCACACATAATGATTATATCAAAGTCTAATTGATCATCTATTAGAAAGAGACTCATTAAAAAATTTGTCTATGTATCATAATACTTTTCTTTCTATTTTCTCATTAGACATCTTCAACAACTTCACACAATGGTTACCAAGTCTCATAGTGGTCTTCTTGCATACTCAAATTCACACAAATTCTATGGATTCACACCATGTATACATAGTAGTTTATTTTATGATACGCCTTAGAAGTAGGTATCTTGTTATTCATATAATTTTTAAAGACCACATTAAATAATTATCCTCTTCTCAAAACTTGTTTCGTCAAAATATAGAATGTATTTAATATTTTTTAACCACTTGGTCACTGCTCATAACTCAACATCATAAATTTTTTGAATATGTTCACCTAGATATCTCATGAAATGATATCCTATGATACTCAATCCTAGAAGCTCCTCATATTTTATAATTCTCTAAACCAATATCTGATAATATGCATAGAAGGTCATCATTTTTTCAAATTCTCTTTATCAAATATCAAGATTAATTATTGTCATAGGGTCTTCTAATTCCCACTACTTTGGATCTATCAATCTAATATCATAATGATGGTTGGGTTTGTCTTCTTCTCCTCTACAATAAGCAGTAGAATCATTGATTGATATATATATATATATATATATATATATATATATATTATTCAAATATTCATAAAAAACACTTAGATACTTTCATTCACTCACTTACCATTAGTGATTACTTATTTTTATATATCATCCTCCTCGATATTCTCTTATAAACTCACATACATGAGTTGATCATTAATTATAGTTTTCATTTAAAAATACCAAAAATTATATATTAATGTAAAAATAATATTGAAACATAAAATAAAAATTATTGAATTCTTATTTAGGGTTCCCATAATACTTGTTTGTTACTTATTTAACTCAAAGGATATTCCCAGAATGTACTTTATTTATTTATTCTTAATTTTAAAATCAAACAAAAAGTTCTTCCCAGTATTTAAATGGTACTCATGGATTATTTTTCCTTAATATATATCCAATAAAATCCATATATTAATTTCAATAAATCTATATAAAATATGAATAAAATATATGGGGTGTAGATATAATTCCTTTTCATCTTGATAACATGTAATAAAAATAGTGCAACCACTAATCATCATTATGTACTTATCGTTAGCTCAGCTATTCTTAATTATTTCTTCTACATGATTATAGGACAATAATTTAATTCTTTGATGAGTAGTTAGTCATTATAGTAACATCATATGAAATATTATTAACAACCCAATAAATTCATCTTTTTCTTTAAGAACATATAAAGTCATTCTTCTCATTTGGTCTTCCTTAAAACATGTTCAGATCATGGATTAAAATATTTTCCTAATAGTTCGATCTTGAATGCATTTCATAATAATGGATAGATTTTATTTTCCTCTTTAGAATTATTGATTCTATAATTCTATAATTTTTATCATGAATATATGGAAAATTTTATTACATGTTATTAAATTTTTATTAAACATAATTATATATATGAATAATTCCCATATAAAGTGATTCATGTTTCTGGATTTACAAATTTGGTTCTCTTGTTAAGATTTTCCTATCCAATACATTATTTGTGTATGTGGTTTTGAATTTGGATATATAAGATACTTTCACTACATTATGTTTGGATCTTCCATGACATACCCTAACATAAAGAATTCGAATATATCACTAACATCAGCTATATAAATATCCATTCATGTATTTAGCTCCTAAATTAGGATACATAATATAATATGGTTGTGTGACCTCTTAGATATGTTCATTAAATTCATGTACATGCATCTTCATGTATGAAAATATTTTAATATACAGTTACTTTAACTAAATTTGAATTTTTATACAAGTAATGTTTCATACTTAGGACTTGGACATAGCCATTTGTTTAAATTCATTCACTTAAAATCAGCGGTCCTCCACCTCATCTTCATTTATCCTCAATAATTCATAAACACATTAATACTATTTTGGTAATTTATAAAACTTATAAAGAACATCAAATAAATTACCAATAACATTAGAAGATTATTAAATTTCATCTGTTTGATACCTTAAATATTTCACTCTACACTCTCATTTTTAGCTTCACTTCATCCATCATCAATGTGTATTAAAACCATGATTTGAAGAATCCTTCCGGCATAGTAACACAGAGGTCATTTCCCTCATTATGTTACCTTCCCCTATAGATTTGATCATTTTTTATGCATGTTCTTATCATCCATACATGTTTTCTAGTACAGGTATAGCATTCAACACTCTCTTGTATTTTTAGATACTTCTAAAAAAGCCTATAATCATCCATTCATATCATTTCATGGTTTTTTTTATAAATTTTAGCTCATAAATCATCTAATGTTTATTATGGTAAAACCACTTTAATATGTTCATCCATTTATTCAATGGTGGCCACCTCTACAATTATCTTTTCATAATATGTGGGAAGCAGTTTTAGGAATCATGTGCTAGATGGATTCACACTCCATCACATATCTTATAGTTTTTTTTTTTACATTGAAAAGAATAATTAAAAATAGTTTCTAAATTGATAATAAATTCAACTTAATACCTTTGGATACTTGAAAGTGGTAACAATTACTTTTTTTATTAGACAATAAAGGGGACAAGTAATTAAAGGATGACATTACTAAATTAATAATGGGGATATGATCTTACATTGTTTGTTAAAAAGGTGATAGTATTAAACCCTTTACATTAATTTTTTTTAAAGTAGAGGATATCATTAATTTTTATATAATATGTGTTCTAGAAAAAATAAAAATTGCGGATATTGTAGTGGTGAAATGATGTATATGACTTTTTTTTGTATTATTTGTCAAAAATTAAGCTAATTTTATAATCTAATTAGGTTAATAAGTGATTATCCATCTATGAAATATAATTTTCAACCATGATGAATAAATTGAAAAGAATAATATCAAGGTTCCATAAAATTGTTGGTTGGATAGATTTCATAGAACCTAAAGTTCAAGAACCAATCGAAGGAGTATAATGTATTTTATATACTACAATAAATGTTTATACACTCATATATGAAATGATTAAGGTGAAAGTAATTTTATGATACTAGAGTTGTTAAAGGAAATGGTTGATATAGTTTAGTTGATTTAAAAATATATGAGGGAGAACCAGAGGAGGAAGAAAAGTTATGTGGATAACATGAGGAAAGGTATTTCTTTCGAAGTAGGTGGTCATGTTTTCCTTAAAGTATATTTATTGAAAAGTTTAATTTTTGTAAAAATGGAAAGTTAAGTCAATGGTTTATTGGACCATATGAAATCCTTTATAATTTTTTACAATTTGTCTATGGAGTGGTTTTCCTCCTTGTTTATCCTAGGTACACAACATATTTCATGTTTCAATGATAATGAAATATGTTCCATATTCAAATCATGTTTTAATCCCTAAAGTAGATTAGTTTGAAGATAATATTTTTTATGAGGAACAAACTATTCATATTCTTGACTTTAGAGAAAATGTTTTGTATAATAAGGTCATTCTCTATGTTAACTTGTTATAAAAAACAATATGGCTGAAGAAGTAACATCGGAATATGAAAATGATATGAGGGAAAGATATTCCCACTTATTTAATGAGACAATAAATTTTTTAAGTTATAATTCAAAAAATGTTTAAGAATGAAACAACCATGTTAATTAATGATTAATCATTTTCATGTTTATTAATATGAATTCTACAGTGGTATTCATTACAAAAATACTAAATAATTTTTAAATCAAAACGGAAATAGTTTTAACACAACTATTTCATTATAAGTTTTTTTAAAGATTAATTTATAAATTATATTTTTTTATTTTTATAACTATAATTTAATTTTATAATTAATCGTATAAAAATTAACTTTGGGTGTAATTTAGGGATTTCCCATAGAATAATGATTTTTTAATAAATAGTGAAAATTGCAATTTTTGAAAAACAGTAATTTATTTTCAATAACTAAGGTAAATTAAAAGTCCCATTATTATTTGAATTTGATTTCAAGTAACATAAAAATTAATTAGTCATATTTGAAAAAAAAATTACATTTTAATCAACTTTATTATGCATTTTAGTATAATTTTATTTTTGGGTTTAAAAATTCATTTATATGAATGCTGTTTTAAAGTGCATAATGTTTCCCTTATTAAATTAGTTAAAACCCCGAATGAGAACTATTTTAAATGATGGTTATTTATAATATATCTTTAAATATTTTTTTAAAATTCATATAATAATAATTACTATTAAAATGGCTAATATAAAATAATTTTACGCTTCTAAAATATGTTTCTTGAAAAATCATCTCTTCATCTTGTCTATTGGTTTAATTTTAAATTAATTTCATCCAATTATATGAATATAAATTGGAATAATTAATTAAATATTTTCAATTAATATAATTTATATTATATAATTATTTCAAATTAATTCTTTCATCATGAAAAGTGAAAACAATCTATTGCCAGGGTTATACTAAAATCATAATTACGAGTGGTTAAACTAAAAATATAATAGTTAAAAATACCAAACCAAATTCCTAAATAATATTATATTTACATGATTCAAACTTATATAATCAAATTCATTATAATGGTCTATTTTTTACCCTGTGTCATGTGAAAAATATCGGTATCGCATTTCAATTTCAAATATTCATGGTTTCTCCTCTCCCCCACTTATAAAAGGTCACTCCCAATCCTATTCTATTCAGACCTCCAAATAAATTTAGTTCATAAAATACCAACCCAAATCCCATGTTATCATAACATAATTCATCATATAGGCCATATTTTCAATCATAAAGCAAATTTAGGAATGATTTTTGTGTAAACCTTATGAAGTTGTCTAAAAGAAAAGGTGCTGATTTTGACCAACCATTTTTGTTTTATTTATTCATCCCCATGCCTAAAATATTATTCAACTATGATGAAATAATAACACATGTATCTCCCATATGCTGATATTCTATTATGTAAATTTACTAACCTAGATCCATCTATTTTTCAATAATGTGGGAAATGAAATCATCATTTGTGTGTATGACAAACTACTTCCTCGCAAACAAGTTTAATTTTCTTCGATCACCTCCTCTTAGAGATTGTTATAATAAAATATTTAATAATATGTATAATATTAGTAAAAAATTCAGATATATTTAATTATTATGTGACATATACCTTATTACATCAAATTTATTAGGGGATATGATAGCAATGCTCATGTGTATGGAGGTCAACTGACTTACGAAAAAATGTGATTAATTTTTCACTAATGCTTTACATGGAAGATAACAAGGGAAAAATTAATGAGTATATTGGATATTATGAAATAATTATGATATTAATAACATATTTATCATTCTAAAAATATAATATTCCATGAACCACTCCCTCCAAATATTCCCTTCCATAGATGGTAATGGAGAAATATATATAATGAACCTCGAGTCCTGCCTACATTAGGCCCCGGGGTTGCGACCAGCACCAAGGGTATACAATATTAAAATATGGGAGGCATTACCCTTTTATAGTAACCAAGATTGGGAGATAATATGTATCAACCTCAAACCAGATCTAAGACATAAATATAAATGAAATCCAAAATTATTCCCACATGCATGTTTAAAATATAATTATTACAAAACTGGGATCTCTAAAGTAAATGCCCCAAAGTAAAGCTAATAAGACACAAAACAACTATCTCAAATCCTAAGCTATTAATTCCCAACATAGTCCACATATACTTCCAAGAAACCTGAAAGTATTATTATAACATCAGGTGAGTGTATAAGTATACTCTGGAGGAAAAACTAAATTTTATCATGCATAATTGGGAGAATCATACTAATGCTCCCATTGAAAAATAATAGAAACCAACTGAACTTAACAAGGTATAGAAGCTATGTCAACCTCACTAAAGGAACACTCACTAAATAATGTTATTCAAGTAAGGTAATATTGATAAAATCGATGATAGGGTACCCCGCATCACTTTCCCAATGATTAGACACTCTCACCCCTAAGAGAAAATGTGTTGGAGCTCCTAACTCTTCTAAAGGTACAATATCACAACCTGCCCGCACACACCTAGGCCTCATAGCTAGTCCCAAAACCTAGGAAAGTGAACCTCATCATATCTCCCATTCACACACCTAGGCCTCCCAACCACATCACATCCCAAAACACACATGCGAAATCACAATACATATCATCCCGAAGATACATAGGAAACCACAACTCATCTCATCCCAAATACACATGGGAAAGCACAACTCACTCACACACACATGGGTCCCACAAACCACCACATGACTGAAGAGTCTTGGGCTATCACCACCTAGAATAGGGATTAGGGAAGAAATTGTGGCCATCCATTCAGCCTCCCACTAGGATGATTAGAAAAAACACCCTCCCCTGTAACAATGGGGGTGTTTGGAATAGAGTGCTAAACTGGGGTGGGGTGTGCATAGAAAACACATGGAAATAAAGGTATATATATTATCAAAAACTTGATCCCAACCTATGATTTCTCAATCAAATAATTCAACCTCTCCATAAAAATGACAGCTTTTCTTTTACCTCTAAATTCGTTTATTAGCGATGGTCACTTCCACATTTGAATAATGAAATCTGATTCGAAAAAATCCACAACTCAAACCATACTCACGCCCAATTTAGTTAACCAATTTTCACCCTTTATTAATGGTTGATTTATTTGTTTCTTCTCTTCATAGGAAACTACTAAGAACAAATTGAAACATGTAATATAGAAAAGAGTTCAACACCACCATAGTCATTTTAGAAGGTAAATAGACTTCTAGTTTAACATATATCAAATTTACTCCCATTTTAACACCCATTCATTCTATAACAAAGTACCAATCCTAAGACACAGAGTGAATCTGCTTGCATACTACTCATGGAGAGATTTATTGTTAATTACCCTTTCCAACTACTTCAATCATCATTTTTCAAAGTCATTCTTCCCAATCCATTATCACAACCACATCAAACCCCTAAATTATATCCGCACACAACAAAACTCACCAAAACCATCTAGGAATCCCCACTGCACAAAACTACCCATCAATTCCACATCAATCAATCTCTTAATTGAATATTCCATTACACCACCCGTACCACCCCACAATACATGGCCAATCCCAAAACCCTTACACAACACAAGTCAAAATAATCCCACACCTAGAACAACACTACATTGCCCAAGGTAGAGAATTTTATGATTTAGCAGGTCATTCCCCATTCTATTTCTTTTTTTAACCCTGGGGTTATTATAGAAATAGTTTGATCATGGGGAATCTATTTATTAGTTGTGTGTGTGTGGTTAGTTAGTTTTACACACACACACACACACACACACACACACACACACATATATATATATATATATTAGTTCCTAATAACACCAAAATATGAATTCAAAATACATTATTGGTTCAAAAACAAAACCCACCTACAGCCATGATTTGAAGCAGTTGATTAGCTTATACAAAACACAATATCAACAACAAAATAATAAAATAGAAGCATCTGTCACTTTTTCCTGACCCCAGTATATTTATATTAAACCGATTCAATTATATTTATTTATTTTTAATTATACTATATTCATAAAAGAAAATATCATAAACCAACCCCACATGATAAAAATATTAAAGAAATTTTTAAGCGATCCCTACCTTGAAGAATAGAAAACCAACACCTTCTTATTGATCCAATACATAAGGTGCACTAGCATGAGAAAAATCCAGGGGAAACGCAATACAAAGGCCTCAGAACAGCCACATGAATCTTAGGGAATAATTTTTTGGGTACACTAAGAGAAAATGGGACAACAAAAAGAATAGATCATCTCATCTTTAGAAGGAACAGATCCAATATCAGTGGAAGGAATGGTTTTATAAACGCCATTAAAGTCAGATCATGACCAAGAGCTTGAATTTTGACCATTTAAAAGCCTCATGGTCCTTATAAAAGTGAAATATATTGTTAATCACTTTTAAATGTCTGTAAAACCATTTAAACATGGTATTAAATTCATTTCACATCAATTAAAATGTCAATGTGGTGAAACTGGAGAAACAAGATAAAAACTGGAATTTTGATGAACTATTGAAAATAAATTGTTTTTGGGTGAGTCACCATCATGAATCACTAGTAAATGATCCAGTATTGGATGACTCACCGTTAGATGAGTAATCAATGGATGAGTCTCCATTGGGTGACTCACCATTGGAGGAGCTACCGTTGGATGAGTCGCCATTAGGTGACTCACCATTGGTTGAGCTACCAGTGGATGAGTCATGATTGGGTGACTAACTATTTGACAACTTATCATCGAATGATTTTTCATTGGAGGATTCACCATCATGATTCACTGTTGGAAACCTACCAGTGTGATTCAACATTGCGACTCACCATCATGGCCAACTTGTGTGATCACCATCGTGACTCACCATCATGATTTACTGTTCCTAACTCACTGAATATGACCCATCGTTGTGAGCCACTGTCGCGAGTCATTGATGTGACTCGCCATTTGGATGACCTGCCATTGGAAAAACTTGAATTTTGAAAAACTCTTAAAAAGAGTCACAGTTACCTCCTAGCAATCCTTAAAGACCATATTTTCACAAAGTAATGGACCGGGGAGGTCTATTCCATTACAACAGATAACTCACAAAATATTATCACCCTCAAGAATTCCAAACTAAACCTAAAAGGAATGTAGGGGTCCATATAACCACCAAATTATATTCCTTTTAAGGATCTCCCTACACTTGAAACACCACTTCCTACAACAAGGTTTAATGACAAACCGCCTTGTGTTGTTCAAAAGATGGAGTAAAACCACAACATCCAAGAACACCACCTCCTACATCTACGAACCCAACAGACCAGAAGATACACCACACAAGAAAAACAAACACATTTTCTATACACATTAATCATAAAATCACATCCTCCATTTCAAGTTATTATCTACCCCGGGTGGTATTGACTCTCCCACTCTAGTTTAATCGCATCTCAATTAGGAATACGGTCTTCCCCTTTTCACTTGTTAGAACTTTATCACACATCATAGAAAAAAAAGAAAATCATCTCAAAGAAAGAAAGGTTAAAACATCACATAAAAAGATAAAACATAACAAGGAAAACTAAAAAAACTCTGTATTGGGTATGAATCTATGCTTCATGCTCCCAAGTACTCTCCTATAAGACATCATGCTCCACAAAATGTGAACCAAAGAAATAGTTCATCTATGCAGCACCTTCTCCTGATAATCCTGGATCTCTATGGAACTCTCCATGTACATCACATCATCTTCGATATCTAACTCTCCCATGTTGATGACATGGGAGTCATTGTAAAGATACCAATGAATCTTAGAGACATTAAAGATGTTATGGATCCTCTGTGACTGTGGTCAACATCCTAACTAGTATGCATCCTTGAAAAATCTCCCCAACATCTCTAAGGGTTTGATGAACCTAGGATAATTCTTGCTCCCTCTTCCAAACCTCTACTACTCAAATCGAAAAAAAAACCTTCAAGAAAACTTGGTCACCAACCTCAAACTCAAAGGGAATCCTCATGCGATCATCATACGACTTCTTTCGGTCATGCACTTCATTCATCTTCTAATGAACAAGCTAATACATCCTTGTCATTCTCTTCCCCACATCCAAACTAAGAACATATATCTCCTGAACCTCTATCAAACTCAAAGGTGAACTTCATGATCATCTATACAAATCTTAAAATGAAGTCATGATAATGGAAGAGTGATAACTATTTTTATAATAAAACTCAACCAAGGCTAATTTCTTCATTCAAGTCCTGCTAATGTCCAATATGCATGATCATGACATATCATCAAGCATCAGGATAGTCTGTTTTGTCTGCACATTTGTATAAGGGTAGAAAGAAGTGTTGAGGTTTAATTGAGTTCCAAAATAAAACCGCACACCCCTCTAGACTTGTGAGGTAAAACATACATCTTGATCCAAGACAATGAATCTCATAACTCCATGTGGCCACACCACCTCATCCACAAACCACTTTTACAAGGCATCAACTACACCCGACTCATTATTTTCTTAGAAGTGATCTGATTTCATAAACTGATCTACTTCCACCCAGATAGAATCATAGTCTCCCTGATCTCTCAGTAACCATATGAAAACATCCATCTATATTTCAACCCATATCCTATCTGGTACATCTTAGGGTTGCAATAAACCAATGGGAACACAGTGCTTATCCTTTACCTTCTAGCACACTAAGCACTTCGCCACAAACTCTGTCCCTTCCTATTTAATCCAACAACACCAAAATTGTATCCTCATGTTATGGTGTATATAGGAAACACCCAGATGTACCTCTAAGGGTGAGATTTAAAACTCATAGAGGACTCCCTCATTCATAGCCACTAGAACAAACAACCTTCCATGGAATATCATCTAATTCTGAAAATCCTCCAACCATCCCTCTGTAGAATCACTTTGGTCAATTTGACTACACATCACCTCTGACTCTGAGTCTCCCAACTGAGACTCCTAATCCTACTACATCATATAAGACTAAAATTTCATCTGAAACAAATATCCTATGACACTGTCCATTCCTACATTCAAGTGTAATGATTCCAACTCCTCCATCACCTTCCAAGTATCTACAGATTCCAAAACTACATCCTTTTTTTACTTCCTTTTCAAGGTATTGGCCACAATATTCTCCTATCCTGAGGTATATGAGATATCAAAATCATAGTATTGATGAAACACCATCCACATCCACTATTTCATGTACATATCTCACTGGAAAAATATATATCTCAAACTCTTGTGGTCTATGAAGAACCCAAAGTTCTCATCAATGAGGTAATGATGCCACAACTTCAACACAAACACAACAAATGATAACTCTAGATCATGGGTGGCATTGTTACGTTCATGGGGATGTAACTACCTAGACCCATATGAAGTAACTCCCCACTACCACATCAGCATGCATCCCATTCCCGGATGGGAGACATCACAAAACACATCAAATACCACCCCTTACTCTAGAAACCGGAGCAGTGGAACACTGACCAAATTCACCTATAGGCATCCAAATGTTATCGGGCACATCTCACTCCACACATAAGTATAGTGTTTCCTTGGTAAAGATATCAACGAACCAGCAAATCAATATAAATCAAGTACAACCCTTTTTTAATAGCCTTCATGAACAAAACCTATGGACCTTTATATAATTCTAGGGACATTCCCACGAAACAACTGCTTTAACCTTTGACCAGTCCACTTCTACACCCTTCTGGGACATCACATGCCTAAGGAAATGAACCTCTCATTCCTAGAACCTACACTCGGAAAAAAATTATGTAGATATGGTGGCATCAAAGGACATGAAGGATAGTACTAACATGCCTGGTATTCTCTTCCTATGACTTAAAATAAGTCACAATGTCATCGATGAATACAATGATGAACTGGTCTAAGAAATCATGGAATACAGAGTTCATAAGCCCTGTGAACATGACCGGTACATTAGTATCAACGAAAGTCATGACTATGAACTTAAAGTTAACATACCTATATCATACATAATTCTTCAGGATATCATCCTCCTTCACCCAAAACTGGTAATATACAGACCATAGATCCATCTTAGAAAAACAACTCACACCTCCCATCTATTTTAAAAGATCTTCGATCCTTGGAAGAGGGTAAAGGTTCTTGACCATTACCAGATTCAACCTATGGTAGTCTATGTAAAAACTTATACCATTATCCTCCTTCTTTGAAAACAACACTAGAGAACCCCATGCTGACACACTGGTCAGGATAAAGCCCCTCTTCCTCAGATCATCTATCTGATTCCTCAACTCCCGCAGCTCAAAATGTTCCATCTGATAAAGATCCATTGAAATTGGAGAATAAAAAGATTTTAATCCTATCCTAAACTCAAAGTCACTTTAAGGGGGTAGAGTTAGAACCTTCTCTCGGAAAACATCCATGAACTCCCCAACTACCCTTAGGGCTTCCACCATCTCAACAACCACTGACTCCACTAACATATCAGCCAACAAGGAAATAATGGGATCTATATGTTGACTCCCATATAATAGACATTCTCACCAATATAGAACACACATAAACCATCCATGTCTGAAATCACATCTCTTCTACAAAATAAGTCGATAATTTCATGCACAGAATTCAATTATTTGATGTTGAGAATAACATCATATGACTGCATCTGTCGAAATAAGAGATCCCCATGAGACTAATGTAGCCCCATCATCAGTCTATATCCCTATCACACATCAAAAAATTTGGTTTTACCTCGGAATGTAATACTCAACAATAGGGGAAAAAATCCCCTCTATGTCTATTCCAATATAATGGTCTAGACAAGGTGAAAAAAAGGAGTGAGAATCTCTAAAATTAAACAAGGAAAAACAAAGGGTACTAAACAAGCATATTGTACCTCAAATGATCATTAGCCCTCTGGAAACTGCTGCCTCTACTACATGTAACTGACTATGACCATCTCCTCATCCACTCTACTGATTACAGACTCCAAAACCACATTAGGCTCGAGGTCCCTGAGGAACACCCTTAGGTCGGCCTCTACCTACTTAGTCTCCCCTTAGTGGATCATGAGCTTGCTTTCCCTAATATTGAAATAGACTAGCCGGTAACTGTTGTAGAGGCTGGTGAAAAACCTATCCACCACTACCATAATGATCTCAAATGATCATTGGAAACAAATTATGATGATTCCCATGGACCCTATATATGAAACACATCTTCCCAAATCCCATGGGAAAGTCATGAGTACTATAAGGTTAAAACAAAAATTGATGAGGCATAGTCCCCACTAGTCGAAACCTCAAAGGCCCTAGTGCTTAAGACCTATTCTGGTAACCCTTCCTCTCAAAGAACTCTATTATTTCCCCTCTCTCAATAGACCTCCTCAAGAGTGAATCTTCTCAACCACTTACACCTTCTTCTAAACCTCTATGTATGTCAACAATGTAAATGGGGTAACCACGCACTAGATGGAATGGTGAAGTGCCTCCTCTAGGCATCTCACATGAGAATCCTCATCTAAAAAGGGATTTGGGGAAAATTTATGGAGATCCTTGAACTTAACCCCCAACTCTCATTATGACATACTCCCCTGCTGTAAGGAGATAAACTCTTATCTTGTCTCATCCTTCATGGTTGATGATAAGAATTATTCTCGAAACTATTTCTAGAAATTGACCCACAGAACATCATCCTCCTTCCTCTCCCCTTGGTAAAACATCCACCACTGACATGCAACTCCCCTCTTTTGGAACACTTCTAAAGGAACCCAGTACTCTGTTGGATCCCTAATCTAACTGAAGGGGATCCCAAGCTTCTCGATCTATCTCTCCACCTCTATGTATGAAACACTGTCATCATACATTCTAATGGAATACTGTTGTATATATTGTAATTTCCTTTGCCACTAGTCACCCTCCGCCACTGGATCAACCCTCCACCAATCAATTGGATCAGCCTATTATGCTTTCACTTCCTGATCCACATGCGGATGACAACTGGGTTCCATAGCTAAAATGAAAAACAAGGAATTCCTAGGCCCGAGTAGTATGAAATTTTATTTAAGATTCATTTTAACTCATTTCATTATCCATATCAAATTCCCCAAAACATGCCAATTTAGACAAGAACACAAGTCATTATGATGCATGTACCTTTCTTATTGTATCTACCCTACAGACGGTGTAGACTAATTTAGTTATTTTATAGGATTATAGTCCTTAGTTCGGATCATGGGGGGACTAAAATCCCATGTCATAGCCAGTTATCCCTAACCTATATCTCATGCCAATATCACCTAACATTGTTGTCATACCAACCCATGAAACCAGCACCAAGGGTATACAATCTCACAAAATGGGAGGCATTACCCTTTTGTAGTAACCATGATCTAGAGATAAGATTTATCAAACTCAAAACAACTCCCAACACATTTATATAAAATAAATCCAAAATCTATCCCACATGCATGTTTAATATAAAATTGTTTCAAAACAAGAGTCTCCAAACTAAATACCCAGAAGTAATGCTAAGTATTGACACAAAAACTATCCTAAAGTCTATGGAAGTGTTTCATAACATGGTCCACATAGTTCTCCTGAAAACCAGAAATTAGTTTTATAACATAGGTTTATCATAAAGGTATACTTATTAGGAAATAATAAAGTCTCTAATGTATATGTGGGAGAAGAATACTATTTCTCCCATAAGAAAAAAAACCGAAACCAACAGAACGTAACAAGGTATAATAGCCACCCAAACTCACCAAAGGAATTCTTAACAAATAAAGCAAGTCAAGTAAGGTGATATAGATAAAATTTATGATAGGGTACCCCTCACCACATTCCCAATGATTATCTCCTCTCACACCCTAACAGAAAATGTCTTGTCTCTCCAACCATTTCTGAAAGAACCACGTCATAGCCTTACCATGCACAACTGGGCCTCACAGTTTGTCCTAAATCATGGAAAAATGAATCTCAACACATCTTGACCACACAAAACTAGTCCTCACATTTACCTCCTACCCACAGACACCTGGGCCACAAACCTCGTCACAGCCCAAAAACGCATGGGAAAGAACAACACATCTCATCCTAAAGACACATGAGAAACAAAAACTAATCTCATCCTGAAGACACCTTGGAAGGAATAACTCACACACACATGCCTAGGCCCCAAAACCACCACCTTTCAGAAGAATCATGAGTCATAACAACCTGGAGGAGTGATCAGGAAATATCAGGTGCCCAACCATCCATCCTCCCACGAAGATGTTTGGGGAAAACACACTCCCACATAATAATGGGGGGGGTTGATCACATAGTACTCAAATAGGGTGAGTTATTTATAGAAAACACAAGGAAATAAATGTATACATATATAGTATCAAGTACTCAAGCACAACATACAGGTTATCAATTAAATAAGTCAAAAACTTCATAACACTAACAACTTTCCTTGTACCTTTAAATGCATTCATTAGTGATGGTCACATACAATATTGATAAATGAAGGCTGCTTTACAACAAGACACAACTCAAATAATTCCCCCCACTAATTTCATTTTCCAATTATCATTCTTATTAAATATTAATTTATTCATTCCATCAATACCAGGGAAACTACTAAAAAATGGTAACAAGCAACACAGGAAAGTGATAAACACCACCATAGTAATTTTTGAAGGCGAAGAGCCTTCAGGATTAACACACATGAAATTTACTATCATTTAAACCCCCATTAATTCTATAAAAAAGTATTGATACCGAGACATGGATTGAATCTTTTTTTATGCTACTCATAGAGTAACGTTGGGTGAATTATCCTTTCCAACTACTTCCATCATCATCCTTTAAAGTCATTATTCCCAATCCATCTTCTCAACCAAAAAAACCCCCAACTCATAGTCACACACAACAAAACTCTCCACAACCATCATGGCATCGAAGCTGCACAACACTACCCATCAATTCCACAATCAATCAATCTCACAACTTGATATTCCGTTACACCACTCATACCACCCCATGTTACATATCCAAAACCATATCCACAATAAAAATAAAGTCATAAAAACCGATCACACCCCCATATGGCCCAAGCCAGAGAATTTTTAGATTTAAAAAGGCATTACTCATTCAATTTCCTCTTATTAATACAAGGGTTATCACAAAAATAGTCTGATCCTGGGGCATCAATTTTTTTAGCCAAGTGTATTTGGTAATTCAATTTAATATATATATATATATATATATATATATATATATTCAACAGAAGACCAAAAACAAGCATTCGCAAGTCATTACAAGTGAAAAATAAAATAACACCAACATTAATCATTTTCAGTGGGTGATTATCCCATACAAAACACAATATCAATAAAAAAATAATAAAACAGAATCATTCATCACTTTTTTCTAGCCATTGTATATTGATATTAAGCCAAATAAATTAGATTTATCTATTTTTAATTATGATATATTCACAAAGTAAAACATCGTACTCCCACCCCACATGATACAAAAATTAATGAAAGATGAAGGGATCCCTTCCTTGAATAACACACAATCAGCACTGCTTTATTACGCAAAGACAGCGGGTGCACAAGTAGTAGAAAACTCCTGGGAAAACGTGGTCTAAGGTCATCAGCAAAACCACATAACTCCTCAAGAAAAAATGTTAGGGTTACACCAAGAGAAAATGGGATATCACAAGGAAGATAGCATCTCATCTTTATAAATCCCAATCCTACATCAATAGAAGAAATAGTTTCTTAAAGGCCATTAAAGTCGGATCTTGACCGAGATCACATGGTTTGGCCATTTAAAAGACCTAGGATATTTATACAATTAAATAAAATAACTAATCACTTTAAATTGGATCCAAACCCAATTAAACATGGTATTAAATTCATTTCATGTCAATTAAAACATTAAAGGGGTGAGACTAGAAACACTATAGAAAAAAATGTAATTTTGAAAAACTATTGAAATTGACTCATTGTTGGGTGAGTCACCATCATGAGTCACTAATGGATGGGTCAACATTGGGTGACTTTCTATTGGATGAGATACAAGTGGATGAGTCACCATTGGTAGAATAACCATTGGATGAGCTACTAATGGATGGCTCACCATTGGGTGACTCACTATTTGATAACTCACCGTCGAACAGGCCACAATTGGATGAGTCACCGTTGGTGACCAACCAACGTGGGTCACTATTGTGACTCACTATCGTGACCCACCATCACGATATACCATTAGTAACTCACCAATCCTGAAACACCATTTTAACTCCCCATTATGAGTCACTGACGGACCCACCATTAGGATGACCTTCCATTAGAAGAACTGGAATTTTGGAAAACCCCTAAAATGATTCATCGTTGCCTCCCAAAAAATGTTAATGACCATATTTTCAAAATTTAATGGACCGGGGAGGTCTGAGAAATTAAATAATATAACATTTTATTCTTTACCATTACTCTCACTTGAAAAATAATAATGCCATTTATGCATACATGTGGACTACCACCTCCATGGAGTGACGTGAGTCATTTTTAATGACCACATCACATGGATAATATATATAAAAGAAAATTTAAAGAAATAATATGTTATTTATAATATTGTGATAATTATTTAAAAATAAAATAATAATTACCTTCTTTCCATAGTGATCATTGAAAAATGTAAATGTTACTCATCTCTACATATGACCTACCATCTCTATGATTGTAATATAGTAAATTCATTATAAATATATTTATTGATTAGTTTTAAAAGTATAGTTTATGTATAAAATTATAATTATGTCATTACAATTATTCTATATATTGTGTAATAATTATCTCTTTTACCATTATCATCCTACATAATCATTTTTGATGCATAAGCCGAATAACATAAAAACTTTTTAAGTGAATATAAATTATTAACTAATTATTCATTGTGAGGTAAGAGATAAAATAAAATAAATAATAAAATTGAAAAATTATCTTAATAAAGTAAATAATTAACATAAATATTTTTTTCATTAAGATAAAGAACATACATGATGAGTCAAACTCAAGGTAAGAGAATTTCCTTTAAAACTAATCTTTTAAGGTTTCCCTTAAAACACATTTTCTCTACTTCCATGATTTTAAAATGATTTTATTAATTTAATTATATAGACAAGAATTTTGTATTATATAAGTTATTTATTTATTTCAAATGGTTTTAAAATGGAATATTTTTATGTAGTTTTTTACATTATTTTCAATGGACAAAAATAATGTTATATTTTAACATGTACAGATACAAAAACATTTATACAATTATAATTTTAATTTTAAGATTATATTCCTTTATAAAATAAAATTTTTCTTCAAAAGAAAAACTTATTTTCATTTCTATTTTTATTTTTTATTGACAATAGGTTTTTGAATGGAGTTCATATTTGAATATCTAGAAGTGTTTTCTTATGGGTGAAAAGAATATTTTATGTGTGTAATGATTAAAATTGCATACTTTTATGTGTTATAATAATATTCTATTTCATGGATGTTATTTATAATGATGGGTTATTCTTCTATAATCTATGTATGAGTGGTTTCGTGATAAACCAAGGACAGTGGGTTATGTTAGTAACTAAGGATGGGTGGTTACATTATAAACCAAGTATAGGTGGTCCTGTGATAGAACTCCCATTCATTAGGTATGGAAGTCTACTATATGGTTATTACATTTGTAATATTAAATGGATTATGATATCCTAGGATAAATTTATGTTTTATTGATTATTTTTATGCATTTTTATGGTTACCTTAAGATTTCAAAAAATGTAAGAAACAACATTAATTTCAATGAATGTATTTTCAATTTATTTACGTTGAAAAGTATAACCTTGTGGGAATGTTTTCTTGAGTTTTTCCTGTTTAAAATACACATTTCTGAATTTTCTTTTTTTTACTTTTAATTTTCTGATCATTTTTTTAAATATTTTTATTGAAAGGTAACTTTTTGGGGTAGAAGACGTTTATTTTAAGCACAAATATTATATAGAAAGTTAAATTTTTCATAAACTATCTGGTTTCATTCTTTTATTTTATCTCACTTACTAAGATTATTTTTATCATACCACATTCAAAAAAGGTATAATTATTGGTAAGAACAAATAAGAATTCATGTTGAAATTTTTCAATATTTTTCTTGAAAGGAAGTCATATTTATTTTTAAATGTTTTATTTTGTGTAAAAAATTAATTCTAAGTGGTAGATTACACTTTTTAATATATGAGTTTCTATGTAAGAGTTATAAATTAATTTCCTATAAATTTAAAACCAAAAATATCATCAATAATGTATGATATTTAATTCATGTCTAAATACACTAGAATAAATCATTTTTAACATAACGTATTTATAGTTTGTATCAGAGTAAATAAAGGAATCCAATCCTTGGAAAATCTCATGTGTGAACATTAGGAAAATCATGTCTCTCCATCCAAGGGAATCATGAAAATTGGGGTACCACTAGGGATGGTGGTAAGTGTCTCTCCAAAAAGGGGTAGCCTACCAGGTATTTCTTTTATAGGTATCAATTATAGCTCACTGGTAAAAATTAAAAACCATTATATACAAATGTATAATGAAAATATATATGATATTTATATCATTATTAACATTCTGGATGTGAAGGGGCCATTATCTAATTATAAGAACTAGCACTACCAAACCAAAATCCATATGAAAAATGAAATTGTTAATAACCAGAAATAACCATTTAATAAGTAATTATTAATAAATGGGTTTTTAAATATTATAATTTTATCATATATGATATTATAAGTATGTTAATGACATTGGTATAGATTTATAATAAATTTAAATTTATGTTATGCACTAATATTTTGTTATGTGGTATATATACAAACCCTTTGACATGTTATATCACGAATATCCCTATGTTTATGATATTTAATGTTTTATTTTGTGTTATTATTTCATGGGTCTTATGATTCAAAAGTTAACAATGTGGTAAAGGTTTTATGTTATAGTCTCATAATTTATCATGATTGTTTAGGACTATTTTTCTATGTTGAAATTTCATTTTATTTCTCAAAATAATTCTCCTAAATTTTCTTATCATCATGTTACTTTAATATATTATATTTTTTCCATCCATATTCCTTATTTTAAGTATTAATGAAACTAATGGAATGTTTTTATAGAAATATAACTCTATTTCTCTTGTTGGTTTAAACCCATTTTTTCCATATCTATGTTTTCTAAAAAGGTTTTCATGATTTTTTATTATTATCAAATTATTAAATAAATTTCTTTTCTCCCATGTTTGAATTTTAAAAATGGTATAAAAGTAATATTTTTATCATTTTCTGAATGATGTGATTTTGAATATTAATAGAAAATTTCAATGGGATAATTATTTTAACATACATGGTATGAAAGGAATTTCACACCGTCATGACTACATAATACATTCAATATTTCATTTAAATTTTCCATCATTTTTTACAAATAATCTTTTTTATATAATATTTTTTAAAAATATATTATAAATAATTAATTTCAAAGTGAAAAGTGTATTTTCCTCAAGAGATATTCCAAGTGATATTTTAAAATAATTTTCATCTAAGATGACATCCATCAATGTTAAATATGATTTACTCAAAATATGATCTATGGAGACAATATTTATTTTTTTGCTATATGTTTTATTACAATGATGAAAAGATGTTAATAAAACCCATTTATTTTCTACGGTTTATGACATGATGTAATGATGAAAGGTTTGTGAAACCTATATCCTTTCTATGGGTTATGACATATGATGAATAATTTATGATCTCTTTCAACTCATATGAATGGAATATGATTATGTATTTGCTGGGGACACAATAATATATCCCTTTAATCCATTGGGTAAATATAAATATCTTATGAGATAATAAGGTATAGAATATGGAGTGAACATAGTTTAATATAGGACTCTATTCACGATGAAAGTCTTGGGATTAAACCATGACTAAGAATATGATGGAATGGGGAGTAAACCCTATCCACTATGATATTATTGTAAGTGAACCATGCTTATGTGTATTCTATAAAAATATTTCATATTTCAATGTTATGCTCTCATAGATCATGTTCATTGATTCCTTTATGTGTGATGTCTTATGAACTTTCAAATATTATAACATGACTCCTTATTATGATCTATGATATGCAGGGTATGTTTTTAAAATGATAATCCCATGTTCTCATACATATTTTTCTCATAACATTCTTAAATTTTCATTGATATCTCCATTGTTAACCCTCACTAAGATTCTGATCTCACCCTTCATTATGTTTTCTTTTTCTAAGGGTATGAAGAAAGGTCTTATGTATGATGTGTCTAAATAGGGTGATAGTTGTCAATAACTAAAAGGGATATGTTGTAGACCTTTTATAAACTAGTTTTTTAGGTATCTATGTTTCCAAAGACACTAAATCCTTATGGTTACAGCATGGAGTGTAATGTTATATAATTAATATTCATATAAGAAGATATAATATTTATTTGTTAAATTTATGGGTTCCTATAGTTGGTATCAGAGAAATGTTTAGTTACCTTTGTAAAATATGATGAAAAAAATTTATGAGAGCCCTTATGATAATCTAATTTAAATGAGAATGTCATGTGTTATTATAAATAAAGGTGTGTATTTGACCTGGAAAAAATACCTATATAAATATTACAAGAGTATTTAGTTTTTTTATAGATGAATATAAGGTCGATAACCTCAAAAAGAGTTGGTTGAGTATATATCATCCATAGATCTGGTGCCTAGTTAGTGTTCCCTTACTTTGTGCCTAGTTTGAAACTCTAAGAATATATTCTTAGTTTAATCCATATTTTCATTAAAAATCATCATGAAGGATTTAGATAGATTATGATCATGGATGACATAGGTTAAACTTAATGTGATATAGATTGAAAATAATATTCCATTATTTATGCATCCTATAAATTATTTTCTTTCACTTTATTATATGGCTTCCCACTATGATTATTATTTCCAATACTATTCTTTTTGGTTTCATTCAATGGTTGGAACCAAATGGAATAATGTTAATGATAATTTTTTTAGAAAAATGATTGATTTTCCTCATGATGAACCAAATTCAATGGGAACTAGAATGATAATCCTTGTTATTATAACAAATCATCTATCATGTTACATGACTAACAGCCTCAACTTGGGTGAGATTTATGACTAAAACAATAAGAGGGAAATGGTGTTTTGTGGGATTTCATTTATAAAAAACACAAAGTATGTAATATTTCTATTCTTACATGTTATTAATATAGAAATAAGCACCTAGTTAAATGTCTCAAGTTAATAAGATGCTATGTTACATGTGAAAATGAAGGGCATTATAAATATAATGTTTTAAGAGAAATGAAGAGTTCCATGGAGTGAAATTACATTCATCATAAGGTTCTATTTATATTCAATATCTCATATATGGTGAATATGGTCATTATCTGATCCAATTACCTAATACAAGGTTTGAATCTTAGAACAACGAAGTACCTATGTTATTCCAATAACTAGAGTTTTTATATATTGGGATTTGGTATTGTAAAATTTTTATATCGATGATGTTCTATATATAATTATCATGGAACATCTAATTATTATTCCACAATAGTTTTTATTTAAGGATCTCAAATCATATGTTGAAGGGTACTGATAACAAAGCAAAAAGTGATTCAGTGGTAATGTGATAATTATTTGTTGGGATAAATAGATTATTAATATTGATTATGTAATTGGGGTAGTATTGGTAACCTTAAAATTTGATAGTGAATTGATGATAATGTGATTTATGTCATCTTTGATGAAGTTTATTTCATTTTTTTATTTATGGAATGTATTCAATAACCTGTGATTTTATTTTAGGAATAAGGATTGTGTTGATTTTTAAAAGAATATATGTTTTCATGTGAGGTTAATATAAGATTAATAAAAAACATAATGGGTTTATAATTCTAATGTTGATTATAAGTCCAAAAGAATCAACTGGATTTTATGGTTTTAATTAATTGAATTTTGAGGTGATTTAAAACATTTACCTGGGTTTATAAATAATACTCTATTTAGGATTAAAAATTCATTCGGTTAATATATGATTTGATGTTATGTTAACTATGTTCTATGGGATAATATTATATAGATAATATGGATGGTTGAAAAGTGATTCATTGAAAAGTTGATATTTTTTATGGTTATTCAAAGGATCACCTTTTTCGAATGTATCAAAATGTGATTCATAATATTTAAATGAATTACTCAACATTATACGATTATATAGTGATTTATCATTATGATTAAATATATGTTGAGAGATGATTTAGTGGGTTGAGGTATATGTATCCTTTAGGTTTATCATGTGATTTATTATGAGATATTATTTGGGAAGGATACAATTAAATTTTTGGGAAGAAATATAAAATTCATGGAATCACCTTTTAGGCTAAAACATTATTTAATATTGAGGTTATTATGCTAGTTTTAGATGTTGGGTTATTTATTTATGGAATGGTATAATTTACACCTTTAGATTTATTATGGAAATTCTTTAATAAAATGTATTATTTATTCAAATTAAGGTATATACATTTAGGATTTTACTTTACCTTGGGATAACCATTTTGGTTCTTAAAATTTTTAACAATAAAAGTATTAGATTTTTAACATTTTTTAGATTATTTGATTCATTATAAGTTATTTTAGTGTTTTTGGCACAAAAAAACATCTTGAATACACATCGTTTAGAGAAATGATGAGATTGTGGTGGAAATTTATTAAAGGATCAAATTCTACTTTTCAACCAAATATAATTTCTTATGTTATTATTATAAATATTAATGGAATTCCTTAACTCTATTAAAGGGATATTGACTAAAATAATTTATCCTATTATAATAATTTCTGATTAATTGATGGTATTTTTTATACCTCATCAATTCATGGTTTTATGGTATTTAAATTTATTCTAATCATTCACTTTCTTGTGATCAGTGTTCTCTATCACAATATAGCATTATTTGGACTTTTATTTTTTGTTCATATCCTTATTTTCACTTCCTACTAATGTTCACCTTTTTAGAATCCAAGTTATGTGTTATTTTTGTGTTCCTCAAATTTCATGTCCCCTCTTTTCAATATGTAGTTTTATTAAAAAAAATTATGATGTGGGCTTTCAAAAATGGAGTGTTTAAATTTCACACCCTTGATTACCAAGAACAATTTCAAAATGTTAGTATTTAATTTACTAGAGGGTGGATAATGTGACACACTAATATTTTTTAAAATAACATTATATTCTATAGTCTATAAGATATGCAATATTGATCATAAATGAACCACAAAATATTATTATTTAAATATGATCGTTATAACCAAGCCATTGAATCAGTGGGTATAAATAGGATTAATTATATTTAGAAATATAAATAAATTCCTACCAAATATAAATCTATTTATTAATAATTATGTAATAAGCACCCAGTTGTCTTATTAAATCATTTTTAATCTTGAAAAATACCTTTTCTTTAAAAGTATATTTTCTTCAAAAAAACATTTTCATCATAATGGTTTTTATTGATATTTTTAGAAAATATTATAATTAATTTAAGAAATAATGAGAAATTATATTTGATAAAAATGACATAACTTTGAATTTATCATGTAAAAATTATCTAAGGATTAATTTTTGAGATTTTTCTGAGTTATATGATTTCTTATTAAATAGTGAAAAATAAAGATTTTTATTGAAAGCTTTATTTTTAGTCAATAAATTATAATGTTTCATTTTAAAATGTTTTAAATGTAAAATAATATCACATAAATAATGAAAAATATAATTTATTTCATTAGAATCAATTTTATAGTTCCATTTTGTATAAAAACATTTTTAATATTAAAAAGGAATTTTCTTAAAAAAACATTCTTTCATTTTATTCCCATTATTATATTAAATTAATTTCTTCCACTTCTATAAATGTAATGATAAAAATGGATTTCATATTTTGAATTATTGTGACCAAATTTGGTAAATATTTTCCTTTTATATTTTTTATTTATGAAAAGTAACATTGGTAAATAATTATCAACTCGATATGGGTAAAATTATAAAAATAGGTTTAAAACATTGGGATTATGCTTTAAAATTTCTATAACACATGACTTTATTCTATTGCATTATTTTATTACATCCATTTCCATAAATGTTTATAAAATATGGAATCATGGTTCCAATTTTCATTGATTTTGAGCATTATAATATTTGAGTAAAATATAGTAAAAATATATACCTATATTGCTTTTAATATCTTCAATATTTTTTTGATAGGGATAAAAACATATTATGATCAAAAAATAAATATTTATATAAATATTAATTTATTTTTTATCATTTTTCTTTATTTTTAATTTTCTATGGTTATAAAATTACATTAATGTTTTAAGAAATGATGGTATAGTGTTTGTGGGTGCAAAAGATAAATTGATTATCTTATTTTAATAACAGTGAAAGTAATATTTTCTAGGTAACTTATAGTTCCCCAAGAATTTTTTAAACCAATATAACACATTATAGATATCTGTATGGTTTAAATTATAATTAAACTATTTTAATGTTGTTTTCAAATTCAAATGTATGAATAGTGTCAAAATGATATAAATGGTATTTTCTGTTAAATATATTTTTATTAAATTATTTAGAAATCCTAAAAATCCTTTTAAATGAAAAATATAATGATAAAGGACTAAAATTTCAACCATTTCCAATTTATGAACCAATTTTCACCTTATACATAAAATTATAACACTTTTATATTGAAAAATATATTGCCATAGATAAAGTTAAAATTGGATAACCAAAGAGTTAAACCAAAAGATAAGGTTTAAAGTGATATATAAACCGAGTTAAATTTTATTAGGTGACAATTTTAATACCATGTAATACTTATATTTCTATTAAATTCATTTCATAATCATTTTACTTAAGTTAGAGACATATTATATTTCAATATTTCATGTATTTTCAAAAATGAAAATAATGACATTTTATAATAAACAATATTTTATTAATCTATTTAAAATTCATAAAATATTACAATAATCCTACAAAATTGAATATTATATAAATATATTTTTTTGTCGTTTATTGGTAACCTTTTCTTTTATTGTATCATTATTGACCCTTATGGATAAAAACACATTGATATCATTGTGATTATCAAAATGGTTAATGGGGATCAAAACATAATGACTAGGGTAAAAAAATCAAAAAAACATGTCCAAATTTTATTAGAAGAGATTATTTCGACTCATAAACATATTATCTTATAATTATTTCAGTTTGGAATCATTATCCATTGGAAATTAATTTATATTAAATTAATACTTTTTGTAATTCCAAGAGTGACCCTACCCTTACTTGTAAAAGGGAACACTTTCTCCTCTCTTCTTCACACCTTTTGAACCATAATGATCAGAAACTCTATTCCATAATATCTTCCTATATTTCTTCACCACATCTTAGATCCTATTTTATTTCCAAAATACCAACCCTTCGAGGCTCAATGTTTATTCCAAAATACAACACTCAATGAAGAGGTATGACCCTTAACTGAGCATATTCAATTTTATTTTTTCTAATGGTTCCTCTAAATTCAAGGTATAAATTATAAAATAATGACTTAAATATATCTCTATAAGATTAATTTTTGACTATGAGAATGGAATAACCATTATCCACCTTCTTCCTATCTTTTGGGAAAATGATAATATCCCTCATGGGTACATGTGGACTGCCACCTCCATAAAGAAATGTGATTCATTTTTCACATTCACTTTACATAATCAGTAATAATAGTAAATTAAAAATGTTTATATTATTAGTATAATATAATAATTATTGTTTAATGATGATTTATTACTTACTTTTCTTTCATTTCCACTCTCAAAAATTCAAATCAAAGTGTATGCGAACGTATGGCCTACAGTCTCATGAACGATGTAATTTATTTCTATATCTCTATCTTTTAAGGATGAATATTAATATATATATATATATATATAATGAAAATATATGATATTTATATCATTACTAACATTCTGGAGATTATGGAATCATGGTCAATGTATAAGGACAGTAACTGCTTAATTGAAATATTTATGAAAAAATAAATACTTAACACCAAAAAATGACCATTTTAGTAAAAAATTGTTAATAAATGTATAATTAATGATATTTTGTGTATGTATACGAAATTTTTATAGATTTATAACAAATTAAAATTCATTATGAATGGGTTTAATTTCTTTTGAATCAAGTCATTATTGAGTTAAGGTATTATCATCCCCAATTGTCTTCTTTGTGATATAATTTATGTTATGCACCTATATTATTATATAGGGTGTATATACAGACCCTTTGACATATTATATCATGAAAATCCTTATGTTCATGATAATTAAATTTTTAGTATATTTTATTCTTTAATGGGTCTAATGATTCAAATGTTACTAAATTATTAAGGGTTTTATTTTTCAATATCATTATTTATTGAAATTATTTTTGATTATATTTATTTTGATGAAATTTCATGATCTTACACTCAATAATTATAATTAATTCTCTTATCCTATAATTATTTCTATAGATTTCATGTTTGTGTTTCATTTTTCCCTTTTTATATACTCATGTGTCTGAAATATTATTTTTATGGATATCACACTCTATTTCTCTATTTAATAGAAAACCCTTTTTCATCAAATGTCCATGTTTTCTAAAGATATTTCCAATGATGTTTTTACTATTCTCAAATTATTATTTAAATTATTGTTTACCTAAATTTTAATTTTAAAAAATATTTCAAAACTAATGTTCTTTTCATTTTCTAAATGAGGTACTTTTTGCTGAAAATGTGAAAGGAAAATTTGTTTTAACATAAAAGGAATGAATTGAATTTTCTAACTTCTTGAATTATAAATGATATTAATTAATCAATCCAGTTTTCCAAGGTTATTTTCAAAGAAATATATTCCCAAAATATTTTATAAATGTTTTATATTTCAAATAATTAATCTTACTCTGAAATGGGTATTTTCCTAATGAAATATTCTCAGTGATATTTTAAAGGAAATTTCATCTAATATGAAATCCCTTGATCTTAATTATACTTATATAGGTGTATCATCCAACAATACCATACTTACTCATTCTCTATATTTTTAATGATTACGATGAGACAATGTTTATAAAAGCTATCTATTTCCCACAGACTATGTTATGATGAAAAGATAAAATGTCTTTTAAACTCATTTTCTCTCCATAGGGTATAATATATTATGTATGATTTATAATTTTATGGAATACATATGAATTGATTATGATTATATGATGGGTTGTCTCAGAATTATATATTCATCTAATGCATTGGGTAAAGATGGATATCTCATGTGATAATAAGAATTGGAATGAAGAGTGAACCTAGTTTAGTAAGGGAATCCGTCCACTAGGATTGTCATGAGAGTGAACATTGGATGATTATATAATGGGATGGGGACTGAATCCAATCTACTATGATATTCTTGAAAGTCATACTTGACTAAGGAAATTGTTTCCCATGCTTTTGTGTATGCCAGAAACTTTTTTCTGATGCCAATGTTATGGTATCATGGGTATTTTCCTTTTATTGATTTATGATTAATATCTTATGAACTACCAATATTAATTATATGTTGTAATGTTATGATCTTTGATATGCAGGTTATTGTTTTAAAATGTTAAGACCTCGTTCTTATACCCATTATGCTTGTGGTATGTTTAAATGATCATTAATATCTCTCATATTTACCCTTATTATGTATTTGATCTTTCCCTTTATTATTTTTTCTTTTTTCCAATGATATAAATTAACGTTTTAAGTGCGATGACTCTAGGTCTGGTGATAGTTTTGAAGAACTATATGGGAGATGATATAGGTCTTTTATGAACAAATTTTTTGAATATCCATGTCTTCAAAGACACCAAACCAATATTATTCTAGCATGGATTATAATGTTATCTAATGAATGTTAAAATTATATGATGTAATATTTATTTATAAAGATAACGGGTCTCTATAATTTGAGTGTCCATGAATAACTAAGATTTAAGTCCATGAATTTTCCCAATATAAGAGAAATTAGAATAATTATAATTTTCACGAATCTTGAATTGAAGAATGAGTTATACACCACAATAAAAATGATTTTCTATGTACTTTTTATACATATTTTGAGATTTTTAAAGTATATTTATTTGAATGATTTTGATAATAAGTTAATCTTACTAATGAATAAAAGAAAATTTTATTCGGTCATGTTTTGAAATTAGAATCATTTATTAGGGGTATTTTTGGATTACTCATTCCTCAAAATACATTTTTTTAATTTTATTAAAAGCCACTTTTTAGAACCATGAGCTGCCCACCATGATCCACCTCACCAACCGCCTACATCATAGCGCCGGCCTGTCATCTCATCTCACCGCCATCACGCCATCACGCCATCAAAGACATCGTCCGAATCAGCTTATCACCGCCGGCAGCATCTCCGACCGCCAAACCACTATCCCAAAGCCTCACTGTGCCCATCGATCCATCTCCGACCTGAAGAGGAGCGGTGGAGCTTGAGGCCAGAGCGCAGAAAGGCGGAAAGGTCTTCACGGATCCGGGGATGGAAAAATAGGGAGAGGAGATCAAAAATCATCAAGGGAAAGAGGAGAGAACCTAGAGAGAGAAAATCCTTGAAAACCGATCGGAGAGAAGATAGAATCAGGGAAAGCCAAGCAGAAGACAACACCGCCGGGGAGAGAGGAAACCCTAGGAGGGAGAAGAAGCCGAGCTGGAAGCCCAAGAGAACCCTGGAGCGTGAGGCGCCATCCTTTTTGGATTACTCATTGAGTTGAAAAAACAGTGCATATAAATTCAGTAAAATCCAAATTGGGTATTATGTTATAGTTTTTATGCAATAATAGTCATTTTTTCTTCTCAAAATACAATTTATGGTATTTTAAAAGGGATTATTAATTTAATTTCTCCACCGGTTCACATTAGTTGTTGAAAATATAAATGAGATGAAAAACTAAAATCCAGTAGAAACTGCTGCTACTGGTAAAAAATGATCTGAAGATAATATAAGATAATTATACCTAAATAATAAGAAGAAATATTATATAATTTATCTTTTAGTGAATAATAATAAGGAAAATAAGAGTGAGTCTTTTAAGCCAATGAAATTTGTTGAAGATATCTATGTTGAGAAAGAACAAGCTATGGATATTTAAAGGATTGTTTTTATGTTATATGATAGAAGATATCTTGTATGTTGAAGATATCTATGTTGAGAAAGAATATCATCTTTTTGGGTGTTTTGACATCCCTGGATAGATTGCGATCTACTCAAGGAGGAATAAAGTATTGAACCCATAGGAGATGAACACTATGTAAGCAGTATAAATACCCCTTAACATTTATAATATAGATGCGGCACATAAATTATGTAATATGGTGGAAAATATATTTAATATTGTTTGATGTGGTTTCAGGATGATCCCTATCCACCTATTGTAATTAGTTATTTGATTATTATGGATAATATGTGTCTTCACAAGGGTTGAAATACAAAGTTGTAGTTTACACACACTGAGGTCAATCCCTATAAAAATACCCATATTATTTTTACTTTCAACATTTCACTGGATATTGGTGTTTGGAAGGTTAAAATAAAAAGAGATTCATTTACATCGGAACAGGTGATATAGAGAAACCCAAAAAGAGGCTAATATTAAAATAAGAGTTTTGGTTTTTGGTTAAATAATCTCACAACTGGTTAACCCCCCCCCCCCAATGTGTCTACATTGCCCAACGGGTATATCTATGTATGTTCCCATCCCATTTGATATTTTTATTTTACAATTGAAAAATTGAAACCTCTTCACTTCCCCTTTGAAAGCATTAGTTGAAAGCCACAAATCGTGGATCTATTAACCATTTGAATGTTTAATTACAATGAATTGGATTTTGTCAAACCAATTCCAAATCAAACTTTTATCATTAGATTTTTTCTTCACATGCCACCTAAACACCCATAGGAACAACTACTTTTCAATTTATTATATGGATCATTTACCACTTTTTCAATAAACACAATTCTATATTTATATTTTTCCTTGGTCAGAGCCATTTACTATTTCCTGTTAAATATTATACATATAATTTTAGCAAACGAACTTATCATGTAGAAATAATTAATTGCAAAATTATCTAAGCCCAATGAGTTATAACTTAATAAAAAAAAAGAGTATAATTAAAAACATCAAATTTATCTATGTCACTCACATAACTCAATAATCACATGATGTTAAAGGTATTTATTTTTTCGTTGCATCTTCATGTAATATTAGTCAAACATTCTCCAATCCATCGAAAAATAAATAATAGTAGACCAAGTATCCATGATGGACAAGTTTAATGATCTCCTTTACAATTGTGATCTTGGCACTCTCGAAGGTTAGTATCTATCAAAAATGGTGATCCCGCATTTTCACGGATCAGTACTATTAGCCGGAGGAGTGGTTTCTCAAATCTCTCATCAATTTTAGGTGGGAACCAAAAAATCTCACAGATTTGAAACTAAGATTATCATTCCAGTTGAGTATATATCATTATAGAAGATGAAAAAAGGTCACTGGACTACGGTGATTGTGACTGAGGGGGATGATGTCTGTCGATATTTAGCAGTGGAGGTTTTGATGAGTGATATATGTTCCTAAAGATCTCAAAGATCATGATCTGGACTGGATGAGATGGTAGAGGTGATGAAGAAGAAGATAGGAGCTCGAAAAAAAATTTAGTGATTGAAGATAAGGTGTATGGTGAGCGTCAATCTTCAGTTTTGGTGGCTGAAATGATTGGTCTATGGAAAACTATAGTGTTGGGTGCTGAAAGGAGTTAGACTTCAGAGGTAGTGGCCAACTCGAATAATGATTTTTGATCTACGGATATTGATCCAATTGTGGGGATCTATCCTTGGTATATAGTTTCCTTAGATGTTGAGGTAGGTAAGTCTTTTAAACTTAGTGTTATGGGATCATCTAAGGCTATGAGAAAATTTAGTGACTTTTCAACTGTCATGAATCCCCAATCCGGTCTTGATGAAACAAAACATAGTAGAATGAATTTTTCATTTATGAATTATGTTTTTCTGTAGAAAATAATTACTAAGGATACACCACATGATTTATTTCTAATAGGGAGGATATTATTAATATATTTAAGATTCATGAGAACTTCATAATTTCTAGACTTGTTCTTCCTACTGGAGGAAAACATATGAAAACTGATGACTTGGTTCCAAATCTAAATTCTATATGGGGATCTACTTATTGGAGATGTATTCTTATGGGTTATGGTTTTGGTCACTTAATATTTCCATTAGATAATATGAATCATGGATCTTAGGTGATTGGATCAATTTTATTAAATCCTGGAATGGTTTTCTTTCAGGAATAGTTTTTTCTATTCAATTCATCTACGATAAAAAAAGAGATCTCCTGTCATGATCAAAGTTATTGGTGTTAACTTGATCTAATGGATTACTAATATTTTATTTGATATAACCTATGTTGTGTGAATTATGATACAAATGGATAGGACCACTAAGGTCCCCAAATACGGTCATTATGATATGGTACTAGTTGAGGTAGACTTTAGCTCTTATCTGATTAACAACATAGTCTTATCCGAATTAGATAATGATATCTCTCTAAAATAGGAATATTAAAGACTACATGATTTCCACCAAGATTTTCATGTTATTGTCCTTGTTAAGGATATATGTTACAAGAAGGTGGTTTATTCTTATTTAATTAAAAGTATGTACTGAGTCTTTTTGTAGGAATAATTTTAGGAGGCAGAGAGTATAGAATAATGTGGTTTCTGTTGGTGGTAAACAATACCCTATTGATAGGGACACTGAGAATTTAAATTATGGTTCTTTATGAATTGATAAATATTATTCCCAAAATCTTGTACAAGTGACTCAGGAATAAAATACTAATGAAAAAGAGTTACTTAACCCTGAAATTGTTGAATTCACATCTAATTTCGTTGGATCAAGGTTGGTGTTAGCTATAACTTCAGTTTCAAATAAAGGAAAGTAAGTTACATATTAAGTGAGCATCATCATGCATGGTGAAACTTTGTAAATGGATCGTTTCTTTTAGACCATGAATATTGCAATCTATAATCACCCCAACCTAGGTAATAGTGAAAAGCATTCAATGATTTAGGATGAAATCAATAAACTATGATAAACATAGGGAATCCCTGGAAACTTGGATGATATATAAGATGATTCCCCAAAAATGTATTTTGTTATTGAAGAATTGTCTTAAGTAAAAAAATGATTTTAATGATTAAGGATTTCAACCAATACCTCTGTAGAAATAAATATATATTAAATACTACTCATACCTAAAACAAACCATGGTTACTAGGTCTCATGGACCCTTAGATTCAGAAATATATTTGTTTGAAAACTATGATTCTTCTTATTAGTTTGATTACAATATTTTATGCTTCTTTCTATTTGGATATTCATTTCATGAGGGAATAACTACTTGTTGGACAACACCAATATTCTCTTTGAAAATTATTTTTCTTTTAATAAAAAGAGAATTTATTTTCCTAGCTAAAAAAATGTACAAACTATGTGAGATATACCATAAGATAAAATGTCTAATACAACATGTTTTTAATAAACTAGTCATATCACTTGATATCCATTATCCTTCAATATTCATAATTGTTTCCATTCTAGATGTGGTCAAATAACCTTTAATTTTTCACCACTAACTCTCCCAAAATTCCTTAATCTATTGACACTATGTGTAACACTCTAATATTTTAAAAAAAGAAAATATTGTTTGATCGAATATATAACATGCACCACCAAGATTATAATAAAATGTGACACCATGATAATTTATGATATATATATATATATTTAAAATAAATTCAATACCTTCGATAGCTTATGATGCAAGCAACATAGATTTTTAATGAAACATAATACTCTATTAAAGTATTATTATTTAAACATTACCATTACAAACTATTCATTATATAGGAAGGTATAAATAGGAATAACTAAATTAAAAAAAATTATACTTTCTAAACACGTATAAAATAAATTCAGTAGTTATATTTTCATTAGAAAAAAATATGAACCAATTTAAAGAAAAATAAATGTTTTCTAAAAGATATATTTTTCTAAAAGGTGGCTTAGTAACGATTTTTGAAAATAATTTCAAAATAATTTTGACCAAATTTTTAGAATTTATTTAAAAATTAAACATAATTTTTTAAAATCAAAATGGAAAATTTATTTGTTTGTGAATTTCTAAGAATTTTAGGAAAATATTAATCTTTTGATAAGTAGTGAATGATATTGTTTTTTATTGAAAAATTTCTTTCCATTTAAATTAATTAAAAAGTAAAATTATATTTTAAATTTGATATAAAGTAACATTAAAAAAATTATTTTAAAATTTGGCTTATTTATATCTTTTTAATCAATTTCATATTAAATTTTGGTATAAAATCCTTTTAACCATTTGAATATTTTTCTTTGGAAAAACCATTTTTCGATGCATCTGTGGGTTTAATTTTTAATTAAATTATGAAAATTTTATGACATAAATTAAAAAAAATGGATTACATATTTATAATCAGTATATTTTATATTATATAATATGTTCAACTTAGTTATAGGTCATAATGAATAGTAAAATCTGTAATAATTATTTACCGTGTTTAGGGTTACAATGGGTTTATTGGGGGTTTAAATAAGTGATATGGGTAAAAATGACCCAAAACATTCCAAAATAAAATTTTATGGGTGTATTTTGACATTATATCTTTCTTGGTTCAATAAATATCTATTTTGGAGTATTTTGGGTTGAGAAAAATTTTGTTATCACTTTTTCTTTTCATTAATTCTAATTGTTTCCTCTCCCACGCTTATAAAAGCCCACCCCATATCCTATCTTATTTACACTGTCAAATCCTATTATTTCACTAAATATCTTCCCAAAAATCTTAATAAAACCCCTCCCAACATGCAAGGTTCATTTTTTTTATCATAAATCTAACCTATAAGTATTTTGGTGCAACTATAAAGAAGTTGTCCTAAGAAAAGCTAATGTTCATAAATGAACATTTTTATTTTGGTTCTTCTTCTACATCCATAAAATATTATTAAAACATTATTATAAAAAACCTTGGTTTATTCCATATAATTATATGTAATTATGTTATGTTTATTACCTATGTCTATCTCGTCTTCCATAAAATGGGAAATGAAATCGTTGATCATGTGTACAGAGAACTACCGCCTCACAAAACGATGTAGATTTTTTCCATTAACTCTTATCATGATTGGATATAATTATTTTTTAATGTATAAATATAATATTTATTATATTTTTATATTTTTAAAATTATAATATCACATATACATTCTTAGTTTACATTCAATTTAAAATACAATAATATCGCTCGTCTGTTTGGCGGACTACTGCCTCCCAAAGTGATGTGATTTGTTTTACACTTATGATTTACATAGAAGGTAATAAATAAAACTTTCATGAATATATGTTATATATAACACATTATATTTATTCTAAAAATTTAATATTTAAACCAATTATTAACCCTTTCAACTATTAAGTGAATTATGTCATCGTTCATGCGTATGTTTGGAACATCATCCCCAAAAAGTGATATGATTCATTTTCTATGTACAACCTTCAAGAGTGATTTTAAAAATGAATATAATGGATAAAAATGATTTCAGTGACATTAATATAATTATTTATATGATGTATCTATATCCTATATAAAAGAAAAGGAACTTTCGTAACAAAATGGAATGAGAAAATAAGGAAATTAAAATACGAAACAACAAAAATAATGAAATATTATTAACAAACAAATGGTAAATTAGTATAATAGGATCATATATCATATTATAAATATTAATATGGTTTTGGTATACATTTATAACATTAATAAAACCATTTAAATGTGATTAATGTTTATTCAACTGAATATAAGCGTGATGTAATAGAATTCTTCTCAATATTCATTTCATTGAAACATATTTGCTAATATGAACCTATACAAATTTATGTGGTGTATATACTTCCAATTTCATATATTTAACAGTGATAAATATTTATTAATTATTATTACTATTTAATTTGATGTTTATTATTCGAGGGGATATAATTTAAAAGTTAAAAAATTGGTAAAAAATCTTGTAAAATATCACTTTCTTTTGTAATTGTTAACATTCTCTGGAAACAATCACATTCTTATGCTCATTTTTTATTTGAAATTAAATTTATCTTAAATATATATACACTTTTTATGATGGATATTATTGTTTCCTAAACTGGATATAATTTTTACATATGGTTTTTACTATGAAATTAATTTAGTTAACTGGGGAAATATTGAAAACTCTATATTATTTACTCGATATAGATATTTCTTTATTAAGAATATTATTTATCAATGAAATAGATAATTTTATATAAGGGGAACAATTTAGACATGACATTATGGGGTATTATTAGAATTATATAACCCCTTGATGCATCTAAAGTTCATATGTGAAAAATCAATAGGCCAAATTAAATGGGTTTTCCTGTAGTTTTAAACTGACTTGTGAAAGGTATTGAAAGGGAAGGTATCACGATTCATGAGATCATGAAACCCAATAATTAATAAATTTCCATATTTAGAATTAATTTATTATTATTATCAATGATATTTTCAAATTGATATTATCTATGGATGCATTTCATTCTCAGATTATATCGTTTCTGTAATGATTATGCCTTATCCAATTTTGATTGTAAAGTTTTTAATTAAATGGAATGTGTGTTCATTTATTTACTATGATATATTGATTATTACTTATTTATTCATGATATATTCCTCTAGTTGTAAAACTTAATGAGAATTTTATGACACCCCTTTATTATTTTTCATTTTCACTATGATACCAAGAAGTGTTTTGTGATTGTTATGCACATATATGATAAAGGGAGTAATGGAATTCTAAATAAACACATTGTGTATTTTAGGTTGTCAAAATGTAATGTAAATTTCACATATTTATCTTTTTTACCAAGAATACTAAACTTTTCAGTTATTTGGGATATGATTACTTATATTTGGTACCAATGTAATAAGTTAACTGCCAGCTCAGAGTATCCAAGGTCAGGGGTTTTCTAGTTGTTATATGAGAAAGTTTAATAAAAACCATGTGAACTAGATTTTAAAAAACATGTATTATGGAATATAACCCTATGGATTACTTTAAGGAATTCACTAATTATAGTGTAAGATCCTAATGTTTTTTAGGTGGTGATTATGTGGTTTTCCTAACAATACATCTTTTTATGGATACTATAAGTGGATGTGTCTTTGGTATAGATGTACCTTGTGGTAATAACTCTGAAAAAAGCATGTCAATCTTGACTGGAGTGTTACCTATTACTTGATAATGGGACTTAATTAACAACTATTTTGATACTCCTATCATATATTCTTGGACTAATTCATATTTTAATTACAAACCATTATGAATAATTTGAAAATATTTTTATTATTTGAATTTTTTCCCAAAGAAACCATTGTTATGATTTTGGGATTATCCATGAATAAATTTTTCAATTTAGGTTACATGTTTCAATATTTTTTTGATAATAAATTATGTTCCATAATTTTGTGATCTAATTTATTGTATCCCATTTTATAGAAATATATATTATTATATATAATCTAAACCATATCAATTCATGTTCCCCAGGTAGATATTTTCCTCCTTCGAATGATAGTGAGATTCTAGCTAGATCTATAGTTAGAAATAATCAAATTATAACTATAATGTTGAACATGAGATATGTTATGATCAATAAAATTAACCATATAAAAAATCTTACTGATACACTATAGGTTGTAAGCATATTTGAAATATTTATGCACCAGAAACATCCATAATTTAATGGGAATACACATCTATTTATAGTTGATCAATGGATAAGTTCTATAGTGAATATATTTCATGATTTGGGATAAAATGAAATAGATAAAGTTTTCATGAAATATTATCATATCTCATGAGATGTGGATCTTTGGTGGTCATTCATTAAAAAAAATAAGGATTAATAAGAAATAGAAATAATGTAATATAATTATTTTAAGGCACTCTTCATAGAAAAGTATTTTCTTCATGAGCAATGAGCAGATATAGAGAGTATATTCCTAAATATAAGATAAAAGGAAGATGAAAATGTTTCTAAGTATAAAAACAACATTATAAGGTTATAAATTCATCCTAAAAACTATGACTATAGTCAAAATAGAGAGATTGTCATTTTCCTTGAAGTTCATATGTGAATATTTTTAAGGCCACAATTCTCTCAAAATTTATCATCATTTGAATATATAGTATAATGTTATATCAAGGAAGAGAAATAAATAACCAAGTATTATGGGTTAGAAGGTTAGTAGGAGATGAGTTGGATGATATAGAAAATGATAGATAAATGGAATATGGGAATTAAGGATCTTCCCCATGTGATAATCTTTGAAAGAAACACCCTGGTATACACATGAAGAGAATGAAAATTTGGGACAAGTGTGTATATAAAGACCACCATGATCTTTATTAAAAGATAAATAAAAGAGTTTATAATAGGAAATTATTTAATTATGAGGATATGAGGCACTATGAAAATGAATTTATTGAGAATCAATGTAATATACCCTAAAAGAAGCTAAGCAATCAAGGTCAATCTTATGATATTACTACGACCAAAGTGGAATGATAAAATTTAATTTGTATTTGGATTTAAAAATTATGTTCTATAATTGATTAACTAATTATATTATCATTATAATAATACTATTATGTATAATTATTTTATTGAAGTTGTTTTTCTATAAATATTTTAAGACATAGGTTGAATGGAACTAATATCCAAGAAAAATTGACACAGTTGAAATTTGATCTTTTTGGAAATCATATGATTGAGGGGGGATAACACATATAATATTCTCGATGTTTAAATAATAATTATAATGTGATTTTTATGGGATATTATTATTAAACTTTAAATTGGTGAGTGATTTAATAATTTACGGTATCATTGATGGTGTTTACTACATTTTTTGTAATTATTGAATGAACTCTATAATTTGAGATTTTATTTTAGGAATAAGAGGGATATTATTTTTTGGAATCATTAATATTTTAATTAATGTTTTATGGTGATCAAGGTATTAAAATATTTTTTATTTTACATAAATATATATATTATGTTGTTTGGGGAAACTAATATTATGTTTATTTGGTAAATTTAGTGACATTCCATCTAAATTATTATACTATGAATTTGGATAGGGATATTTTAAATGAGTCTTAAGGTTAAATATTTATGAAATGGATTATATTTAACTTTTGGGATATTTTTTGAGGTTTTAGAAATAAATGTATTATTGGATAACTCATTCCAGTCATTTTGGTATTAGAATATATCTTGACACGCGAGGAATAACATGTCATTCTTTTTATGATCCATTATGAGTTAATATCAGTGATCCAGGCATAAAAATTCATTTTAGATATTCATTACATGAAGTGAGAAATGAAGTGGGTATTGATCAAAGCCCAAAAAAGGATTTAATTATTCCTATAAAATATAAATATATCCACTAAGTATATTTTCTTACATTCTGAGTCTAGATGGTAAAGTAATTCATCTACAACAGGAAAATGATCTGGAAATAAAAGTGTTATCCTATTGCAATTATTTTTTATGAATCAAATGGAATTTTAAAATATTTTAGATGTGTGGATTTTGTCATTAAATTTTCTAGATAATTCAAATTATTTTTATCTATGATCTTAGGAACTTTCCAAAATTATTATCACTTTTCGTCCATGTCTCTATCTACACTTCACACAAATTATTTCCTACTTCGAAACATAGTAATTTTTTATTTTAGATGACCATAACACTTCTATTTATTTCTCATAAATATTATTTTTTATTAATCCTTTTTATGATGTGTGTTTCCAAAAAAGTAATTTCAAATGTTAGACCTCTGATTACTGAGATCTAGATTAAATTGTGAGTATGCATTTTATTTATGTTGGGTAGAATGTAATACCCTGATAATTTAAAAGATAAACATCATGTTTGATAGAATATTTGAAAAAATAATATTATTATTACAATTTAATGTAAAATACCGATAGTTTGTGATATATATTTATTTTAAAATAAATTCAAACTATTAGATAGCTTTCAATGCATGAAAACCCATGTTTAAACAAAACGCAATACTCTATTAAAATAGTATTATATAATCATTACCATTATAACATTACTATTAATTTGGAGGGTTTTGAATACAAATAACTAAATTATAAAAATTATATGGTTTACACATGTGTAACATAAATTATATGGTTATCTGTGTATTAAAAATAAAATAAGAATCAATTGAATGAAAAAAAAATGTTTTCTACAAAAATGTATTTTTATAAAATGCCTTTTAGTAACACTGTGGGCGGATAATTTAAAATTAATTTTCTCCAAATTTAGAAATTTTATCTGAAAAAATAAACTTCATTTTTTTAATTTAAATTTTAAAATTTTCTTTGGGTGAATTGCTTGTAATTTTCTGAAAACTTTAATTTTTTAATGAATAGTGAAAAAACTAATTTTTATTAAAAGTTTTTCTTTTTGTTTACATTATTTAAGAAGTTATATTATTTTTAAGTCAGTTTTAAAGAAAAATTTGATCAATAATATTACAATACAACTATTATAGGTCATTTTATTCTATATCATATTTAATTTTGATATAAAATATTTTTAAATCTTTGAAAACTTTTCATTGGAAACCCCATTTTCAATGCATCTATGGGATTAATTTTAAATCAAATTTGACCAATTCTATGAATTTTATTTTAAAAATGAATTTTGTATTTGGAATTATAATAATTTATATTAAATAATTTTTTTAAATTTATTCTTTTTTCATAATGAATGCACCAAACCTAATAATTATTTACTGTGGTTAGTGTTAAAATGAGTTTCCATGGGGTTAAACTAAAATATAATTGTTAAAAATGACCAAAAACCATTATAAATCCTATTATTGAACATATTTATAACCTATGAAATTCTTGATTCAGTAATGACATATTTTGGAGTCTTGTGTCATGAGACAAACATGGGAATCACTTTCTCTTTACAAAAAATCCAACTATGTCATCTCCCCCACTTATAAAAGGCCACCCCCTGTCCTCTCATCCTGATGATCCAAAACCATTTGTTTCATCGAATAACTAACCAAATATTATACTTAAATCCACCAAAAAATCATATAGGCCTTGTATTGCTAAAAAATTAAACCAAGTAAATAATTTTGTGCAACACTAAAGAAGTTGTTCAGAGAAGAGGTAACATAAATAAATGTGCGTTTTTATTTTGTTTATTCGTCTACATTCTTCAAATCATTTTTAAAAATCATATTTAATAAAATAATTCTATTATATATACTTATATTTTATTATTTTAAGGTCTTGACCTATATCTGTCTCCTCTTTCATCAAATAAGAAACTAAATTATTGATAAAATGTACGGCGGACTACCGCCTCACTAACAGATTTAACTCATTTCCCCTAAATACTTATCAATATTGGATAGAATTGTGGATTTAATTTATATATATAATATTTATTATAAAATCATGCTTTTGAAATTATAATATCACATAAACCTTCTTTCTTTCCATTCTTTTAAAAACAAGATAATGTCCCTCATGTGTGTGGTGGACTACTTCCTCGCGAAGCGTTATGATTAATTTTTTACATTTTATTTACATGGAAGGTAATAAGGATAAATTTAATGAATATATGTGATTTATATGAATCATATAAATTATATAAAATTAATATATTTCTCACTTCATTAACCTTTTACTCATTAAGGGAATGATACCATCGCTTGTGAATACCAACGAACTACCGTCTCTATGAAATGATGCGATTAATTTTCGATGTCCAACATTAAATAATGATTTTAAAAATAAATGTACTATTTAAAAATGATATCTGAAAAATTTATATCATTCTTTAGATTGTGTATCTATATCCTATATACAAGAACTGGAACTTTCATAAAAAATGTGCATGATAAAATAAGTAAATTAACAATTGAAACAAAAAATAATGAAATATTATTAATAAAAATATATGAAAATTATAAAATTATCACATATGATGTTATAAAAATGAATATTTTTTTATAAATTAATATCATGCTTGAAACCAATAAAAAAGTGTTTAAAGAGCATATAAGTAAGCAAATTTGTGATGTAAGTGATTTCTTCTCAATTTCCATTTCATTACAACATATTTTTTAATATGCAACTATTCACTTTTATGTGGTGTATATACTACAAATTTTATGTATTTAACATGATTAATTATTTATTAATGATTATTATTTTCACCTTTCACATTTATTCTTTAAGTAATTACCATTTAAAATTTATAAAATATGTAAAAATTATTGTATAATCTCACTTTCTTTTGTTATTGTTAACTTTAAATTAAACGAATCACTTTCTTGTTATCATTTTTAATTAGAAATTAAATTTATTTTAAATATATATAATATTTTTATCATGGATATGATTACTTCTTAAACCTTATACCATTTATACATATGGTGTTTAATTTTAAATTTATTTGATTAAATGGGGAAATATTAATATATATGAATTCTCTATTAAATATGGATATTTATCGATAGGGAAGATTTTTTAAAAATTGAATAGTGTATTATTTATATGAGAAATTATTTAGACAATAACTAAAGGGTAGGTCCCAAAATTATATATCCCCTTGATGAAATGACAAATATCATGTGAAAAATTAGATGGCCAAATGAAGAAAGTTATCACCCATTGTTTTAAACTATCTTGTGAAAGGCCTCAATAGTAGAGGTATCATGATGCATTAGATCATGAATCCCAATAATTAACAATTTAAAACTTTTATTATTAAATTATTATTATTATCTATGAGATTTTATCATTGATATTATCTCTTGATGTATTTCATTCTATGTTTATTGATTAAATGGCTTGTATTTTTAGTTATTTACCATTATATATTGATTATCCATTATCCAATTATGATATCAAAATTATTTCTTAAATGGAATGTGTGTTTAGTTATTTTCATTTTCATATTGATTTTTCCTTATTTCTTCATGACATATTCCACAATAATTATCCCTTACTGAGCATTTTATATCACTCCTTTCTTATATTTAATTTTCCCAAAGATACCATGAAGTGTTTAGTGATTATTATGCAAGAATTTTCCTTTGAAAATAATGGAATTATCAAGAAATAACATTTTATATTATGTATTTAGAATTTAATTTTAATTTAAAATATATAACTATTTTACGAAGGCTAATAAAATATTTTGTCCTTTGGGATGGAATTGATTTTATCTAGTGTCAATGTCATAATGTAACAGTTAGATCGGGTCTACTATGGCTCAGGTATATGCACCATGTAATGGGAAACAATTCAGTATGGGGAAACCATTTTTTTTAATTTAAATTACAATCCAAAAAATATTAGTACACTAAAAAAGGAACATGAATTTTATCATAAACAAAGCTTCTTAATCTCTTGATGTTTCTTCTTCTTTATGTAGTGATAAGATACTACCTGAAAAAATATCCTAATAAAATTTTTATATCACTTATTCATACTTGATACCACTTGAAAATTCAAATACAACATCAAAAACTCTTAAATTATATATCATTCTCTATATCCTTTTATCTTCTTTAATAAATAAAGAGACTTCTAAATTTGAACTAGAAATCCAAATTTTTTGGTTTACAAAACTTACTGAGTTATATTAAGGTCTTGATACCATTTAGTATTTTTTTCATGATTGATATCAATTAAAAACTACAACACTTCATACTCTTCTTGTTCCATTAATATTCTTTCATCACAACACGTCTCCTTTTTTTCTCACACATACTTTATTTCAACTTTTACAAAATTTTTATTTTAGTACAATCACCCCATTGACCGTATATCCCCCTAAAGCTTGTACAACTTCCAATAGAGAGTAAAAAATTTAAATATATATAGAGACTTTATCTTCTTGTATTCTCAAGTTTAATAATGTTATTGGTCATGGTGAACAAACCATTTACTCTTGATCTACTTACAAGCCTTTTTATGGATGGTACAACTAGTGTAGACTTATCCCAAGATGTTTGGACCTAAAATTTTCTTCTTACATGTCTTGGTATAGTTTTTATTTGTAAAAATTATCTTAATATTGTATATTTACTCCATTTATGTTCTATTTAAGTTTTTTTTAATTCTTATTTATTTATGAATGAACATCTCTACTGATCATCCTCACATGATTTGTAGTGGAATAGGTGAAACCAATAATCATTAACTCAATATTTTTTTTAATTTCCATAAAATCCCACACAAACCCATTTAACTTTTTGGTACTTCTCTTGGAACATCCATATATTATTTATTTTATTAGAATATCATTTTTCATGTTTTAATGTGATGGTATTTCATTCACAACCTCATTGATAACCATAAGAGAAACCTCTTTCTTTGTCTTTTCTTTCCATATTTTCCTCTTCAATTTTAAGTATATTTGTGTGGTTAAACAATATTTGGTTCTTAATGTAATATATTCCTTTATTTACATGACTTATACTATGATTAAACCATTTATGATATATGATTATTCCTGCCTTTGTATTTAACCCCACAATCATCTAGAACCATTAATACATTTTCATGCGAAAAATATTTTCAATTATTATTTTTAAGACACCCCCTAATATGAAATTGGGAGATATCCTCTTATAATCATATATACCTCTCTTGTTTTACTTCTTTAGTATATGTCCATTGGTTGAAATTTAGAGAAATCATCTATATAAATCATACCTCATGAATACATTTCTTCATTGAGATGTTGGTGGAGAAAAAATTCTTCAAACATTGAGGTATTGGGATTCTAGATACACACTCATAGTGTGTCCCATTATTCCATAGAATTTTAACTTTATAGCTACCCTATTATATAACATTCAATACCAGGTTTATAATGTAAAATCCATATGTTTACTAATTCTAGATTTGGAATTCTATATAATATAATTATTTAGGTTTCAGTAATGGCAGTGATTAACATATTCTATCCTGATGAGTATATTAGATTTTATCTAGGCACATAGAACATCTAATATTTTTCCTTCAATTGGTTAGTCATCTCCTTAAACCATAAACCAACTTCAATTTAATATTTTATCCTCTATTCATGTTGTGTCTTTAGGGGGATAGAAAATTTTCCAATTCCTTCCCAATGGTTATTTGTCTCACTATATCTTTTTAGATTTCTTCAAACAAATTAATTTTTACCATCAAAATTTTCACCCATATTCATTATGTATACATTTAATTCCATCTCTTATCTATTTAATGATATATTCTCAATGGAAATATCTTTTGTGAATGTTAATTCCACTCCATAAATGATACCCCATTAATATACATCTTCGGTAAAGATGATATCTCAACTTGGTCACTACTTGATAAAACTCTAGATTAATAAATTGATATAATTTTCATGTCATCATCAGAATATTCTCTTCTAAAAATCTCAATTATAGAGTACATATTTCTAGGATCCTTCTTATTATTCATCTTCTTATTTCCTTTTTCTATAAGGAAATAATTAACATGTTTGATCCCAAATTTCTTCTTATTTCTATATTTTCATAATTTTATTGATGTAGAAATCATAGTATCATTTTATTATATAGAGTAGTTTTCTTGTAAACTCCAATAGATTACAATATAACCAATATCTTCTTTTTTCTAGAATCACTTCCTCTTTTATTGGGTTTTTACAAATCAATATCTCTAACTATATACCATATGAAATTCTTCCCATATTTCTATATAATCATAGGGATATTATTTTTCCAAATATTAAAATTATATCATCTAAATATTAGTGGAATTATCATGACTCCATGTGTGTAAAATTCCCTAAACAAATTTGGAAGCTGAACAAAGAATCAAAACCTTTGGACCCTAATACCGTTTATTGGAGCTCAAGACGCCCTAAGAGGTGGGGGAATCAAGGTTTTCTCCCAATTTAAACCAATTTTATCGCTGTTTTTTTTCTTTTTTGGATATTGTACTTATGTTATAAATAAATAGTGTTCAGTCTATTAATTAATTTCTATTTTTGGAAAAACTCACTAAATTTCAAGCATAGACATAGAAATGTAAATAACACTAGACATGGGGATTTTACTTGTTTGAAAAAAAAGTGTTAATATATGTAATATACATTGAATGTATTTTAACATGCCAATATTTAATACTTCTCATTTTAATTATTAACATTTTTAGAAAATATGGATTTTTGTTCTTAGTGGCATTGCCTCTTCTCCTTCTTTATGTACTATATTGGTGAAATCATGGTCAGCTTATATACTTGATATTATATACATTATTATCATAGAAATAAATATTTTACTCTATATAATAATTTATTTATATTTTTTATTTATTGAAAAGTTTTTTTCACTCTTCTTCTCCAAGACAAATGGGTACAACTCTCTATAGTGAGTTGAAGCTTGTGTCTTTCACAATAGTGGCAAAAATATTCCTCAAGATGAATATAATTCCACACTAGAATTATATTCCCCCAATTATTCTTCAATATTCATATATGTAACTTTTATACTTATAATATCCAAACATTATTAATTATAAAACATGTCATGATGAATATAATCCCTATTTGGCCCCTTTCTCTTCTACTACACATCCTTTAGAACCAAATATGCTAATGTGTAATACATCTTCTTCTTAACTTATGAAAACTAGATCCCTGATATATTTTATCCTCATTTATTTATTTAAATCTAGATATGTGATATTAATTATCCTCTTTATTCTCTTACTCTAGTTGTATCCATATTTTACCTTTTTCTTTTGTGACTCAAAGATATTTCATATAACAGCAACATCATCAATTCATCATATTTTTTTTCACCCTATTATTTATGTATTCTTATAAATTCATTGAATAATAATGTGTGATATTTTCCATAGTTTCAATATAAAAACTCCACTAAAACACAATGTCATATTCTCTTAATTTATGTGTTTCCTTCAGTCTTCCTGAATAATTGTGCATGATAATTTTTATATTTTTAACATGGAAATTTGATGAAATCAGTACTAGGAAATCCACCTTTTTAATTATTCATAGTCTTCTGTATATCACTAAAATATTATTGTCTTCACTCGTAAACAAATTAAATAGGATTCCTTAATCTCATATGATCATATTAGTAATCATTGGATATAATTGATAATATACCCATGCATATAGACAACACAGTCAAGACTCTTAGTTACAACATGGTATTTATTCTCCCTTATTAGTTTATTAATTTATATAAATAAGAAAACCCTACTCAATATAGAAATTTTTTCAACTAAAGCGTATACATACAGGGTAAACCCATGAATTTTCCATTTTCTATCCCAACCATTTATATGAAACATAAACCAAGAATATTATATATCCCTATGATTCACTATTCATTAACCAATTTTGTGAATGAAAGAGAAATATATTACACATATGATCAGTTACATTAATAATTAAAGGTTATATCATTCCTTTAGAGAGTTTTGTAACTCCTAACTTATATTATACAATGTACTTAATATGTTACCTTACCTCTTCCATATTTTATTCCTAACCAAAAATATTCTGCATACTCCAAAAAATATTTCATATACATTATAATGTTCTGTGAAATTTCCATTTCTTCTACTTTACCCATCAAGATTCACTTAAATATATTACACATAGACATAGATAATATTTCATATAATGGGAATTATTTTTATTTTCATATTTTAGGTGAACTTTAAATATCTTACCCAAATACTAAAATATGTTCTATACATATGGAACTTTATTAAAAATCCAAAATTGAATCTTGAACCACTCAGGAAAAAAATTCATGTTCTTTAACTATTTTATTTCTCACCAAATCATCCTAGAACTAAAAACCTTAATTAAAAATGAAAAAAATACATTCCATTGGATTTTACCAAATTTATATCCATATATAACTTCAAATGCACTCAATATTATTCATCAATGTTTCGGATAACCAATTACTCATATTCTAAAATAAATTCCATAACTTTTTATCTAATTACATCCTTCTAAAATAGATTCCTAACTATTAATTTACTTTCTAAACATTTCACATCAATTTTAAAATATATATCACATTAGAATTTTCACTTTCTAATTAACCAGTTTTTTTCTAAATAATTAAATTTTTTTTATTATCAACCCACATCTATTATAATAAATAAAACTTGTATATTCTCATGAATAACCTATAGATATCATAATTATTCAATTTTTATTTCTGAATCACTCTAAGTTCATGTTCAAGTATGACATGATTATCCATCATAATATTCGAATGTGGTTTCCATGTGTATGGTTATAGCTATTTTATTTCTGCCTTAATCCAAGATACCATGTCACCTCATTACACGCCAAAATTACTTGCCAAAAAATCTAACTGAATTTATCAACAACTTGACCACATATTTCATGATTCACATTAATAAAAACTAATCCAAAACCAAACACATTTTTTGTTATAATAGATATCTATAGTTCTATTAAAAGATGATTACACAGTAGTGTTCAAGGATAATATTAGGGTAGACTCAATATTATCAAAAAAAATTATGGGGATTGTTGAAAATAGAGAATATGGAATCATCCACTAGTTTCTGTGGAGGAGGTGAACAATATCTTTGGATGAAATAGGAGTAGTGGTAAAGTGGACTGGGTTTTTATTCAATCATGGCATGTCACATTCTTAGCATCCAATGCCCAGATCTTAAATGGGTAAAATAGTAATTTTCCTATAGAGAATAACCTCAGTAATATTTTTTAAAGGTTCCATTGATCACAGGACATAGTGATTATCCTTGATCTAGGTTTTTATGATTTTTTAGCTAGTTGGGTTTTATGGGGTAGTTAATAAATAAATAATAATCTCATGCATATGAATTTTAATACCTTCTATATAGATTCCAAGATGGTAATTCCAACACCATGGTTAGAACGTAATGTTTTTTCAAGAATATGTATATTTTATGTGTTGGGGTGTAACACCATGAACCCTCTACGCTAGAGCCAGTGCATTACATGTGATATTGGCACGGTTAGAAGGAATGAAAATCCCGAAGGAACAGTAAGTTTAGTATTCATGAAGAAACTAGATACACAGATGTTACTCAAATTACATTGGAAAAGTTTACAAAATACAATACATAACGAAAACTTAAAACTGCATCCACAAGAACTCAATAAATAATATCATCTTTGTCACCTGTTGAAAGTAAACAATGAAAGGGGTGTTCTCAAATGATCATTAAGGGTTACGAATAGCGGAAGCATGAAAGAAATAATAAGTTAATCATAATCTAGCTGACATAATCAATATGGTATGGTGAATAAATGAAAAAATCATGCCATACTCAGAATGAAACTGCATCCATAGATTATGTCATAGTGAAAACCCCATGGATAGTAAAAGCTGATAATGAATAAAGTGAACTCTTATTATTTGGATGTCATGTATCTGGCACATGAAACCATAATACCATTAAAACTGTTTAGTTCTATTTTTATAAACCCGTCTTATTTTTTGAAACAAACTCAAAGGGTTTGTCTCCAATTGATTTGTCTCATGAGACCTACAGATGCATCGAGGGGATATAGAGGGCCCCACCTGCCACTGCATTCCCAAAGCAGTATTTATAAATTTATTCAATATAAGATAAATATGCCTTTTCAATATCTGTATAGAGTCAAGTATACAGATTCATCAATATTTCCATAATTAAAATAACTTTCCAAATAAACACCGTATGAAAAATGGTATACAGTTTAGAAAAAAAACATATCCATGATATGAGATTATGGATATTTAATATAAATATAATTTTAAATAAAAATTGATCTCAAATGGGTAGTAGTTACACCACATAAGCATTATTAGGTGCACCATACAATGTTAGTCACAACAAAATAATAGTTACGAAAAAGTGTCAGTCACAATGTAATTGGATGAATCATATGACCAGAACATAATTACCCTCAAATGAATCATTTAATTACATGAATATAAATATCATAATGTTATTATATATCAAATGGCAGGATAAATATACCACATAGAAGAAATAAGTGGTGAATAATGAAAAGATCAAAGAAATGAAAGTGAGATGAGAAACCCCTTACAAATATTTCGGCATGGTAACAAGTGCTATTGAGAGGGATTAATGAGAGTTAAAGGGGTATTTCATTATTTATATGTCACAAGGGAAGTACGGGGGAGGTTATAAAACATACCCCATCATTTGGAATTAAAAATAAAAGAGCACAACATAGGGGAGATTCTTGAACAAAAGTGAGAGAGAGGATCTCGTACCTTATGCTCGAAGGTGTTCTTGTTTGTTCTTAACGACCTGAATAATCAAATTTATCTTCATTAGTTAATAATTCTAGAACCTCATAAACAAGTAATTGATATTTTGTAACCTTATTAAGTTCATTAATAGCCTTTTGGTACATTTAATAGATTCCATTTTATTTTTTTGGAAGCATTTTCTTACTTGGTTTCATGATTTGTTTACTTGTATTCATTAATGGAAGTTCATTTGAAATGTGGTTAGACATCTAGAATTGTTAATATACTTTATTATTGAAATTAAGGAGATATAAATTATCTTATAATGATTTTGGCTATATACCATGAGGATGAATCATTCGATGAGTTAAAATAAACGCTTGGATTTAGCTTGCTGGTTTTGTGCATAATAAATTTGTTTTGTATTATTATTCCATACTATGAACGTCTACAGATTACAGAACATTAATCAAGATGAAATACATATACTATGACCGTGTTCAACCATTAAAAAGGTTTCATTACCAGTATTGAAGATAATAATTCTAATTGAAAACCCATCTTCCTTGAGTGTGATAAATTTACCCATCTCGGACGGTGTTTGAATTTATTGTATAAAAGGAGGGGAAAAGAGAGATTATGATGAAATATTCCATTAGAACAATGAAAATAAAATACATTTATGGTACTGGAATTATCATGTAATTTGGATTAGGGGAGGTGAGAAGGGAGAACAAAATAATGGAACTTTGTAAAAGAAATTGAATGAAAATAGAAGGAAGGTTCACCTCTTGAGTACTCCTCCATGAGAATCTATTTAAGGCCTTTTTTGGACTTTTGGTGAGACCATCAGGTCTTGGAAATGTGGAGAGGGCTTGGGAAGAGTATTTGGAAGAATTTTTGCATGGCTTAAAGCTTGAGTGGTGTAGGAGGAAGAGGGGGTGAGGGTGGTTTATATATTGGAGGGGAGATGAGTTTTCTTAATATTATAATCATTAATTTATTAATTCCTCTCAAGACAACCAATAGTGAGTATTCCATGTCCAAGAACAGAAATATATTCATGTGAATTCAAAAAAACTGGGCTTACATCAGTAGATCATCATCTACTACTCAATTAATCCATTATTTATCATTTATTGTGAATTATTGGATTTTACTATTCATAAAAAATTCAAGTATTTTAGAAAAATCCCAAATATTCAAACTAACCATTTTTCAATGTGTAGAATCCAAATATGAAGTCCATATTTCAATTTTTTTCTTCTAAATATTATTAATTAAATATTTAATTAAAATCATTATTTAATCAAAAAATATAAACACTTAAAATTTTCATCTTCATTTTTAAGGTGCCTAAATTCATTTCTACACCCAATGGTATGCGTACCATTCATAAAATTTGTATTACTATTCATAAGGGTATGTTACTATTCATAAGGGTAGGTTACTATTCATAAGGGTTGGTTACTATTCACCAAAAATTGATTTTTCCTTATCGAACTCCAAATAACTTACTGATCGCAACCATGTATGTCAGATTTTCACAATTCACATCATAGAAATGACAAAATTAGGTTTAATTGGTTAGGTTATGGATATCTCCTATAAGTAACCATGTTTTGTTCCATATAGGCTCAGTGATACATGAAATATAGGCTATAACAAGAATGTATTTATAAGAAACATACAATGAAGTGTTTGGGGTGCTACATTATTCCCTCCAGAAATTTCATCCTTGAAATTCTATGTATGAAACTCACCAAAAATATGTGGGTGATTCTTTTTCATAGCTTCATCAGGTTCCCATGTTTCTTCCTCTATATTCTGGTTTTTCAAAGATCCTTTACTAGACGAGTTGTCCAATTTTTCAATACCTTATCCCTTCTGTCAAGAATCTTGATAGGCTTTTCACAGTATGAAAAATCATGTTACAGTACTATTTCTTCATATGTGAGTATATGTGTTGGGTATGGCATGTATTTCTTTAACAGTAACACGTGGAACACATCATGAACTCTGGAGAGATGTGGAGGTATCACCAAACGGTAAGCTATGACTCCTATTCATTCCATGATTTCAAATGGTCAGATGTACCTGGGGCTCAATTTCCCTTTCTTACCGAACCTTAAGACACCCTTCTATAGAGATACTTTTAGAAATACCTGATCTCTAACTTGGAAATCTGAATCCTTTCTCCAGTTGTCAGCATAACTCTTATGCCTACTTTGGGATACTTTAATATGGGATTGTATTTTATTTACCTTTTTCATGGTCTCTTCAATAAATTCTGGGCCTATAAGTTTCCTCTCACCAACTTCGTCCCAACAAGTTGGATTTCGACATCTCTTTCCATATAATGCTTCATATGAAGCCATTTGAATACTAGAATGGAAATTATTGTTGTAGGAAAATTCCACCAAAGGAAATTATTAATCCCACATACCTTGGAAGTCAAAAGAGCATGACCTCAGTATGTCCTCTAGAGTTTGAATAGTCCTTTTAGACTGTCCATTAGTTTGAAGGTGATAAGCAGTACTAATATGAAGCTCAGTATTCAAATCCTTCTGGAGAATTTTCCAGAATTTTGATGTTAATTTGGGATCTCAATTGGACGCAATCGATAGAGGTGCACCATGAAGTCTTATAACATCATTAATATAATGTATTACCAAGTGCTCGAGTGGAAAATCCTCTCTTATAGGAATAAAATGTGCTGATTTTGTGAGCGGATTAATAATTACCCATATTTCATCGTTCCTTCTACATGTCCTTAGTAGTCTGGTGAAAAAATCCATCATAATGTTATCCCACTTCCACATAAGAATATGTAGAGGTTGAATTGCTCTATTGGGATTTTGTCTCTTTTCCTTCACTTGTTGACAAACTAGACATCTTGACACGTAGTCAGCAATTTCCCGCTTCATATTATCCCACCAAAAATATTCCTTCAAATCACTATAAATCTTGGTGCTACCTGGGTGTAAAGAGAAATTTGATCTATGAGCATCGTCTAATAATTCACTTTTCAGCTCAGGTACTGATGGAACGTATAACCTCTTCCCAAATTTCAAAACTCCTTCTTCATACAAGAAGTCAGCCAGTCTCCCATCCCTAACTACATTAATTTTCCTGTGTAGATTCTCATCATCAGATTGAGATCTTTTTATCTTCTCTAGTAAATATGGTTTAGCAATCATATGAAAGAGGAGCGATGTTTCCCCTTCCTTAACAATTCCCATATCCATCTTCAGTAGATCCACGAATATAGTATCTCTTTCAATCCTCATTTGAGTCAGAAGGCCATGATATTTCCTTCTTAATGAATCTACCACCTTATTCACCTTTTCTGGGTGGTAGTGTATTGAAATATCATCATCTTTGACTAACTTGAGCCATATATTTTCCTCATGTTGAGTTCTTTTTGTGTGAAAATGTATTTCAAACTCTTGTGGTCCGTATAAATCTCACATCTCTCTCCGTAGAGATAATGCCTCCATATTTTTAGAGCAAATATTACGACTACTAACTCAAGATCATGAGTTGTATAATTTTTCTCATGTGTCTTCAACTATCTTGATGCTTGACCAATAACTTTATCATTTTTCATAAGGAGGCAACCCAGTCCATTATTTGATGCATCACTGTATATTATATATCCATCACTTTCAGATGAAAGATTCAAAATTGGAGCATTGACCAATCTTCTTTTCAATTCTTCGAATAATTCTATACATTTTTTTCACACAAGCTTAACTCCTTTACGTGTGAGCTTGGTTAGCTGGTTAGCCAGTCGGGAAAAATTCTGAACAAAATGCCGATACTAACCTACTAAGCCAATAAAACTACGTACCTCTATTATGTTTGTTGGCATGGCCTAATCATGGATTGCCTTTGTCTTCATAGAATCACCTAGGATTCCATCCTTAGAGACAATATGTCCTAGAAAAGAAACTGATTGAAGCTATAATTCTCACTTGCTGAAATTACCATATAATTTATTTCTTCTAAGAGTTCTCAAAATAACCCGTAAGTGATTCTCAGGGTTTTCATATCTTTTTGAATATACAAGGATATCATCGATGAATACCACAAAAATTTATAAATATATTCCTTCAAAACACTATTCATTAAATCCATGAAAACATAGGGTGCATTTTTTCAGTCCAAAAGTCATCACTGTAAACTCGTAATGCCCATACTTGGTCTGAAATGCTGTCTTAGGAATATCTTCCTTCCTTACATGCAACTGATGATATCCGGATCAAAGTTCAATATTTGAAAAGTATTGAGATCCATGAAGATGATCAAATAAATCATAATTCCAGGGAAGAGGATACTTATTTTTTATTGTAATAGCATTGATTTCCCTGTAATAAATGAAAATCCTCATGGATCAATCTTTCTTCCTGACAAAGATGACAGGGTCTCCCTATGGAGAAACACTAGGTCGAATAAATCCTTTTTCACTCAAATCCTCTAATTGTTTCTTTAGCTCTACTAATTCCACAGTGGCCATTCTATAGGGATTCTTTGATATAGGTCTTGTATCAGGAAATAAATCAATAGAGAACTCAACTTCCATCTCAGGAGGATTTCTAGGTAAATCCTCTGGGAATACATCAATGTACTCTTGTACTGTGTGCACATCTTCAATTTGAAAAATTGTTTCCTCACCCATAGATATTGGTTTATCTTCCTCTCCAAGTATTTCATTCAGTAGAGCTACTGGGGGTGGTTCTAGATAAGAATCATGTGGTGAAGTTTCTACCCTAAAGACAAGGGATTCTACACCATTTTCAAAAAATTTGACTTCCTTATTCTTACAATAAATTTTCGCATCATAATTTGACAGCAAATCCATAATGAGATTTATATCAAATTTATTCATTGTTATGATGATAAGGTTAGAAACAAAATCATGTTTTGGTGTTTGGAGGGGGACTTGTCAACATGCCTTTGTATAAATGATACATCCCTTGGGATTTTTGACCGATAACTACTTTATTAAATCAAATTGTACATATATAATTTTCATGGAAAACTGATAAGATATAAATGAATGTGATGATCCAGAATCAAATAAAGTGTTGGCTATGTTTTAGGAAACAATTAAAGTACATGTCTCCACGTAATTAGAAATTTCAACCTCCGCGGTTGTAATCGCATGGGCTCTCCCTTGTTTTCATGGCTTCTTCTGCGGCATGTTTCCTTGGTGCTTAGGACACTCATTTTCATAGTGTCCCATATCTCTACAATTGTATCATTGAATATCATTGAATTGCTTCATCCCCTTGCATTCATCAGATCGATTACCCTTTTCACCGTAGTTATAGTAGACTCCCATGCCATTCCAGCATTTCCCGAGATGATTCTTTCCACAGTTCTCACATAATGGGAATAAATTTGTTCTCTTTCTCTTATTTGGTGCTTCTCATTTTCCTTTGCTATCAGAGTACCACTTCTTATCTTGTTTTCCTTTGAAAATATTTGATCTAGCAAATTTCCCTTATGTTTTGATGGGACTTGATACAATTTCATCATATGATGAAAATGATTGAGAATACAGTTTCCTTCGAATACTTGACCTAATACCTTCAAAGAAATGATTAATCTTTTTTTACAAGTCACGTACATAATCTACAGTATACCTGGACAACCTTATTAAAGTAGCCTCATACTCTGCAGCACTGTCTTATTCCCTTTGTTTTAAGCTAAGAAATTTCTTCTTAATTTCAGTTCGTTGCTCATGAGGGAAATATTTTTCAAAGAATATTTCCTTAAAAGTCCTTCATTCGATATCTTCTATTTCTTCTTCCTCCGTGGTATTTTGAATCAAGGACCACCATTGATCAGTGTCTCCCTTGAGACAATATATTTCCAGTACTAAATTTTCAATTTCATTGCATCTTAATGCCATAAAAATATTTTCAAGGGACTTGATCTATTTCTCAGAAACCACTGGGTTAGCAGTCCCACTAAAATATGGGGTCTTCTGCCAGATGAAACGATCCAACACAGGTGTGGAATGGTTATTCATTACAACCTGAGAAAGTTGTCCCAATATGGTCATGATCTGATTTTCTCCAACATTAACTGTGTTGACTTGAAAAGTAGGGAGATACCTAACTTGCCCATGAGTAATTATTCCCCTTCTTCTATTAGATTCAATTTCTAAATAATGGGATACACTAGATTAGTTTATGAATCTCAAATATAAAAAGCACTCAACATAGATTGAAATTCTAGGCATAACTAATCTTATAAACATGGATTATCTGAGGAAAAAATTATAGTAAACTCATTCATAATGGATTGTAAAGAAAATGTGAATTATCCTAAGCATATCCCCCAGGAGTGTCATAACCAAGAGTGTTGCAAGGCCCATTTTCATGCACCAGTTTCCGTTCGAGTCTATCTCAAATCATTATTTTCGGGTGTTACCCCTAGATACATTTGTGCCAGAGCCGCCTCTACCTGCTCATATCCAGACATGGACGTATTGCTTAAAATATCCACATAATCTATTCCTTACCAAAATATCAGGACTTTCTTGTATGTTTATCCTCAAATTATACCTTAGGGATTTGCTCTCTACTATACATTTCATACTCTAGTTTCCATGTTTTCTACTAAACTTCCTCTGATACCTACTGTAACACCCCAGCCCCTCTAGGCTGGAGCCGGTGCATTACTTTTGATATTTTCATGGTTAAAGGGAATGAAAATCCAGAAGGAATGATTAGTTTAGTAGTCTTGAAAAACTAGATACATATATGTTACTAAAATTGCATTGGAAAAGTTTACAAAATACAATACATAACAAAAACTTAAAACTGCATCCACAAGAACTCAATAAATAATCTCCTCCTTTTCACCTGTTTAAAGTAAAAAATGAAAGGGTTGAGATCAAATGCTCAGTAAGGGTTACAAATAGTGTAACCATGAATGAAATAATAATTTAATCATAATCAAGATAACATAATCAATATGGCATGGTGAATAAATGAAAAACTCACGCCATTAATAAAATGATAATGAAACTGAATCCATAGATTTTTTCATATTGAAAACCTCAGGGACAGTAAAAACTGGTAATTAATAAAAATAATTCTTATTATTTGGAATTAATGTATCTAGAATAAAAAACCATAATACCATTAAAACGGTTTAGTTATATGGGTAGAAACATGTCTGATTTTTGAAAACAAACTCGAAGGGTTTGTCGCCAACTGATTTGTCTCATGAGACCTACCAATGCATCAAGGGGCTATAGAGATCCCCAACCACCAATTAATGTCAAAATAATTTTTTATACATTGATTAAATACAAGATAAATATGTATTTTCAATATTTTTATAGAGTAGAGTATACAGATTCATCAATATTTCCATAATTAAAATAACTTTCCAAATAAACACCGTGTGTAAAATGGTATACGGTTTAAACATAAAAACATATCCATGATATGAGATTATGGATATTTAATATAAATATAATTTCAAAGGAAAAATTATCTCAAATGGGTATTATGTACACCACATAAGTATTATTAGGCGCACCATAAAAAGTTATTCACAACAAAATAGTAGTTGAGACAAAGTCTCTAACCACAATGTAATCGGTCGAATCATATGACCAGAACTTAATAACCCTCAAATGAATCATTTAATAACATTAATATAAATATAATCATATTATTATATATCAAATGGCAGTACACATATACCATATACAATAAATAAGTAGCGAATAATTAAAATCTCATAGAAATGAAAGTGAGATGAGGAACCCCTTACAAACATTTCAGCATGGTAACGAGTGTTATTGAGAGGGATTAATGAGAGGTAAAGGGGTATTTAATTATTTATATGTCACAAGGGATGTATGTGGAAGGTGAGAAAACATACCCCATCACTAGGAATTAAAAATAAAAGAGCATGACATAGGGGATATTCTTGAACAAAAGTGAGAGAGAGGATCCTTTAGCATACGCTCGAAGGCGTTCTTGATTGTTCTTAACGACCAGAATAATAAAATTTAGCTTCATTAATTAATAATTCCAGAACCTCATAATCATTTAATTTATATGGTATAACCTTATTATGTTCATTAATGGCCTTTTTTATGGGTTTAAGGATTCAATTTTATTGTTTTGGAAGCATTTTCTTACTTGGTTTCATGATTTGTTTACTTGTATTCATTAATGGAAGTTCATTTGAAATGTGGTTAAACATCCAGAATTGTTAATATACTTTATTAGTTAAATTATAGAGATATAATTGATCTTATAATTATTGTTGTTATATAACATGAGGATTAATCATTCAATGAGTTAAAATAAACGCTTGGATTTGGCGTGGCAGTTTTGTGCACAATAAACTTGTTTTGTATTATAATTCAATATTATGAACATGTAATGATTCCAGAACATTAATCAAGATATAATAAATATATTATGACTTTTTTCAACCATTTAAAAGGTTTCATGACCAGTATTAAAGATATTAATTCAAATTGAAAACCCGTCTTCCTTGAGTGTGATAAATTTACACATCTCAGGCGGTGTTTGCATTTATTGTATAAAATGAGGGGAAAAGTGAGATTATGATGAAATATTACATTAGCATAATGAAAATCCATTAAATTTAATGTACTATAATTATCATGGCATATGGATGATGGGAGGTTAGAATAGAGAACAAAATAATGGAACTTTGTAAAAGAAATTGAAAGAAAAGAGAAGGAAGGTTCACCTCTTCAGTACTCCTCTTTGAGAATCTCCTTAAGACCTTTGTTTTTGGACTTTTGGTGAGACCAGAAGGTCTTGGAAGTGGGGAGAGGGTTTTAGAAGAGTATTTGTTATAATTTAGTCATGTATTTAAGCTTGAGTGGTGTGGGAGGAAGAGGGGGTGAGGGGTGGTTTATATAGTGGAGGGGAGAGGAGTTTTCTTAATATTATAATCATTAATTTATTATTTCCTCTAAAGACAACCAATAGTGAGTATTCCATGAACAAGAACCGTAATATATGAATGTGAATTCAAAAAAATTGGGCTTATATCAGCAGATCATCATCAATGACTCAATTAATCCATTATTTAGCATTTATTGTTAATTATTGGATTTTACTATTCATAAAAAATTCAAGTATTTCAGAAAAGATCCAAAAAAATTCACCCTAACCATTTTTCAATGTGTAGAATCCAAAAATAAATTCCATTTTTAAAAAATAATTTTCTAATTATTATTAAATAAATATTTAATTAAAATCATTATTTAATCGAAAAATAGAAACACTTAAAATTTTCAACTTCATTTTTAAGGTGCCTAAATTCATTTATACACTCAATTGTATGGATACCATTCATAAGAGTCATATTACTATTCATAAGGGTAAGTTACTGTTTATAAGGTAGGTTACTATTCATAATGGTTTGTTACTATTCACCGAAAATTGATTTTTCTTTATCAGACTCCAAATAACTTACTCATCACAACCATGTATGTCAGATTTTCAAAATTCACATCATAGAAGTGACGAAATTAGGTTTACTTGGTTAGGTTTTGGATATATCCTATAAGTAACCATGTTTTTTTCAATATAGGCTCAGAGATACATGAAATATAGGCTATAACAAGAATGTATTTAAAAGAAACATACCATGAAGTGTTTGGGGTGCTACATGGGGTCTCATACCTTGGTCTAAGTCTGTTTTGATTATTAAATTATATACTAGGTTAACCTAATTTAACTCTATCAATTTATTTTTATATTACACATAATGCTATCTTAAATCAGTAATTTTGAAACATAGAGAAGATATTTTAGTTTAATGTTCTTTATATAGTTATTTGATTCAAGAATCGAGAATAAAACCATGAATTTTTAGCAAATTTCCATCATGGTGGTATGAGATTATCATTCATCTCACCATATTTTATCATTAAAAATGGATGATAAATCATATTATTATATGTTTTTAGGATTATCATTATTTAAATTGTTATTATAATGTATATGATGAATTTGAAACCCATATATGGGATTATGAAGCTACAGTAATCTACCGCAAGGTAGCACTTTGATATTTCAGGCTGCTTTGTTCTTCATTTCATTTCATTTTCAGTTCTATACCTAAAATTATCAAATATAAATTGTTTTATTTTTATTCATGGATTTTTATTTTTATAATGATCAAACCCTATGTCATTAATCAACACTCTGATTTAGTTAGGTCAACATTCATGTTTTCCTTGCCTTATTCCTCCTATGATTATATCATTTTTCTATATTCTTGAATTAAATTCTTGATTTCATTTTGATTGAGGAATTTTCACATTTTATACCATTTATTTATCATCATGATAAAACCTTTATATATTCATAATTCTCAAATTTATTGGGGAATGTATATTTTATTCGAAATAATGTGGTTATATATATAGAAACCATTTTTTAATTCACCTTTCTCATTATAAAATCTCCACCAACCTTAAAAATGGATAGATGGTTGGTAATGATAGCCAAAAATTATACATTTAATAAAGGAATCAATAAGGCATTCAAAAAAGGAATTGGAATTTCTAGACTAGTGTGGTGATGGATGATGTGTGATTTATATTTCCCTTGGTAGCAGCTCGAGCATGGGTGATGACTAATAGGTGGGTGATATAATATTGGATGGAATAATGGTTGAATTTTATTTAAAAAACTATTGTCAGATTATGAAGAATAATAAATAAATGGAGATGATGGTGGTTATAGGAGACAAAGATATTGGGATCAAGATGACATGTGGAATTAATAGTGGAATGCTTGGTAAAGAATTTAAATCTGTTAAGGAATATTTAACTACAATGATTCTAGTATTATAAACACATGTTGTTTTTTGGATTTAATTATGATTAGTGTTTAAAAAAAGGAGTTATATTTGTCATGATTTGTAACATATTCACACTTATCATATCCCATCATTGGTATATGGATATTGTTTCTTCAGTGTGTTCAATATCAGATGACATGTGCCATCAAAGTACACACCATGTATATCTAGGTTACCTGACCTGGGTTGTATAGAAGTACACACCCAACTACCCACCAATTCGTACACATTTTTTAGTCTAAGGGAGATGTTTTTTATAACCTAGAACACATAACCCATTTTATGAATGTACATGAAAAAATACCCCTATAAATTAAAAATATATAGTTCGATTACATGTCATGTTTACAGAGATATACAATGTGGGGTTTGGTGATGCACATACTCAACTATCCTTAGTGTCTTAGACACTATGTTAGGAAGAGTGACATTTTGTGTGTGTTTGGACCATTTGACTTTATATTTTAGGGGACATGTTTGAATACTGTGTGAGTCCAACACACTATGTCACTCGAAGGGAATTCCATTTTGGTTGACTTCACATGATGGGATGATGGAAATACATGTTAGGATGTTGTCTAAGGATTACACTCCAATTCTATCAGAATACATATTAGGTGATGTGTGTTCCTTGGTGTAACCCTCATTTTATCCGTAGGATGTCCAAATTACAAAAAAAATTGTACATATTGAAAAAAAATTATTTGGATCATGATAGTGAAAAACTTTTTATCATTAGATTTTGTCCATGGGGTGTCTTAGGTAATTCAAGGAACTCATCCCCATAAAGATAATGATAGGGTATGGGTTAGGCATTTATAGAAGACATAGAGTTATTAACACCTTATGGAAACATATGGATGGTAGGGTGGGGGCCTTCATATAAAATATGGATTTGGAACCCCTTCACATACATAGCGAATTGGTCCTACATAGTTGGAGCTTGAAGAACAGAGTCATTAATCTCTTGGTCCCAATATGGTGTGGGTCCTATATAGGGTTTAGAAACACCCTTGTTTGATGTACATATTAACTTGATGGGTTGAGGTTACCCCATAAAAGTGATGCATTAGAAACCCCAAATATATAATGGAGTGTGTGTCCTCTAACAATTTAGTAGGTTACACTCTCAATTAATATTCATACCTTGAAATGTTAGAGGTCTTCAACTATGGTTTTAGAGTGGTAATATAGATATTATAATAGTTTTGTAGTCTATATGTTCAGGTCCTATAGCATGTTAGAAATACATGGTTTCCTTCATGACATGACATATGGTGAGTGTGTTAAATTTAGACATTATAGGCCTTATATTATTTTGACCATCTCTAGTTTCATACAATGTGTGATCTTTAATGGAGTTTAGTTGACAATTTAGAGTTGATAAATATTATAGGGTATAGATAAATAATTACATGGGTGACTAATTTTTGTTTTTTGTAATAATAAATGGATAAATATGAATAAATAGATGAATTATACCAAATATATCATAGAAGTATCAGAAAAAATTAATTTTTAATTAATTAAAATTAACAATTACCTCATCCATGGTAATGTGTTTAATAAAAATTCAATCATTATTTTTTTTGTTATCATTGCAATAGAAATTATAGGAAAATATTTATGTTGATGTATCTACATATGCTTCATGAATCTCTAAAAAAACACTCTTAAAACATCAAGTGAAAGCATATAACAAGAAAGTGTTTTACATCCTTCCTCGTTTCATCATAATAATGTTCTATTATTCCCACTATATTCTTTAGAGGGGGTGGATGATTTCAATCTTGGTCTTGAAATAATTATGGAGGGTGTTTCCAAAATGTTTCAACACATACAATATGATAAATGGTATATTTTATTATATATATGTAAGGCTAAATACAGATAATGGCATGAAGAGGTCTATTTATTATTTAATCAAAGTTATTAGTCATGTGAAAATATATTCTTATTTCAATTTTTATTTTTATTAGTATATCCCATGAAATATGTTTATAATAATATCATTTATGAAATCAATCATTATTTTTTATTTATATGATATTAAATAAAATATATCATTTCCATCAGGTCATTAAAATCGACTAATAGCCTCCTTTAAAATATAATATTGAATAAAATTGTAAATAAATATTTAATTCAAATATTCATAAAAGTTAAATCAATATCTATGTTAATATATTCACCAAAATGGTGAATAAATAAATATTTATTTATAACCATATGAAAAATTAACCACGTGATAAAATTCAACACACGTATTCTAAACATGAATATCTCATTGATGAATTTTTAAGATTAATCTTTACTAGAATAAATATTATTCCACAATCCAGTAAATAAATTTATTCAGATATTAATATTCATTATAATTTAATGATATTTTTGTAACACCACGATATTTTAAAAAAACACTATGTTTGATAGCATATACAATACACGACACCGAGATTAAAAAACCATGAAATATTATTATTTAAATAAAATTATTGTAACCTAATCATTGAATTACATGGTATAAATAATATTAACCAAATTATGAAACATATATAAAATACCAACTCAATAAAAATTTATTGATTAGATTTTAAGAAATAAACCTTAAATTCTATGTAAAGTCATTTTATTCTTTAAAAATATGTTTTCCTCAAAATTGATATTTATTTTTTTATGAAAAAATAATAAAAATTTCTTATTCTACTTAATTTTTTTTATAAAACTAACTTCATTTTTTAAATCATTATATTATATTTATCTTAGGGTTTACTTTTGTTATTTTTCTGAAAAAAGTTATTTTCTAGTGAAAAGTGAAAAACAATGCTTTTTATTTAAAACATTATTTTCGTTTTAAGAATTTAAAGTGTTAAATTTTGTTTTAAAATGATTTCAAAATAAAATTAGTTCAATTGTATTATTAATAAATTAATTAATTTCATTAGAATCAATTATATTATTTAGTTTTGTATAAAACATTTTTATAAATAAAAAGGCAATTTTCTGAATCACCCTTTTTCATTGCGTCTTTCATTTTAATTTTAAATTAAATTTGTGAACTTAAATATATTAAATTTTATAAAATGGATTCCATATTAGGAATAATAAGTTTCCAATTTATTAAATAGGCCACTTTTATTTTTTTCAATATGAATAGTAATTGTGGTGAAATTTATCACCTCAGTAGAGGGTAAATTGCGTAAATCCTGGTTAAAATTAAGTGATAAGGTCATAATATTTCTTATTAATTCTTATTTTATAAATATAATTATACCCTTATCACCTTGGGATCTTATTTTAATTTTTTAATTTGCACATTTTGATGAATATGACAAATATAGTATTTAAATCAAAGAAAGTTACAAAAATTTTCTCTCTTTGTTTTAAATATCTATGATGTGTCCACATAAAGAAAAAGTCATGTTATGAATGAATATAAATATAAATTTTGTTTATAATAAAATTATATTCATTATTATAATTTATATATATATCTTAGTAATTATATAATTACTTTAAATTCTTGAGCAATGCTATTACAATATTTATTCAATTAATAGAGAAATAAAAAATACGATGATAAAAATATTAAAATTTAAATAATTAGAATGATTTATAGTGTTCCAATAATTTTTTAGATGAATATGACATATTAGTTTTGTGTAAAAAAATTATTTTCTAAATCCAACTTTCTCTGGATATATTTGAAGTCAAATAAAATAAATACTATCAAAATTGATATTAATGATAATTTATCATAACAATATTTTATTAAATTATTTTAAAATAAATAAAATATTGTAATATAAAAATTATAATATTATATGTTATAAAAAATTATCCATTTTATATTAATTATACATTGGTCACCTTATATTTAAAATTATAGACTGTTAATAGTGAAAAAGGTGTTACAGTGGTTAATATTAAAATGGCTTAACTAAGGAGATATATAAAAATAAAAGGTCTAAAACACCATATAAGACTATCCAAATTGAAAATTTTTAATGATATTTAAACCATATAGTACCCTATTTTTAATTCTCTATCCATAATGATAGATTTTTATTGAGAATAACTTTATTCTAATTTAATTTTTAAAAAATTATAAATGTTCCCCTCTCCTCAATTATATAAGGGAACATCCTCCCTCACATGTTTACACAGAATTGAGCCTTATATCACAAACAAAATCTAAATTAAGTCCCTTATAAACATTCTCATCCATATTATATAAGTTCTATTCATCCAAAAATACCAAAACAAAGATCCATAAGTAGAGATCCAAATGGGTTCTTCTAGAGAAGAGTTAATCACCTTAACTGATCACATTATTTTTCCTTCTTATTTTACCACTTATTAATCTTTTTTATTTATCATAAAAAGGTAAAATAATTATCCATAATATAATTAAATATAATTATTTTTTAAACTACCATTATCCCTCCTCTTTCCCAACAAATGGTATGTGAGAGTATTGCTCATGCGTATGTACGACTTACCGCCTCCACGTAACGATACAATTAAATTTTCATTACCATGTTTTGTGGATGGGAATTATGATGAATTTAATTTTTATATATAACACTTATACCATAATTATACTTCTATAATAATAATATCATATCAAATTTCTTACCTTTTAAACCATTGGGAAATGATAACAACACTTGTGTGTACGTGTTGACTACCACCTCCACGTAGCAATGTGATTCACTTTTAATTTTTTTCAATTAAATGGTAATAATGATAGATTTTATGAATATATATTATTTATATTATAAATTAATTATTATGAAATTACAAATTAATTTTTACATTTATTTTTTTCAACCATCTAAAAATGAAAACGGATTTCATGTGTACGTACGGCCTTCCCTATCCATGAAGAATGTTGATTATTTTTATATAACTAAGTTTCATGGATTGTAATAAATACATAAATAATGAATATATATGATATTTATATCATTATTTAATTTGTGGATATGAATTATCATTGATCAAATTACAAATACCAACTCTACTATTTCAAAACATACATGAAAACAAAGTAATTATTACCTGAAACAGCAATGTTAATAAATAATAGTTAATAAAAAGTGATAAAATATTGTAAGTAAGTCTTAAATAGTGTGATATAAAATATAAAGATTTTGGAATAAAATTATAACAAATGAATATTTATTATAAAGTATGTTTATACAGAAGAAAAGCAACTCTAACTTGTGGTAAAAGTTTCTCGTCTCACTTTTTCTTCTATGAGACATATTCCATACTCACCACTTATTTTTTTTGTCATGTATATATTACCATTTTAAATATTATATCATGAATAAATGTGTATTAATGTTATTTAATGTTTCATTATAAATTTATTCTTTCATGGGGTTTAAAATCCAAATGATAGTCTTGCGGTAAGGGATTATTTCGTAATCTCATCATTATAGGGGATTGTTTATGTTTATATCCTTATTGGGGGAATATTTTTCTTCCAGATCCCAGTTTCCAAAAAAGAATTAAAAAATGATTAAAAATTATTCAAGTGGTTTATTAAATATATTTTTACATATTTTTTACTTTTTAAAAAACAATTTGAAATGAATATTTTTATCAATTTTTGGAACAATGTACTTTTTGAAAATTTTAGAAAAGTGTAAAATGAATGTTTTTTAACATATATGGAATGAAAAAAATTTCCCACAATCTTGAATAATATTTTCATTTAATCAAAATTTAAAAATTTACAAGGTTCTTTTCAAATAAAATGTTACCTTATTTTTTTTGAATTCTTAAATAAGTGATTTCAAAGTGAAACGGTAATTTTTCACAAGAATTTTCCAATTTTATTTTTAATGTATTTTCATATACGTAAAAATATTTTGTTTCAGCGTATTATTTACTAAGGTTATTATATTATGTTACAATCCATCATATTTTTGTTAATGTTTTATTATTAATTTGACTGGGGAAAGTATTGATATTCCATATGTTAGTTATTTTAATACAAATTGTTAAAAACTTATAAGGCTGTTGATTATTTTTTGTTATTTATTCATTTAAGAAATATATTAGACATATTATGTGATATATGGGGATAATAATTACCAATCCCCTCAATGTATCAGTAGGTCTCATGAGATAAACTATTTTCAGTTTTTGGGAGATACCTTATAAATTTATATAAGATGTCTTGGAACGAATCCTTGATAGTGTGTTTAAGATGTCTTAGAATAAGTCCTCAACAGTAAGTTTTAGATTTATGTAATTATGCATTCCATCATATTGAAATTACTAAATTATTTCCATGTGATTATTTGAATATTTTTTATATCCATGAATAAGTTTTATCACGTGTGATTACTTATGTGTCATTATTTGATTATCCTTTATTTCATTCCATATTTTTCATGCCTTATTTAGCTTCAGTTGTACACATAATCTTACAGAGAATTTGATCTCACCCCATTCTTATGTTTTTTTAAAGGTAATGCTTTGGTCAAAGAATAAAGCACAAATTATTATTAAAAAATCAAGAAAGTTACAAGAGTCTGAAATAGGGGATTTTTTTACAATCTCTATCAAAAAGCTCAAATAAATCAGCAGGCAGGGAGTCCATCCAAGTCATGCGCTGGTGAACTCCTTTGTTGGCAAGAGTATCAGCGACGGAGTTTGCTTCACGGTAGGTATGGGTGGTGATGGAATCAATCCCGTGGAGCGAGTTAAGGCAGTTCATCCAACGAGAAGTATGCTTCCAGGCTAGATGAATGCTACCATTCCAGATGGCATGAATGATGGTGGATGAATCACTCTCAATCCATAGCTTCCTCCAACCTCTTTGAAGAGAAAAATCAACAGCATGGATGACACCCAACAGTTCCGCCTCCAGCGATGACGAGTGTCCACATCCAATGAAGAAACAACCCTGACACTGACCAGCAGAATCTCTGAAAATAGCACCACGCATTCTTATGTTTCTTTTCTCAATTATTCCAATAAGTTTTTTTATGATTGATATGTAGTGTTATTCTAGAGGAAATTATGATGACTTAAAATAAAATAATACATTTTTTTTTATTTTCAAATGTAATGTGGAAATTAAGTATGTATATACTTTACCAAGACTTATAAACTATCAGGTCTTTTGGGATGTGATTACAAGTAAATACTACCAATGTAATAATGTAACCTCAATTGTGAGGCTAATTGGGTTGGGTTCTGTATAGTTTGTATCAAATAAAGTTTAGTACAAACATTTGGAACTATATTTAGGAAAACAATGAATTGGGAACATAAATCAATGACTAAATTTGAGAATAATTCAAAAGAAATCATGTTTGGGATTATGAGATCATCTATGAAAAAAAATCAATTAATATTAAGTGTTTCACTAGTTTTGGAAGTATTCATTATGTTTCATAATTTAATTATATAATCTAGTGTATATGAGTATTTATAAATTTCTCTTAGTTGAAGGAATGAAAATTGTATCAATGCACATAATGAATATTGGTATTTCCCTCCAAAGATATATAATGAAGATGTAACTAGGGATTCAATAGGATACATAAAAAACTATAAATATTTTGGGGTTTCAAACTCAGTTTATGAGACTGAACCTTTATCATATTGAGTATCCTTCATATCAATAATATAATGTAATAATGTTATACCACATCATGCATCAACAACCTCCATCATTTAATGGGACTAAAAATTCATTTGTATGATAGAAATGAATAAGTTACTAAGAGAATATATTTCTCAATTTTTGATGTAATTAAATGAGAAAATTTTTCATGGAATTTTGTCATCTCTAAGGGGATGTGGATCAATAGTGGTCCTTGATTCAAAACACTAATAATGGGGAAGAAATATAATTTATAGAATGGAATGATTTTAAAGAACATTTCTTGGAATGTTTCATTCTTTATAATCAAAATACGGATATAAAACTAAAATTCTTGAGTCTAATATAATATAAATAGGAAAATGTTAATGAGTGTGAAGATAAATTTAAATGGTTATCAAGGAATATTGGGGACTATGTATGTAACCAAAAGAGAAAACATAACATTTATTTTATGAGTTAAAGATAATAATTCAAAGAGTACATGTCTCCCAAACATTTCCTATAATATGATGATATAGTATCATGTTTTATCAAGATAGAGAAATAATTATACAAGTCTTATGGTCTCAAAGTAAAAAAAATTATAAAAGGGAAATAGAGAAAAAAATGGAAAAGGGGAAGAAGACAAAAAGGATTTTCACACAATTCATAGTTCTGGAATGAAAAACCATGGTTCTATCTTGAAGGTAATGGGATTTTTCTTCAAGTTTTGAAAGAAATTATACCAGTATCATGATTTGTAGATTGAGAAAGAAGTCTCCAAAGTGAAATGCTTCAATAGTAAGCAGATAGGGCACTGTGTAAATGAATTCCCCAAGAATAAAGGGAATATAACATAGAATAAACTAAGTGATCAAGGTTAGGATTATGATAATAATATTTCTAAAGTGTAATGATTAAATTTCTTGTATATTTAAATAAAATTTTTTTTGGTACAAGTATTTTAATATATGATATTCTATTTATATGAATCGTAAAACAAATAAGGATTTTACTGTTATAGTTTTTTAAGGATTTGAATGTATATATTTAATTTTATATATTACCAAGAAAATTGATTTAGTGTTATGGTGATATTTTAAGAGAAAAAATTAATAAGGGAAAGAAAACCTATAATATATTCTCATTGTTGAGCTAATAATGTTTAGTTGTGATAAATAAAATATTTACATTGAAAAATAAAATATGATATTATTGGTGACCTTGGAAAATGATAGTGATTCGATGAAAAAGTACTTCATGATATATTGTACTAAATTATTATATTTATATTTAGTAATATGATATTTTATTTAATGTAATAAGGATAGAGTTAATTCTTGGAATCACGCATGTTTTCATTAAGGTTTTATAGTGATTTAGGTTATTACCATGTGATCAAGGTATTTACATGTAAAATAAATAGTCGCTTTATAGGGGATTAATGATGATTTTATTTTGGATATTTAGTTCCATATTCCAAATTTTTTGGATTTTTAGATTTAGTCAGAAATATTTTAGAGGTGTTGTAAGTTTAAATAATTATGGAATGGATTTAGCATAACATTGGATATTATTTTTTGAGGTTAAAGTATGATTTATCATGATGGATAACCTATGATAGACATTTTTGTTTTGGTAGATCTTCAAAGGATGAAAGAATGAATTGTAGATCTTATAAATTTTTAAAATATTATTATATTACTTTGTATATAAAAATTCCATCTCGAATATTCATTTCTAGGCATAAGACATTAAAAAGAAAATTATCAAAACCCAAAAAATATGAGGTAGTTATAATGATAGTGAATGAAATCATGTAAGATTATTTATTTTTTTGATTTATTTGGATGGTAAAATAGTCCCTTGACTTTAGGAAAAAGATCTTGAAATAAAAAGAATATCTATTTATTTTTATGTTTGAGAAATTAATGGTCTTTTAACCCATCATGGATTCATAGTTTTTTATTGTTAAATTTCTCATAACCATGTTCTCTATCACCTTATATTAATCCTTAGGAAATATTTTTCTATTTCATGTCTAGATTATCACTTATCACTCATTTTAACCTATTTTTAACCCTAGAAACATGTTATTCGAGATAACATTTATATTTACCTTTATCACATTTAAAAAGAAAATTTTATAATCACTTTTTATGATGTGGGTATTTCGTAAAGGAATATTTCAAATCAAAAACCTTTTATTATCAAGCACAATGTATGAACCTTGTTTTTTACTCAGGTATGGATCCTTTAAATTTTGGTCTAATTATTTATTTTGGACCAAATGTGAATGCCTAATGGTTAAGAGAATGTCTCAAGGGTGTCTAGGGATCATTCAGAGCATGAAACCTAATTTTTTGGGAGCAATGGTCTTATTGCACTGGTAGAGTAAACGGTGTGGGGAGGATGTTTGGTAAGTCTAAACCATGTGGATAACCTTCATTTTTTGGGAAGATATATATCGAAATGTTAGTGTAATGTTTTTAAATCATTTTTACATAACTGTGTGAATTCCCTATCTTCTCTAGGTACATGTTCAAGGTTTTTTCATAGTTCAGAATATCGTGCGGACAAACTGTGAATAGGCTAATTTTTGTGTAATTTTACCATTTTACCCTAAATGATCTAATTAACATAACTGTTCTTCCCAATAAAATATATTGTAGTATGAACCTCCATTTTATTACACTTTTATCTTTTGAAGACCAAATCTAGAAATCAAGAGATCTCCTTCATTCAGGATTTTTTAACTTTTGTTCGTCACATTGGATGAACAATGGTATGTACTTGGGTTTATTTGAGCCTTTTTTTATCTCTCCTAATCTTGACCAAGTTATCAAGGTGTAAGAGTTTTTAATATTTTCACAGATCAACCCTGATCTAAGATGAATTTGAGCATCATACTGGAGAAGTAGAGTCAAACGGGTACTAGGTTTATGGTCTATAACTCATCCCTCAAGTTCATTGATTTTTTGAATTGATGTGTGGGGGTCGTCGATTTCATTGGGTGTCATTTCATGAATTGATATTCCATTCTAATATTCATTATAAACATATGATTATTCTATTTCCCTAAATGTGATTTGTTATTTTTTGTTATATTAATAATGCATAACACCCCCTACACGGTAATAATCCATAATTGGGTTTTTAGTGTTTTGATAATTTTAAGACACTGTTCGGGATTGTTCGAGCTTGACCACCCTAATTGTAAGACTCATTATATTAATTTCATATTGAATCATGAACTTGTGAAAATATTATTCTTGGTCACGTCCAATTGACCTGCCTAATGTAATTTCCAAAAATGTAAGTAATTCATTCAAATGACATTATGGAAATCATACATAAGTATATGACTTAGACTTATTAAATGTGAAGGAATGTTGTGTTGCACGTCAATAGAATACCTTTCCTTGTTCATGGAATCAAGAAGAGTGAAACTTATTAATTGAACTTGTATTACATGGTTTTAAATAAAAGTTTTCATGATACATGGACTTGTCAAACTAATTAAAGGAACGACATGAACCAAGATAATTTTTTATGGAATTGTTATCATATGAACAAATTAATTATAGTGAATAAAATGTAATTTTAATATTAATTCATTTGTATCATGAAATATTTATAAGAATTATTGAATTGTGTTATCTGTTGTATAATCAAGGGAATTCCTTGGGTACTCAAGGACATCATTCCAATTTATGTATTTCAGTTGCCTTAGGTGAGACAAACCTAAGAACACAATCCTTGTCTACCTTTGGTTTCTTGGTAATACACACTAGGACCCCTTCATTATTATTATAGGATCACTTAGATAAACACATTGGATCTAGTGTGACATAAGGTTCCTTATTTACATCCTTGGTTCGGGCCACTACTTATATCTCATTTTACCTTGGATGAGTTCCTTAGGCTTAGTTAGAAAAAATATTGTGGGAATTCCTTGGATTATGCTCCTTGGATTATAATCCTACCCCTTATCTAGAATAAATTACTATCGAGTTAGTATCCCCTAAGGTCTAGGTTGCCTTTGTTAATACCATGGAACCACTTAATAATAATAATTAGTTATGGTTACATTGTTACATCTTGGAACCTTTACTATTTATACTATAATGAGAAGATGTTAGAGATAGTTAGGCCTCACATGACTTGTTTATATAAATTGGCAATAAATTAATTAATTAACTGGTTACATGTTTAGACACCATCCAAGGGATTTTGTAGGTAATTGAGTATTTAGTTACATTGTACAGATTTACTTTATGTATGTATGTTTGCACATTGTTTCATTTCCCTTACATGGGCCAGATGTTGTACACACTATTAGTGGTGGACCCCTGAGATTTATCTCACACCATATATAATCACTATTTGGAACCCAATGAAGATTACATATTTGGAGGTGTTGATAGAGGGAAGTGTAATGTTTCAAACACTTGATAACTTATTGTTCTAGGATGGAGTTCAAATCAGATAATCGAGCTATAGCTTGAGATTCTTTAGATATTTTAAATATTTTATTTTATACATTGGGTTTTGAATGTATGTATACTACATTATATCCATGTTTTCCATATTTCTAGTGACATTTCACTTATCATCATCAATTATTTTTTGTTATTCCAGTTATTTCAGTTATTTTTATCCTTGCCTCTTTCCATTGTGCATTCAACTTGCTTATTTCTTCCTCTATTTTTCTCTATTTATAATTATCCATTATGATGCACTCTGGTAATGAGTATATAGTCTCCCCAAGAACACACCCTAGGCCCTCACTGGTAGTCTGATGCCTTTGGTATCAAGGGAGATGCACTTGAGGCCTTGTGTCCTACCAGGATCAGGGCACCTCATATGTGGCATATGAGTCTGGGAAATCACAAAGTGGTATGAGAGGAAGTTTTTTTCCTTTATTTATTTTCAATTTGGATACAATAGTCATGAGATTAGAAACTCTTGAGAGTTTTTTGTAATTCATGCCTGAGCATCACGAATCCATGTTTAGGGTAAAATCTAAGTTTCTAGAATTATACTTATTATTCTGCTTTTGCCTATTTCATTTGATATCATTTCACCGTTGGGGGATCCACATGTTTTTTGGTGTTATTGATTATTATTTTGATTAAGATTCCATTTAATCCTTTTCCCTATGATATGGGGAAAAGGGTCATTGTTACATGCATCATATAGGAACCTATAATTAACATGTTATGCATATTTTCATTCTATATAGGTTAATTTTTCAATGCTTTTAATTTTTTATAATTCTTATGATTGATGAGTGAGCATTGCCTTATTTATATATTGATTATGATGTTACAAGATATTATTGAGTGGTTTCCTATTTCAATTCAGGAGGTGTTATTTTCCCTCATGGGTTGGAATAAATAATTTACTTAATCAAGCATTTAATTAGAAATTCAAATGGTAGTCATTTTCAGTGATAAGGAGTATGGGCCCTGATTCATTAGGAATGATAGTCTATTTTAAATGAACATTGATAAAATTTATAAGAAATGCAAATATAAAAGTGGAATGATTTCACATCCTTATCCTTGTTATTATTATTAAAGGTAAAGGAGTGAAACTAGTAATTAAATGTTAAATTAAATGAAATGGATTCTAGTAAATGATGAGGCAAAGTACTATTAACCCTTCATATATTGGAACCCAAGAAACTAATATCTAATCACTTACTAGTACATGGCCATCTAAGTGAGTATTTTGGGTAGTATGCCTTGGGTAGTGAGTATTATTATGTTCATATTCCTCTAGTGATGCAATCTTTATGATTCTATATTTTTTCTGAGGCGTGTTATTGGAATCTGTAGACCAATTATACCATGATACCCTTGTGTCATATTCTAGGAAGGTGGTGATGACCAAACTCCAGAAGCGTGGGTCCCAAAGATTCATGTCTTACTACCAAGAGTTCCATTTGAGGCACTACCCTCTGTACCAGATCCTGGAACTGATTCTCATGTCTGTGATAGTTTCTTATGTCTAATGCAGTCTATGCATGTTGTCCCAAAAGCAGAACCTAGGATGGATTATCTGACTCATGAGTTTTAGCTATATCATTCTCCCATCTTCATTGAGGATGGTGGTTTTTAGGTTGTTGGGTGTTGGATAGATTATACCACGCCTCTCTTTGACCATTTGGACATGCCTCCATAATGTTGGGTTAAACCTATTACTTACATGATGTGTGATTCGGCCAAGCACTGGTGGGGTTTGATAACCTGTGCCGGTCTCCATCAGGGCATGTTATGGGTTGATTTATATAATACCTTATATGATCATTTCTTTCCTCATATGCTGATAGTTGATAGAACAAGATTTTTCATGCATCTCGAGCAAGGTCATATATTATTTATGGAGTAATCACCTCATTTCAAGGAGTTGCAAGGATTTTCACTGATCTTATCTGGTGATGAGCTTTCACATACAAGATGCTTCGAGGATGGGATCCAGTATTCCCCCACATACTTCAGTGAATGTATTTATCCTCATTCATTTCTCTAAAATACTAAATTAGTCTCTTATCTGTAAGTGAAACCTAAAGGATGGCAACAGTACTGAGCATAGCGGATGAGTGTTGTGTCAGGCCAGTAGTTCTTCTGGTGGAAGGAAGTATTCCCTCAACATTTATCATCAGGGTAGTGGCATCCAGAGTACCCATGTAAGTAGCTCTATAGTGTGTCACTAGTGTGGAAGTATAGGTAATTTATATCCTCAACGTGATAGAGACCCACTGGAGTGTCATGATTGCAGTCTTATGGTGCATCTTCAGTGTTTCTATCAGACCATTCCATAAGCTTCATGTGGAATAGAATATGCATCCAGCCCACCTTTAGGAGCAAGTTCTTTTACATAATGTTAGGTGGGGAGTTGGAGTTGCACCGATAGGACTTGCTGAGGATGAGGTTGTAGCCATGGTAGTTAGAACCCTGATCATCAGCAGTTCCAAAAAAAAAGTTTTGATCATGGTGGTCCCGATGTTGCTCATGGCCATGGATTACGAAAAATTTATTCTCTATATCCAAAACCTGAGTATCAGGATATGGGACCATCTACAATATGAAGTACTATTCTAGTATCCTTCACTATAGTATCTGCATTATTTGATATAGTGGTTCACACTCTTTTATCTCTTTATATACAGTGGAAATCATTGGGATGGAAATGCAGTGTTATAATGGTGTAATGACCCTAGATACATTATTAGGGGTATGATCGAAGGTAATTCACCCATGAAGGGACTTTCCCCTTGAGGTAGGTAGTTACCCTTTCTTTTGGGGTGTCTTTTTTCTCAAGATGATAGGATTTGATTTCATTCTTAGGATGGATTGGTTGGTTCTGTATAATGCGATTTTAGACCTCTATCATCAAAGGGTGTCTTTTAAATAACTGGAGGGTAGTAGTTATCTTCATAATGGTGAGTGGGAGGTCTAGGCTAGTAGAGACAGACTAGAACATCATGGGATACGTGGGGTAAACACCCATACTACCAATCTCTTCATAGAGGTTCAAGGTTTAGGCCAAGCTGAATTCCCTCCAATAGTAGATCATTTTAGGGATGTTTTTTCAAAAGACTTTTCTTGATTACCTCTTAAGAGGGAGGAAGATTTTATGATCAAGATTGTTCCAGGTGAAACTCTAGGGTCCATTCCTCCTCATAAGATGTCACCTACTGAGCTCCATGAGCTCAAGCAGTAGTTAGAGGCCTTGGAGGCCAAAGGTTTTATACGGGTCAACATTTCCACTTGGGGTTCTCTCATGATTTTTTCCCATAAGTTAGATGGGACCCTTCATATGAATGTATATTATATATGGTTGAACCATCTTTAAATCATGAACTAGTATCCACTAGATCGAATAGTTGATCTCTTTGGCCAGCTTTGAGGAGGTAGATTTTTCTCTAAGATTGACCAAAGATTGGGCTATCCTAAAGTGTGAGTGAATCCATTAGAAATACCTTTTATAGCTTTCAGTAGAAGGTATGGTTTTTATGATTACATATTAATGTCGTTTGGCCTTACGAACACACCTGCTGTTTTCGTGGATATAATTAATAGGGTGTTCCACCACTAATTGGATTATATTGTCATAGTATCTATGAAAAACATATTGGGGTTTTATTACACTCTTAGAGATCATGCCAAGAACCTTGAGATATTTATAATTACACTAATAGTGCATGTTATTTATTCTAATAAATCTAAGTGTCACTTATGGATTGACAAAGTACACTTATTGGGTCATATTATCTTAGAATCAAGAGTCTATATTAACCTATAGAAGGTGAGTGTGTTGGTTTCCTAGGATCAACCCAAGAACATGTTTGATATACATAGTTTATGGGGGATAGTTGTATATTACAGGAATTTCATACAAGAATTATCATTCCTTTACTCACCTATTACTATCATTACAAAGAAGATCATTAAGTTCCTATCGTCATAAGAATTCAAGAAATCCATTTTGGTGCTGAAAGAGAGTATTTTATCGACACATATTTTGATTCTTTTAGAGCCTGGAGGAGGTTATATCATCATATTTGATTCTTAATAAATCATCCTAGTAGAATATTTGATGCAATAGGAATGAGTCATTTCATATAGATCTCATTAGTTGTGGCCTCATGGTAGAAATTACCTAACGCATGACCTCATGCTACTACCGGTTCTCCATGCCTTACATTTCTGGAGACACTATCTATTGGCTGAGTACTTTGTGGTTTAAACAGATCACAAGAGGCTCAAATATATATTCTCAAAATAATAATTGAATCTCATGCATAGAATATGGGATGAATATCTTCATTCCATTGATTTCATGATTTTTTGTACGCTTGGAAAGGGAAACGTAGTTAATGATGTGCTGAGTTTGAAAACTCAAGCATAGGCTGTACAAGAAACAAGAGTTGAATGGAAGTTAATTACCCTCTTTTATAAGATTCATCTATAATTTCATGATAGTCATGAGAATTCTAACCTATCACCCTTGACATTTACCTCTTACCTACTTGATAATGTGAGTAGAATACAATTTTCAGATCTTGAGGGCTTGGTTCTCTATGAGAGTATATTAGGAGATGACCCACCTCTAGATTTGTGTTTGGAAAGAGACAACATATGGTGTATTCAAGAAAATATATGAGTTCCTACATATATGAGATAGAAATTAATGTAAGAGTCTCATTCTTCGTAGTGAGAATCTCATCCAGGAATCTCCAAAATGTACCGAGATATGTGATTCCAATATCGGTGGCCTAGGATGAAATTTTATATTGATGGATTTATCACAATGTGTTCCAGATATCAATAAATTATGGAGGATAACTAGAGACCTATTACCTTGTTACAGTCACTTCTAGACCATTAATGGAAATGGGAAGACATTGTTATGGATTTCATAGTTAGCTTACCTAGGTCATCAAGGGGTTGTGAAGATGTATGAGTAGTTATTGTCTGACTAATAAAAGCATCACACTTCATTCCTATTTGGGATACATTCTCAGTTGATGAGTTGGGAGGACTATATGATTGTGAGATCAAATGACTCCACGTGGTCCCTTGTACTATCATTTCATATAGGGATTTTTATTTTGCGTCACGATTCCTGTAGGTATTGTAGAAATCTATGGGTACACTGGTGCTTCTAAGCCCAGTGTTTCAACCACAGACTGATGGATAGTCATAATGGATGATACATTTCTTAGATGACATGATCTCATTATGTTTCCTTAACATCATTAGTTCATGGGAGATGAATGTCCCTCTCATCACGTTTTCCTATCATAATAGATTTCAAGTGACAATTGAGATTTCTCCCTTTGAGGCCTTATATAGAAGGTCATTTCATTCACCCCTGTTCTAACTAGAGGTAGGTAAGGTAGCCCTACTAGGTCCACATCTCATATAGGAGCCTTTATAGTAGGTTTATCTGATCAGAAATTATATGAATACAACTCTGTGTAGACATAAAACTTATGTTGATCAACATTGACGACCTCTAGAATTTGAGGTCGGGGATCATTTTTCCCTATGGGTAGTGCCTGGGATAGGGAATAGATGGTTATGGAAGGAAGGGAAGCTATAAACTCCTTATGTAGGCTCATTTGAGATCTTGAAAATAGTCAGGCTGGTAGCCTATCAGTTGTTACTACCTCAGAGGCACCGTGCTATGCACGACGTCTTCCATGTTTCATATCTTCTCCATTATCATGTTGACCTATATCATACTTTTGATCATGAGAAAGTTGAGCTTGATGTTAATTCTTCATGTCGGTAGTATACTATATGCATCCTCAACTAGATCACAAATGCTCTCTCTGGCCCATTTGTCCCTATGGTATGGTTGTTATGGAATCATGGCCGTGTTTAGGGTGATAAATGGAAGTTGGAGGCTGACATACATGCCTAGTAGAAATATTTATTCTTAGATAGTGTTTCACCACCCTTGAAGGTGAAATCAAGAATTATTTACTTTAAGGGGGAAGAATCTAATAACCCTATTTTTGACTTAGGTATGGATCCTTTAAATTTCATTCAAATTCTTTATTTTGGGCCTAATATTTATTCTTAATGGGTTAGTGAAGGTCTCAGGTGTTTCGGGGGCTCAATCAGATCCCAAAATGAAAATTTTCGGAAAAAATAGTCATTTCGCGTAGTTATAGTAAACCGTGTGTGGAGGATGCATTGTTGTTCTAAAATATGCAGATGGCTGGAATTTTCAAGTAGTGCCATATCACACTGTAGGTGCACAATTTCTCAAACCATGTGGTCTACCTATGCTGGTTCCCCCTCTTCTCTAGGAAAATGTGCATGGTTTTTACAAGGTTTGGAAAACCGTTTTGAAAAATGGTGTACAAGATAATTTTTGGGTAATCTTACCATTTTACCGTTAATGTTATAATTAACATAACCCTTCTTCCCCAATCTGATTTCCAACGAGATAAACCACTATTTTCTCCCATTTTGGATCTTTTAAAGGCCAAATCTTGGAATCAAGAGATATAATTCATTTGGGATCCATTCAAGCTACTTTGTTTCACGTTGGATGTGTAACAGTTAGTAAATGAGTCTATTTGATCCATTATTCATCTCTCTTTCTATCAGCCTAGTTATAATGGTGTGAGTGTTTTTACTCTTTTCCCAGATCTTCCCAAATTTTAGTAGAGTTAGAGGCTAATACTGGAAGAGGATAGTTGTATGAGTAATAGGTGGGTGGTCTATAACTCATCCCTCAATTCAATTGATTTTATAATTGATGTGTGGCCCCCACATATTTCATGAGGTGTCATTTTTTGAATTTATATGTCATTATTATATTCAATATAACCATATTGTTAATATATTCTATAAAAGTGATCAATTATGGGTGGTTATATTAAGAATGAACAACACCCCATGTAGGTTAATATTCCATTATTGGGTTTTTACTATTTTGGAACATTTGAGCCATTTTTTAGGTTTGTTTGATCTAGACCAAACTTATGGTAAGACTCCTAATATTAATTGCGTATTGAATCGTGAAATTTTGAATAGCTTGTGCCTTATCACTTCCACTTGAACTACCTAAGGTAAGTTTCTAAATGTATGTAATTCATTCAAATGATATTATGGTAAGAATATTTATGTATATGACATGGACTAATTAAATTTAAAAGAATGTTTGGTTGTACACACATACACACATTTCCATGTTCATGGAAGGAAGCAGAGTGGGCCATATTAATTGAACTTGACTGGAATGGTTTTAATTAAAAAATTTCATGCAACTTGGCCTTACAAAACTAATGAAAACAAAGGCTTGAACAAATTGAATTTTTTAATGGAATATTTATCATATGAACAAATTAATTGTAGTGAATTAAATGTAAGGAAAATCTTAATGAACATGGACCTTGACATCATTATATGATGGATTGACTCATGTTACCTCTTGGATTCCTAAGGGAATCCCTTCGGTACTCAAGGACGTCATTTGAATTCAAGGATGTTGGATTCCTTGGGTGAGACCTACTCGATATCCAAATCCTTTTCTACCTTTATATTAATGGTATGATACCATATGATCCCTTAATTATTATTACAGGATGCCTCAGATACACTCCTTGGATCCAACATGAAATAGGGTTCCTTGGTTATATCCTTGGGCCTAGACACTGCATATATCTTGTTTTACCTAGGATAAATTCCATAGACTCTATTAGAAACAATATTTCATGAACTCCTCAGACGATTCTCCTAGGATTACACTCTTACCCATTAGATAGACTTAGTTACTATTGAGTTAGTGCCCCCTGAGGTATAGGTTCCCTTAGTGAATACCATGGAACCACTTCATTATAATTATAATTTATGGTTGCCTTGTTACATATTGGAGAATTCACTATTTATAGTAGCATGAGGTGATGGTAGTGCCAACTATTCCTCACATTAGTTGCTTATATAAACTAATAATTAATTAATTAATGAACATGTTATATGTTTAAACACTAGTGGAGGGATGAAGTAGGTACTTGATTATTTAGTTACATCATACGGCTTTACTTTATATGTTTATGACTTAACCCTATTACATTTCCATTATATGGGTCGAATGTTATATACACTATTGGTGGTGGCCTTCTTAGATTTATCTAAAACCCCCTCTAAGAACTATTTGATACCCGTCGCAAATTACATGTATATAGTTGTTGATAAAGGGAAGTGTAATGCTTCAGAAACTTCATTGCTTACTATGATAGGATGGAGCTGGTAGCAGATGACCGAGCTATAACTCCAGATGCTTGGGATAGTTTATACATTTCATTTTATACATTGTGTTTTTCATGTATTCCTGCTACTTTGTATACATGTATTCCAATATTCTAGTGACAAGAAATTTATCATCACCAGCTAGTGTGTGTCATTCCTATTATTTGAGTTATTTTTATCATTTTCTCTTTTCATTATGAATTCTGTTTTCTTACTACTTCTTCTATTTAACTCTTTTTATTATTATCCACTATACTACACTCTAGTAATGAGGTCATAGTCTCCCCTAGGACACACCCTAATACCTTCTTTCTAGTCAGCAGCCTCTGATGGTTAGGGATATGCGCTTGAGGCCATGTGGCCCACTAAGATCGGGGCACCTCTTAAGTGGTATCTAGGTCCGGGACACCACACACAAGTTTAAAATATTATGAAATAATTTATTGAAATTAGGTAGAATTTAAAACCCTTATATTTTAAAATAATAATATTTTTATATTGTATACAACAGGAACACAAAGCTTAAACAATCCATGACATATTATTATTTAAATATAACAGTTAAAACCTAGTCATCGAATTGGAGGATATAAATATTATTAATTTAAATATGAAATATATATATATATATATATAAAGGTAAAAATCAATACAAATTCATTGATTAATTTTTAAAAAATTTACTTTCAATTATTACTAAATTCCTTTTATTCTTCAAAAACAATTTTCTCCAAAAATGATTTTTTTATTTTTGTGAGTAGATAAAATAATTAATTATTTAAAAAAATAGAAAATTAATTTGATAAAATGAAATTAATTTTTGAAATAATAATATTAAAATTATCCTAGGTGAATGTTTTGGGATTTTTATGAAAAAAATTAGTTTTCTGATGAATAGTAAAAAATACTACTTTTTATTAAAAAATGTATTTTTGTTCCAAGAATTTTAAACTATTATATTTGTTATAATATGATTTAAAAATAAAATTAGAAAAACTAAATTATTTATAATTCAATTAATTTTATTGGAATCAATTGTATGATTAAATATGTCTTAAATACATTTTAATACATAAAAGTCATTTTTCTATAAAATTGCTTTTAATTTCATTTTGTGTTTTGATTTTAAATTAGATTATCCCACATATAGGTATTTAATTTGATAAAATTTATTCCATATTTTAAATTAAAAGGTTCAAATTTGGTTAATAATACCCTTTTATTTTTAATCAGAATGAATAGTAACTAAGGTAAAATTTAACACCTTGGTAATGGGTAAATCAGGTAAACCTAGGTTAAAATTAATTGATAAGGTCATAATATTTCATAATAATTATTATTTTAAGAAATTTAATTATACCCTTATCACATGATTATATAAATTTAATTCTTCAATGGACACTTTTCCATTAATATGACCAAAATAATTTTTAAATCAAGGAAAGTTAAAAAATGTCACCCTCTTACTTTTAAATATCAAATATGTGTCCACACATAGAAAAAACAAAGTTATTAAGGAATATAAATGTAATTTTTTGCATAAAAAAATTATATTCCTGATTATAATTGATTTAAAGTTTTATTAACTATATAATTACCATAAATTCTTGTGCAACACTAATACAATATTTATTCAATAGATAAAAAATAAAATAATTTATATTAAAATTATTAAAAGTAATATAATTTGAGTTTTTTATTGGGTTCAATGATTTTTTTGTTTCAGATAATATATTAGTGTTATATAAATGATTTTTTTTTTCAAATCCATGTTTTTATTGATTTATTTTAATTCAATTTAAATAAATAGTGTCACATTTGATGTTAATGATAATTTTTCAAAACAATATTTTATTAAAATATTTAAAAATAATTAAAATATTTTAAGTAAAATTTTTGGATAATATGTTCTCTAACATTCTCTATTTATGATCCTTTTTTCACCTTATATTTAAATTTATTAACTTTTAAGAGTGAAAAGGATTTTATTACGGTAAATGTTAAAATCGGTTAACTAAAGAGTTAAACCAAAATGAAATGATTAAAAAAAATATAAACCTATAAAAATTTTATTTTATGGTGACATATTAATGATATCCTACCTTATTTTTGAATTACTAGAAATTTGGTTACACTATTTCTAAGAATGAATTTTTTATAATTTAATATTTTTATAAATTTCAAAAGTGCCCCTCACCTCAATTATAAAAGGGAACCTCCTCCCTCAATATTTTAAATGGATGGTAATATGGATAGATTTAATGAATACATATTATTTATATAATATAATAATTATTCTAGAAAGTGGAAATATTTTTTACCTTTTTTTGTTACATCTGTCGAAAAATGTAAATAGCGTTCACGTCTATGTACAACCTACTGTCTCCAAGAACAATGTATTTATATCAATAATTTTCATGGATTACTCTTAATAAAAATATAGTGAATATATATTATATTAACATAATTATTTAATTTATGGATATTATTTAACATTGATCAAAGTAGAAATATTGAATCTACCGTACCAGAACATACTTTAAAATGAAGTAATTATTTGTCAAAAAGTGATTTTAACGGATAATTGTTAATAAGATGTTAACATAATATTATAAGTAAGTCATATATGGTATGATATATATTATTAGGGTTTTTTAATAAATTTATAGAAATATATATTTATTATACTGTAGGTTCAGACACATATAATGGAAGTCGAACAATAGGTAAAGGTTTTTCACCTCACTTTTACATCTTTCACACAAATGTCACGTTCACTAATTATTTATTTTGTTTGGTGAATATTATACCCCTTTTATATATTATATCATGAATCTATTAGTGTTCATGTCATTTAACATTTCATTTTAATTTTTTTTCTTTCATGGGGCTTATGATTTGAAAGATACCCTAGTTGTAAGGGTTTATTTAACACTATCATCATTATTTAGGATTTTCTAGGTTTAAGTCTCCATTGAGGAATATTTTTATTCCAAATCCATATTTTTTAAATATGTTTTTGATTTTTTTAAATACTATACAAAGATATTTTTAAATTATTTTCATCTATGTAAACATCCTTTTGTTGAATATTATGCTTTTCTAAGGTTATTATCTTATGCTACCATCCACCCTATTTTTATGGATGGTTTATGATCATTTTGGCTGGGAAAATTATTCATATTGAATATAACAGTTCTTCTCATATGGATAATTATTGATTTTTAAAGAGTTTATTATGTTTTGTAATATATTCATGAGGAATGAATTTGAGTTTTTAAGTGATGGGTGGGGCCCAAAATTACATATACTCTTAATGAATTAGTAGGTCTCATGAGACAAATTAGTTTGGGTTTTTGTATGAGTCCTTACCCATTTATAAAATATGTCTTCGCATGAGTCCTTGATAGTATGTTTAAGATGTCTTAGCATGAGACCTTGAATGTAAATTTCTTATCTTAATAATTATGCATTTCATCATTATAAAATATATTATTGATGTCCATGTGATTATTTTAAATTGTTTTTATATACATGGATAAGTTTTAGCACATTGGATTATTTATGTTGCATCATTTGATTATAATTTATTTCCTACCATATTATTCATGTATTATTTATCTTTTATTGTATACATACACTTACTGAGAATTTGTCGTCATACCTATATTATATTTCTTTTCCCCAGGATTCCAGAAGGTGTGTTATTGTTCATATACAGGGTCATTCTCAAGGAAACAAATTTTCATTAAATAAAATACAATATTGTATTTTATGTTTTCAAATGTAATTTCGGAATTAAGTATGCATATTGTTTACCATGAATATTATACAATTTTTTCATTTGGGGTTTGATTTCTTATAACTAGTGATAATGTAATAACGTAAGCACCATATCTAGGTTAATTAGGTAAGTATATTTTAATTTTTTATACAATGAGTTTGTGATCCTCTAGGCCTCTTCCTCAAAGGAAATAGGTGGACATACCAAAGATCCAATATCAACATCTAGAAACACAAAAAATAACCCCATAGAGAAATAAGTAAATGTAGAAAATCTAATAACCTTCCAAATAATTTCCCTATTAAATATAATCCCTTTTTTAAATCATATCTTATCAATCTGGATTAATTATTCTATCATTATCCTATATAATCAATTTTTTTCATTGATTGGACTTCAATTAATTATATACCACTAATGATGAACCTAGTGAATACTACTTCACAATGAGCATATGTCATCACCGTTCTCATCAATGAATCAATTTTTTTGATTCATGATACACATTAATAATAATATAAAATATAAGGAATAATAAACATTTAAATTGATAGAATTATCCATTAAGAAATAAAATATATAGATTTCATTTTTCTAGTACTTCCCTTATGAACACCCTTCATTGAGATACCCATTTGTGAAATTTATGAAAACATATCTCCCTATTGTATGAGTCTCAAGCAGTTGATAGTTAAAATATATTTGTGCCATGTTAGAAAAATGTATCTAGACCATATGTTTTATTTATTTAATAATATTTTCATGGAATCTCTTGGTTATCATTATAGTTGGGAACTACCTAATACTATTTTATGTGAAAAATATTCTAATAAAATTATAACATTAATGTTACATAGATGTTCAATCATAATATAAAAACAATATTTATTTATAATCTAATAATTGAAATCAAAATTTTGGTTGGTTATAGGTAACAAACTTCAGACGAATCCCACATTAAAAAAAGGTAACTATTAAAAAATTTATCCTGATAGGTATCATATAATGATCATGATTTTTTTTGAGATGTGGATTTAGTTGATGAGTCTAGGAAATTTTCATGTGGCTACTCTGATAATTGTTAGTTCATTTATTTTTTTTAAAATTTCTTAATATATGATACATATGAAATATATTATTCATCCATTGATGTGACAAGGGATATTTTTCTAGAACTATTATTTTAGTATTACCAAAATAAAAAGTACTTGGATCTGAGCTTCTATGTTTAACACCAATATCCTATATAAATTTTCACATCCAATTCTTTTTTATCCATATTAAAATCTTCAACAAACTTAGATTTTTCTATATAATCTACAACCCCTAGCTTCTTATAAATCTTTCACCTAATACTATCTCCATTTATGGAAAACGCATATTTTAATTATGATTTCAGTTCTTTCTGTACTATTTGTAAACCGACATTTATATATCCCATCACTACTAGTTTACCAAATCCTCCAAACACTAGGAACATATCCTTTATATGCCAAAGGTAATTTAGGATAGTATTTACATCATTGTAATGTGGATCTCTTGGATTTTCTTAATATATTCCCACCATTATCAAGTAATTGCCATTATCAAGCTCTATATAAGTCATTGAATATATTATTGATCAAATTATTGATTTTTAAGGGATTGTACTCAATATTTATCTATATTATTGTTTTTAATGAAACATTTTATTTTAGATGTGTATACCATGTGACATAGGAAAAAATCCTCTCTTGGAGTGTTCCATCATAAATACTTTCAATACCTTACCAGTATATGTACCTTGAATTATTCTAAGTAGTCTCTTAGATTTTTCTTTATTAATATTGATCCCTAGTATATAGAATACATCACCTAAATCTAACATGGAGAATCATTTATTCAACCATGTCATAACTGACAATAATTTTAATATTTTATTTCTCATTAGTAATATATCATCAATATATATTACTAAGAGAAAAATATCACTGCCACTCAACTACTTGTGTACACAAGCCTCAAATACATTCTTAAAAAAACATACTCTCTTATGGATTCATCAAAACAAATATCCCACGACTCTAATGATTTATTTATCCCATAAATGAAACTTTTAAACTTTAATACCTTATTTTCATTCATTAGTGACAAAAACCAATCTAGTTTTTTCATATAAAATTAATATAATATATTTCCATTTAGGAAAGAAATCCTGATATCCATTTTCTAAATTTTATAAGAATGGAATGATACTACGTAAAGTAAAATTATAATATACTTTTTGAATAAAACTGATAAAAATGATTCATCATATTCTATACCATTGAGTTTCTTGAAACATTTAGAAACTAATAATTCCTTATAGGTACTAATGTTACTATTCATGTCTAGTTTCATATTGAATACCCATTTTCACCCAAAAATATTTACGTCAACTATAGGTTCTGAAAACACCCAAACATGGTTTTGGTAGATTGAATTCATACTATAATTAAAATATTCTTTCCACATTGAAAGTTTTCAGTTTTCTTTTTATCCCTGTAGGATAGAGGTTCATTATTTTTAACTATTAAAGTGTCACATTTCTTGGTGATAAGAAAACTATATTACCCTTATTCTATAACCTCTATTGTAATCCTACAAAAAAACTTGTGTCCCTAGAAAAATGTATTCCACTAGGTCTGTTGGAATATTTTCCATTGATAGATCTTATCTATCTTGATCCTTTACTTCATCAAAGTTTATATTTCTCCCACTATCTTCTTTGGATATATCCTCCCTTCTAGACAAATAGAATTACCTACCATGATTACTTTTTTACTTTAGAGATCATATATATAATATCCTATTATCTTTTTAGGATATCCTATAATGATACACTTTGTTCCTCAAGATTCAAGTTTATTTTTAGAATTGGACTTAACAAATAATTCACAGAAAATGGATTTTGTACCATACCATAAATCATATTGGATTCCTCATGCTACATTGGTTTGAATTTTTTTAGTGTGTATTCCACTAATTTATTTCATATCTTTAGAAGGATAGTAGAATATTTATATAAATTATCATTGATCTCACTATGTCTAGAAAGGTACAATTCCTCCTTTCGCTAAGACCATTCCACTTTAGTGTATAATGAGGAGTGAGTTGGGAGAGCATCCCAAACTATTTTAGATAATAAAAAAAATTAGTTAATACATTCACATCCTCTATCTAATTATATATTCATTATCTTCATTCTAAGATGATTCTCTACTTAATTTATATATTTCTAGAATTTATCAGGGGTATCAAACTTATACCTCATCAAGTAGATATATTCATTTATATTAAAATATTTAGTAGAAGTAATGATATATGAGTATCCACCTCAATATTCTTCTAAAGAAGGTCCACATACATTAGTGTGGAGTAATTTTAAAATTTTTATGGCTCTCTCACCCTTCCTATTGAAATGTTATTTAGTAATTTTTCCTTCTAAATAATTATGAAAAATATATAAGGGTTTGATCTCAAAAAAACTAAATGGAATTATTGATATAATTTTGGAAGAAACATATTATTTACATAAATGAGTTAATGATGCCACAAGTGGGTGTAATAAGAGTAATGTGATTTTTTTATTACAAATTTATATGACACGATTTTAACAATATGGTATGTAAATATAGTTATTAAGATTTTTCATACCAAAAGGAATTTTTTTATTTATAAAAGTAGAATCCTTTATTAAAAAAATTGAAAATAAAACCATCCATGTATAAACTAGACAAAAAATGATGTTCTTGGTTACAATGAGTATATAATTACCATTCTTCCAAAAAACCATTATAGGTTTTAATGTGAGATAGTAGTCCCCTATAGCTATAATACCCAATCTCTCTCTATTGGAAGCATAAAGATCCCCCTCACATTTATTAATCATCAAGAATCCAATTACTTTAAATATTTGGATAAAATTTTTTGAACCAAAATCTATATTTAATATCCAATTTATAGAAATAGAAATATTACACTTAATAATAAATATATTTGAATCATCCACTTTATTATTTTCTATGTTACAATTATTCTTCTAGTATCTAATCATTCCATAAGAAAATAAACATCATGTTATTATTTATAAACACTTTAGATCCTTCTCTTCTTGGAAGGGTGTTGTAATTTTTTCTTTAGGATAGACCCAAAATTTGACCTTTTTACTTTCCATTCAATATTTTTAGAATAAGAACAAAAGGCTTATTGTGATTTATGTATTTATCCTCACGGAAAGAAAAATTAAAATGTTTGGGAGAAAATTATATAAATTTTTTATATTGATATTGAAAATAAAACTCAATAATCTAGAAGGTATTGAGGAGAGGATGATTTTTGCGAAAAATAAAAATTTTATCTTGATTCAAAAATTTTCTATATGCTCAATATAACCAACAATTTTAACTAAATGAGATAATCTATGGAATCATTATTCTAACCATCATGTAAAGTGTGATTTATTGATTTCCTACCTCTCTTATCTTGATTTCTTCTGATAGATATCCATGATATGAGACAACATAGAGTAAGTATGCATATATTTATTAAGCTTCAAAGATTAATATTCATGGATGATCACATGAGGTATTAGAAATATAATAAATTATCCATGTGTTTCTATAAGATGTTTTTATTTTATTTACTTGCCTCCTATAAAGGATAAAAAGTAACAAGGGACTCTGGTATATATAACTTTATTTTTTGTATTATCACAATACACAAGAGCCTATTTCATTCCTATATGTTTCAATTAGTAATGATATTTTATTTCTACCAAATTGAGGACAATGATAGTGTGTTATCTACAAAAAAAATGTAACATTTTTTTTACTTTATCTTGATTACAATATATAATATAATTAATATTTTATTTAAGACTCTCATTATTTTATCAATCCCAATGTCCCTCACCATTGGATTCAAAATATTCAAATACTTGGATATTATAGTGGAAATGACCCATATTTCCCTTATTATTACTCATAAATATGCCTTATCAAATTACTCAAAGGTAATTAAAAGGATTTACATTAAAAATTCATTAACTCTTATCTCCTTGATATTTTTAGTTGACTCACAAATCCTGAAATCTTAAACATGTAATTTCTCAGTACATTCTTCAAATTTTTAGTAATTCATATTTGTGGTACTACACATGATGATAACCTATTTAAGTCAACTGAATAATTTGATTAGAACTCACTAATAATTTAATCTACCCTGATGAGGGACAAAACAATACTTTGAACTATGGTTATGTGACAAAAGGTTTTTTATGTTTTAATATTTATTTTAGGTTTTTTTTGGATATATGTAAATTTAATTTATTTTACACTTCACATGATTATGAATTTTATGTGAGACATACAAAATATTTAAACATGTTTGATAAATTAATTCACATGTACATAGTTTACCTTTATATGTTATCTTATTTTATCCTTTCTTAATTTATTTATGGGGGAATTAAATTTATAATATACTATACCAGGAAAAATATACTTATGAGCTATATTTTATTTTCTTTTGGAGTTATTTTTAATTTTTTTTATAATATGTGATCACATTAAATTGGCCAAATAAACCATGAATCATATAAATAAATAATCAAATATTCACACAATAATAAAATAAAATAAATATTTGATATGATCTCGAGTTTTATCTACTGGTTGGTTAATTGAGCAGGGATAAACCGACTTTGAACCTAGGGTAAATAAATCCTTGATCTTTTACATTTATCGAGTTATAGTATTTTACAATTATATTATGTATTTTTATGTCATAGTATATTTTTTTATAACAAAACGTTTCATTAAATTGTAAAAAGAATAGAATATTTTCAAGTTTAGTTTCTTGGAAAAAGGTATAAAATACATGAAAACATAAAAAATATTATAAATTATCTTTAAATAAATCCTCATGGGTTCACCCTAAGTTTTATTTTCTTCATCTAATAACATTGGGGTATACATCAAAGGAAAGGGGTAAGCATGAATCTAGGTAAGGTAATAAATAAGAAAGACATATAACATTTGATCTTGAGACATTAAAATAAGAACATAAGGATTTAAAATAAGGCATGATAAAGAGGAATATCATAATAATAAAAACATGAATCATAACAAGGAAATTTGGATACAAAATTTAAATTATATATTCTTAAGTATATCACCAAGTTTAATTTCCAAGGTGCGTAAATAAAATTTACCAAGTTTATTCACCAAGGTATTATAAATAATGTCATCAATAAATATTTAATTATTTACCAAATGAATTGGAGAACTATCAGGGTGAACCATTTATATTTATTAATTTATTGTGATACATATATATCATAATGAATCATTTCATTAATAACCTGTGGTGGATGAATAATGGGATTCTTATCAAAATATTGGAAAACAAAAGAGATTTAAATACATGACCATTACATCATTTTTAACCTATGAAAGAAAATGTGAGTTTCATATGTGTAAATTCCCAAATAAAAGGAAATTTTTGAATCATGTTGAATACCCATTTAAAATAAATGATTTTGGGTATTCAAATAAAAAGGAAAATAGAAATTCTCATTGAAAAGAGGATAATTTGAGAAGAAATTTTGGAATCATGATGGGTATAAATAATGGTTTTAGAAATGGGAAAAAGGATGGGAAAATGTTCTACCATTTATAAAATAATATTAATATTGTAATGGGATAAAATAAGTTGGAAACAAGTACTTAGTTTGGAAATTGAAGGACATACCACATAAAAAGGTAACTTGAATGGAAAAGAGAAGTGAAGATTTCCCTTTCCATGAAGAGTAGTTCCTAAAACATGAGGATGAAACCTTGGGGGATTGAGGAAACAATTGGGGAACTCATTGGGAAGAAAAAACACCATAAATTAATGGAGTAAGTATTGTTAGTGAAAGGAAATGGAGAAATTTGTGGTTATTTATAGGATCAGCGATGTAATTGTTCAATAATTTTCAAATATAGGTCTTGGAAAACTAGGTTGTGGAAAATGATAAACCATTGACTTACCCACAGTTTTTTTCATGATTGTGGACTTATTTTGTCACATTTTGTAACACCACAAGCTTCCATGGTACGCTTCTCTTTGAATAATACAGTAGCGTGTGTTGTACGCAACTTCAAGTTCTAACACACACCACAACCAATCAAACTAGCCGTTATGAATAGTAATACCCACTTTTTTAACTTATATAATTTTTATCATTTAAAATGGACTTCATTTTTGGATTTGTAATATCGAAATTAGCTTAGGCTTAATTTTTGGTATTTTTCTGAAAACATTCAATTTTTGATGAATAGTGAAAAAACACTCAGTTATAGTTTAAAACCAATTTTTTATTTAAATAATTATTTATTTTATTTAAATTTAATTAAGGTCAAAATAGATACATAATAACTATATAAGTTCAATGTAATTCATTGGAGTTAGTTTAGAATAATTTTAGATATATAAAAATTTTATGGAACTTTTCACCGTCTTTTACCCACCTCCTAGGAGAATTTGGAAATTCTCATAAAACATAATTTTACCACTTCTGTGAGTGGAATTTAGAAAATACAAGAGACACAGTTAATATCAAGGAGTAAAATGTTGTTCAATAAGATAAAAATAATTTTTGGTGAATAGTAACTTTTTACTTTTATTTACCACGGTTAAAAGTAAATAGGGTAATTAAGGGTAAAAATGATATTAATTTTACCCTAACACATGTCATAATTGTATTGGACAAGTGTATCTCGAACAAAAACAACCTTAGGAATAAAATATTATCATTTAGGTCCACTTTAATTAGATTAGAATATTTATTATTATTTAATTCAAAGAAGAGTTAAAGGAGTTAAAATCAAAGTTTAATAACTAAAACATTCTTAATATAATGTTATATATAAGATAAATTCGATTATAAATATTCATTAGAAAGATAAAAATATTTCCTAGATAATTGTAATTTATTTATAATTTTTAGACATTAAATAATTTAATTTATTTATGGCACAATAGTGATGCAGTAATTACCTAATTAATGAAATATTAAAATAATTGATATTATAAATATAAAAATAAATGTAATTTGAGACTTTTTATGAATTACACTAAATTTATAGGTTAATATGACATATTAGGATTGGTTATATAAAATTATTTCGAAGTAATAATGCTGTTATGAAATTATCAAGAACAAAATACCCAATAGTGTCAAAATTGACATAAAAGAGTTTTTAAAACAAATATTATATTATTAATTTATATTATATTCCTAAAAATATAATGTTCTGCAAAAGGACTTATATCATGATAGGTGTATTATTAATAGACCACTTGGGGGTATCTTGGATGTATATAGTAATATTATTAACTATATAATATAAAAATACAAAGTGACATGGTAAATGTCAAACTAATTAACTAAGAGTTAAAACTAAAAGATAAGGTTAATATAATGACCCAAACATGTCTAAAACCTATTGTTTTAATGTTTTTAGACCTATCCCCACCTTAAAATTTAAATAATATACTTTGGAGCCATTAGAAACTGAATATGAATTTATTATAAAATAATATTTCTAGCTTTTCCTAAGGTGCCCCTCACCCCTCTTATAAAAGGGAACTCAACCTTCTCTCAAATTCATACCTTAAAATCCTTTTGGTTCGGCCAAAACCTGCCCAAATATCCTCTAAAATTCCCTCAATTCAACCTATAGGCCTTAGTTTGATCAGAAAGCCAACCTAAGGAGCCCTTTTGATCAAATCAAAAGGAAGAACCCAAAGAAGAGGTAATGTTTTCACCACCCTCTTTCAAGTTCCTTTCTTCTTAAACTTCTTCTTTATTTGTTATTACCATTCTAAAATAATAACTATAGTATATTATATATAATTTGATATTATTATAAATATGGTACAACCATATTCAGTATCTATCCATCCTTTGAATGACATGTCACCATACGTGTGTACGTATGGCTTACCGTCTCCACGTCGTGGTGTAATTGTTATTCAAAACATTATTATTTGGATGGGTATAATAATGATGTGTAATTCATGAAAATAAAAAATATAACATGATAATGATTATGTATATATGTTATAATGTCCAATTATATATTATTTTAATATCAAAAGAGTGATATTGTCGCTCGTGCTTACGTACGGACTACCGTCTCCATGAACGCGATGAGATTCATTCCCCATCATATCCATTAAAGTATAATTCTCATTTGATGATTAAAAATAATGTTTAAGGACTTGATATCATTCTGGATATTAATAAGATACAACCTATCCATAACAAACATGACTTATGTAACAAAACATATAAAAGAAAATGAGTAAGTTAACACCCGAAACGGCGATAATACTAAAATATTATTAACAAAGCATTATTAGAAGATAATATATGATATCATAATTATGTATATGGTCCTTGTATAATTTAATAACTATTTTTAACTATTATACAAGAGGTTAATATGCCATCGACTAAGGAAAAGTACAAGGTAAGTGTTTATTTCACAATCGCTTCATTATCCGAGGTTGTTTATACAAAATTATCTACCGGGACCTCTTTATCATCCACATCCATGTTTCTTAAAAATGTATTTAAAAACATTCTTACTATTTTACATAATATAGTTTAAAGTCATTTATACCCTTGTTTAACTTTTTATAAGAAGTTTATAAAGGAATCTTTCTGTCGTTTCCAAACAAGGTCCTTTTTAACCTTTTCAAAAAAATTAAGGTAAGAATGTCTTTTTTAACTTATATAGAGGGTGTGACTATTTTCCGCCATTATAAAATTGTTGAAGCTTCCCTTACAAGATTAAAATAATATTTTCAAAGTAAATTTTTTATTTTATAATTATATGACTTTTAAATGATTTAAAAAAAGAGATATTTCTCTCAAATAGGTTTGATTTCATCTATGTCAACATCCTTTGATGGGTTTTAAGACTATTTGAAGTTTATTTATAATGATACAAAACTTCCATATTGTATTGAAGGTTTTGTGATATGTTTGACTATGGATGTTTTATTTTTATACCATTCAGGGTTTATGGAGAAAGTATTGACATTTCGTTTGGTAGTTTTAATACGAATGTTTATGTTATGTTTAAACCTGTTCATATGAGGAATGAATTGGACTTAATATGTGACGGGTGAAGCCCTATATAGCTCATAGATGCATTGGTAGGTCTCATGATACAAACTAGTGTCTTGGTACGTGGCCGTGACAAAATCTTATTTGTAGTCTTGCCACGAGGCCTTGGCTACGTGGTTATGATAGTCTGACATTATGCATTCCATCATTATGAAAGTGGTTATTGATATTGCATGTTATTATTAGACTAGTAGAATATCCATGTGAATAATTAAATGGCATTATTTCATTTTATTTCTGCCATATTATGATGAAGTTCAAGTTTAAAGGCTTTTGTTTTAGTTATACATTGCCTTAAATGTTTATGCTTATTTATGAAAATTTATGCCATATTGTTACCCTTACTGGGAATTTGAGCTCACCCCTTTCTATGTTTTATTTTTCCCAAGATGTGAAGAAGTATTTTGTGAATGACCTACAGGGATAGTATGAGGGTATATGAGTGTGGACTATGGAGACTATGTTGTTGTAGTTTTCATTTTATGATGTAATGTAAATTTTATGAATGTATCTAGTGATTCCAAGGCTACTAAACTAATTGGTGTTTTGAGACTTGATCTTTTGTGATCATGTCAATGTTATGTAATAATGCACTGACTCTGGGTAACTGGGGTTGGGGCATTACAGTTGGTATCAGAGGAAGTTTAGTATAAACCTTGGAAGATAGATTTAGATAAACTCTGATTAGAGCACATATCCCTAAGATAGACTTTGAGGATTAGTATAGAAGAACTTCCTAGAATTTTGGTATTGTAGAAATTTTGTGAGTTTTCCAAGCAATACATCCCTGTCTGGATATGAGCAGGTAGAGGCGGCTCTGACACAGATGTACCTAGGGGTAAAACCTAAAAACACCGCTTTGATCTAGACTCGAATGAGAACTGGTGCACGACAACGGGCCTTGCTGCACTCTTGGTTACGACACTCCTGAGGGATATGCTTAGGATAATTCTCATTTTCATTAAAAACCGTTATAAAGGGTTTATGAGTATATACTTCCTCAAATAAAACATTTTTATTATGGATTATATCTATAAATATTTCAATTTATGTTAAGTGTTTTACAAGTATGGAATTATGTATTTTGATTCATAAACTGATCTAGTTTATGCCATTGTTTTGAAATGGTGACTAGTGGAAGAAATGGAAACCATATCAATGCACGCACTCCATATAGGGATTTCCCTCCTGCTCAAGATAATTATAGTGGTGCTGGTGATGCAACTAGTGCTGATCATCTAATCACCATATTGGGACAACTCACTCAGGTTATGAATAATAACCTTACTCACATGGACCACACTGATCCGCAACGTGTAGGATCAATGTTAGATGACTTCATGAGGAAAAAACCACAAATATTAAATGGGAATACAAATCCCTTAGTAGATGAGCAATGGATAAATTCATTAGAGAAAATATTCCATGCCTTGGGGAGTAGTGAAAGGGAAAAAGTTATCATGGAAGTTTACCGCCTCACTTGAGATGTTGATCAATGGTGGTCATTGATTCAAAACATGAAGGAAGATGATGAATTATCAAATATGGAATTGAGGGAGTTCAAAGAACTGTTTTTAGAAAAATACTTTCCTCGTGACCATCGAGCAGATATGGAAAGGCAATTTCTGAGTCTGAGACAAAAGAAGGATGAGAATGTCGCAAAGTATGAGGATAACTTTACAAGGTTAGAAAGGTATGCTGTAGATTATATACGTAACCCAAGAAGTAATATTGGACATTTATTTGATGGGTTAAAACCGTTTCTCCATCGAGCATTAGTCTCACAAACCTTCTCATTGTACGAAGATATTGTCTCATGTGCTATCAATACAGAAAAAAAATTCTCTAAGTCTTATGAATTTAAAGCAAAGCACAAGAAGAAGAGATCTTCTGATCAATCTAGGAATGGAAATAAGGAGATTAATGGAAAATTTGAATATCCATCCTATAGTAAATGTGGGAAGAAACACCCCGGTACTTTCTTAAAAGGAATGGGAGTCTATTACAAGTGTGGTGAAAAAGGCCACCAAGCTCATGATTGCAAGGGGAAGAAGGAAGCTATCGATGTCCAATGCTACAATTACAGGGAGATTGGACATTATGCAAATGAATTTCCTAAGCGTCAGGTGAACTTAACTTATAAAAGTCCAAGGGATCAAGGCCAAGCTTATGTTATCACTACTGCTGAGGTAGAAGCTCTGAAAGACATAGTGGCAGGTAATTTAATGGTTTCGTCAAGTTTAGAAAATGCATTATTTGATTCTGGATCATCGCATTATTTCATATCTTCCTAGTTTGCTAAGAAAATTAAATATTTCCAATTTGATTTAACAAGGGATTTGTCAGTTAAAACTCATAAGGGAAGTATCATTGCAACAAAGTTTTGTGAATCAGTCCCCATTAGAGCACATAAATGTTCTTTATCTACGAATCTCATCGTCATACCTTTGATTGAATTTGATATAATCCTTGGTATGGATTGTATTTCAGACCATGATACAAAAATTTATTATAAGAAGAATTAGGTTACTATTTTTTATGATGATGATAAGGAACACCTTATCTTTTGAGCTGAATCATCACCACCTAATTCTTACCTAGATCCACCCCCAGTAGCTCAACTAAATTAAATTATTAGGGAGGAAGAGAATGAAATGACTATGGGTGAGGAAAGGAATGTTCAAATAGAGGATGTACCTATTGTGAAAGAATATGTAGATGTGTTTCTGGAAGATTTACCTAGACATCCTCCAGAACGAGAAGTTGAGTTTTCCATTGATTTAATTCCTGGATCAAGGCCTATATCGAAGACCCCTTATAGAATGGCCACTGTGGAATTAGTTGTACTAAAGAAAAAACTAGAGGAATTGATTAATAAGGGATTTATTCACCCTAGTGTTTCTCCATGGGGAGCCCCTGTTATTTTTATTAAAAAGAAAGATGGATCTATGAGGTTATGTATCGACTACAGGAAGATCAATGCCATAACAATAAATAACAAGTATACCCTACCTCGCATTGATGATTTAATTTACCAACTGCATGGAGCTCAATACTTTTCAAAGATTGACCTTCGATCTGGATATCATCAATTGTGTGTGAAGAAGGAATACATTCCGAAGATAGAATTTTGAATTAGGTACGAGCATTATGAGATTACAGTAATGCATTTTGGATTGACTAATTCACCCTCTATATTGATGTATCTAATGAATAGAGTTTTCAAGGAATATCTCGATGAATTTGTGGTGGTATTTGTTGATGATATCTTGGTATACTCCAAAATCTACGAAGATCATGAAAATCACTTGCGCATTATCCTAAAGACTCTGAGAAGACATGAATTATATGGGAAGTTTACCAAGTGTGAATTCTAGCTTCAAGAGATTTATTTTCTTGGCCATATTGTCTCTAAATATTGAATCTCTATTGATCCTTCTAAGAACAAGTCAATCCAAGAATGTCCTGCACCGATGAGTATAACTGAGGTATGCAGTTTTATTGGTTTAGCAGGTTATTATCGACGTTTCGTCCAGAATTTTACCCGGTTGGCTAACCCATTAATAAAGCTCACACGTAAAGGGGTTAAATTTGTTTGGACAAAAGAGTGTGAAGAATGTTTTGAAGAACTGAAGAGAAGATTAGTCAATGATCCTATATTGAATCTACCATTGGGAAATGATGAGTTCGTTATTTATAGTGATGCATCGAATAAAGGAATTGGTTGTGTCCTTATGCAGAATGATTGGGTTATTGCCTATGCATCACTACAGTTGAAAATTCATGAGCAAAACTATCCTACTCATGATCTCGAGTTAACAGCTGTGATCTTTTCTTTAAAGATATGGAGACACTACCTCTATGGTAAAAAATGTGAGATTTATACTGATCACAAGAGTTTGAAGTATATTTTCTCACAAAAAGGACTCAACATGAGGCAAAGGAGATGACTTGAATTACTCAAGGATTATGATTGCACGATACACTACCACCCGAGAAAGGAAAATAAGGTGGCAGATGCTTTGAGAAGAAAAGATCATGGAGTTTTGAACAATATGAGAATTGAAAGGGATCCAATTTTCATGGATATATTGAAGATGGACATGGGAATAACCATGGAAGGAGAAACATCAATTCTTTTTCAAATGGTTACCAAACCATCTTTACTAAAAAGGATTAAGAGTTCTCAGACCGATGATAAAGAATTTCAAAAGAAGATTAAAGCTGTGAATGATGGGGGATTGAGAGACTTTGTGTATGAAGAAGGAATTTGAAAATTTGGGAAGAGACTTTGTGTTCCCGATATACCTGATCTGAAAAGGGAATTTTTAGATGATTCTCATAACTCCAATTTCTCTATACACCCTGGGAGCACCAAAATGTATAGAGATTTGAAGGAACATTTTTGGTGGGACAACATGAAGAGGGAGATTGCTGATTTTGTGTCATGATGTTTGGTTTGTCAATAAGTGAAAGTTGGAAGGCAACATCCTGGAGGAGTCATGAAACCTCTTCCCATACCATAGTGGAAATGGGACAATATTACGATGCACTTTTTCATGGGGCTAACAAAGACTCCTAGAAGGAATGATGAAATATGGGTTATTATTGATCGTCTTACCAAGTCAGCACATTTTCTTGCTATAAGAGAATATCTACCACTGGAACGTCTAGCAAGACTATATATTAATGAAGTTGTGAGACTTCATGGAGTACCCCTATCGATTGTTTCTGATCGTAATCCCTGTTTTACTTCAAGATTCTACAAGAGTCTTCAGAAGGCCTTGGATACAGAACTTCGTTTGAGCACTGCCTACCACCCTCAAATAGATGGACAATCAGAACGAACTATTCAAACCTTAGAAGACATGTTGAGATCATGCTCACTTGACTTTCAGGGTATGTGGGATCAATATTTACCTCTGGTAGAATTTTCCTATAACAATAGCTTCCATTCAAGTATTCATATGGCACCATATGAAGCGTTATATGGAAAGAGATGTCGTACACCAACCTGTTGGGATGACGTTGGTGAGAGAAAAATTGTAGGCCCAGAACTGGTGGAGGAAACGATGGAAAAGGTGAAGGTAATCCAAAACCACATTAAAGCAGCTCAAATTAGGCAGAATAGCTATGCCGATAACCGAATGAAGGATTTGGAATTTCAGGTAGGAGATCATGTTTTCTTGAAGGTATCTCCATGGAAGGGAGTTATATGTTTCGGTAAGAAGGGTAAATTGAGTCCTAGGTACATCGGACCTTTAGAAATTCTAGAACGAATGGGGGCTGTAGCTTACCATTTGGAAATGCTACCAAGTCTCTCCAAAGTTCATGATGTGTTCCACGTATCACTGTTGAGAAAATACATGCCTGAACCAACGCATGTACTCACCTATGAGGAATTAGAATTGGAACCCGATCTATCTTATTGAGAAGAGCCAGTCAAGATTCTTGATATGAGAGAACAAATGTTGAGAAACCGGATGACTCATCTGGTAAAAGTTTTGTGGAGAAACCATAAGATGGAAGAGGAAACGTGGGAACCCAAGGAACTTATGATGAAGAACCACCCGAGTCTTTTCATGCGGTAGTATTCTAGAAATTTCGAGGATGAAATTATTTTAAAAAGGGGAGAATGTAACACCCCAAGCTTTCACGGTTTGCTTCTCTTTGAATAATATAGTAGCGTGTGTTGTACACAACTTCGAGTTCTAACACACACCGCAACCAATCAAACTAGCCGTTATGAATAGTAATACCCACTTTCGAACTCTTATAAATTTTATCTTTCAAAATTGACTTCATTTTTGGATTCGGAATATCAAAATTAGCTTAGGGTGATTTTTTTGTATTTTTCTGAAAACATTCAATTTTTGATGAATAGTGAAAAAACAATGAGTTATAGTTTAAAACCAATTTTTTCTTTAAATAATTATTTATTTTATTTAAATTTAATTAAGGTAAAAATAGATACATAATACCTATATAAGTTGAATATAATTCATTGGAGTTAGTTTAGAATAATTTTAGATATATAAAAATTTTATGGAACTTTTCACAGTCTTTTACCCACCTCCTAGGAGAATTTGGAAATTCTCAATAAACTTAATTTTACCATTTATGTGAGTGGAATTTCGAAAATATGAGAGACACAGTTAATATAAAGGAGTAAAATGTGGTTCAATAAGATAAAAATAATTTTTTATGAATAGTAACTTTTTACTTGTATTTACCATGGTTAAAAGTAAATAGGGTAATTAAGGGTAAAAATGATATTAATATTACCCTAACACATGTCCTAATTCTATTGGACAAGTGTATCTTGACCAAAAACAACCTTAGGAATAAAATATTATCATTTAGGTCCACTTGGATTAGATTAGGACATTTATTATTATTTAATTCAAAGAAGAGTTAAAAGAGTTAAAATCAATGTTTAATAACTAATTTTTTTAATATAGGGTTATACATAAGATAAATTCAATTTTAAATATTAATTAGAGAGATAAAAATATTTCCTACATACTTGTATTTTATTTATAATTTTTAGACATTAAATAATTTAATTTATTTATTAAACAATGGTGATGCAGTAATTACCTAATTAATGAAATATTAAAATAATTGATATTATAAATATCAAAATAAATGTAATTTGAGACTTTTTATGAATTAAAATAAATTTATAGGTTAATATTACATATTAGTATTGGTTATATAAATTTTTTTCGAAGTAATAATGCTGTTATGAAATTATCAAAAACAAAATACCCAATAGTGTCAAAATTCACATAAAAGAGTTTTTAAAACAAATATTTTATTATTAATTTATATTCTATTCCTAAAAATCTAAGGTTCGGAAAAAGGACTTATATAATGATATTTGTTTTATTAATGGACCACTTGGGGGTCTCTTGAATGTATATAGTAGGTTTATTAACTATATAATATAAAAATACAAAGTGTCATGGTAAATGTCAAACTAATTAAATAAGAGTTAAAACTAAAATATAAGGTTAATATAATGACCAAAAACTATGTAAAACCTATTGGTTGAATGGTTTTTGACATATAACCACCTTAAAATTTAAATAATCCACTTTTGAGCCATTTGAAACCAAATATGTATTTATTATAAAATAATATTTCTAGCTTTTCCTAAGGTGACCCTCACCCCTCTTATAAAATGGCACTCCCCCTTCTCTCAAATTCATACATTCAAAGCCTTTTGTTTCGGCCAAAACCTACCCAAATATCCTCTCAACTTCCTTAAATTAAACCTAGAGGCCTTATTTTGATCATAAAGCCAACCTATGGAGCCCTTTTGATCAAATCAAAAGGAAGAACCCGAAGAAGAGGTAATGTTTTCACCACCCTCTTTCACGTTCCTTTCTTCTTCAACTTCTTCTTTATTTGTTATTCCCATTATAAAATAATAAATCCAGTATCTTATATATACTATGATGTTATTATAAATATGGTACAACTATATTCAGTATTCTATCCATCCTTTGAATGACATGTCACCATACGTGCGTACGTACGACTTACCGTCTCCACGTCGTGGTGTAATTATTATTCAAAACATTATTATTTGGATGGGTATAATAATGATGTTTAATTCATGTAAATAATAAATATAACATGATAATTATTCTGTATATATGATATAATATACAATTATATATTATTTTAATATCAAAAGTGTGATATTGTCGCTCGTACATACGTACAGACTACCGTCTCCATAAACGCGATGAGATTCATTCCCCATCGTATCCATTCAATTATAATTCCCATTTGATGATTAAAAATAATGTTTAAGGACTTGATATAATTCTGGATATGAATAAGATACAACCTATCTATAACAATCACGACTTATGTAAGAAAAAATATAAAAGAAAATGAGTAAGTTAACACCTGAAATGACGATAATACTAAAATATTATTAACAAAGCATTATTAGAAGATCATATATGATATCATAATTATGTATATGGTTCTTGTATAATTTAATAACAATGTTTTAACTGTTATACAGGAGGTTAACATACCATCAACTAAGGAAAAGTACAAGGTAAGGGTTTATTTCACAATCTATTCATTATCCGAGGTTGTTTATACGTAATTATCTACTGGGACCTCTTTATCATCCACATCCATGTTTCATAAAAATGTATTTCAAAACATTCTTACTATTTTAAAGAATATAGGTTAAAGTCATTTATTCCCTTGTTTGAATTTTTATAAGATGTTTATAAAGGAATCTTTCCATCGTTTCCCAAACAAGGTCCTTTTTAACCTTTTCGACAGAATTAAGGTAAGAATACCTTTTTTAACTTATACGGAGGGTGTGGCTATTTTCTGCCATTATAAAATCATTGAAGCTTCCCTTACAATCTTTTAAGAATATTTTGAAATTAAATTTTTTATTTTATAATTATGTGACTTTTAAATGATTTAAAACAAGAGATATTTCTCTCAAATAGTTTTGATTTCATCTATGTCAACATCCTTTGATGGATTTTATGCTTATTTGAAGTTTATTTATAATGATACAAAACTTCCATATTGTATTGAAGGTTTTGTGATATTTTTGACTGTGGATGTGTTATTTTTATACCATTCATGGTTTATGAAGAAAGTATTGACATTTCATTTGCTAGTTTTAATACGAATGTTTATGTTATGTTTAAACCTGTTCATATGAGGAATGCATTGGACTTAATATGTGATGGGTGGATCCCGCTATAGCTCCTCGATGCATCGGTAGGTCTCATGAGACAAGCTAGTGTCTTGGCACTATGCCTTGAAAAAATATTATTTTTAGTCTTGGCACGAAGCCTTGCCTACGTGGTTATGATAGTCTGGCATTATGCATTCCATCATTAAGAACGTGGTTATTGATATTGCATGTGATTATTTGACTAGTAGAATATCCATGTGAATAATTAAATGGAATTATTTCATTTTATTTATGCCATATTATTCTGAAGTTCAAGTTTAAAATGCTTTTGTTTTAGTTATACATTACCTTAAATGTTTATGCTTATTTATGAAAGTTTCCGCCATATTGTTATCCTTAATGGGCATTTGAGCTCACCCCTTTCTATGTTTTATTTTTCCCAGGATGTGAAGAAGTATTTTATGAATGACCTGCAGGGATAGTATAAGGGGATATGAGTGTGGACTATGGAGACTATGTTGTTGTAGTTTACATTTTATGATGTAATGTAAACTTTATGAATGTATCTAGTGATTCTAAGGCTACTAAACTAATCGTTCTTTCAAGACTTGATCTTTTGTGATCATGCCAATGTTATGTAATAATGCACCGACTCTGGGTAACTGGGGTCGGGGCATTACACATTTTATATTATTTTAATCCAAAATAACTAAAAATCATTTTTAAATCATTCTTTTTGTATAGAAAATTAATGATTCCACAACATAATGATTAAAAAAAGAAATTTTGATTTTTGGACTTTGGAAAGTAAATTATAGTTTTAGGATTGAATAAAATAAATTAAAATACAAAATATTAACAAAATAATATATTTTTGTCCATGTGTTGTGTTTAATTAATTAATACATCGTTATGACAGAAATATGATGTCATAAAATATAATGAAACCCTAAGACTGTATCATTTACTATTTTTGAAAAAAAAGTATTTTTGAATATTATCATAAATCCAACATAATAAAATTTCAACATTATGATTTCAAAAATGGCGTTTATTTTATTAGAAATATTCTCTAAATATTTTAACATTATTTTTTAAATATTAAAATTATTATTTATTTAAAAAATATCTTTTTTTAAGGAATATTCAAATTTTGGACACTTATAATAAATTTCTTATTCAATTATAAAATTATTATATAATTTATTATTTAAATAAAATAGCTTTATACTAAAATTTAATTAAAAAACTTCTAATAAGAATACATTATTTTATTAAAATTGTAAATATTTTCTAGAGAAATATAGCTATGTTTATTTTCAACAACAAATAAAATTATAAAATCCATCTCAATTAAAAATATATTTTATTAAGAAAAAAAATTCATTAGATAAAATAATGTAATAATAATCTAATATATACAAATAAATTTACACTTTATGTAACTAAGGTCTGGATACATAACTCCTAATTACACTGGTCTACACTCGAAGGGTATGGTGTGTGATGGTGGTAGCTTGATTAGGTGCCTTAGCTAACATCATCAAAGTGGTAATATCCATTGTCTTGAGGTTCTCCCATATTTCATTTTATTTATTATTTAATTGTTGAATATCGTATTGTGCTTTGTCAAGGGCGAACCCCAGTGATGATACCTCCCTCCCATGTTCTGACAAATTGGCTTCAAATGACACGACTCTACTGGTTGAGGATATCAATTATCCTTTCTATATCAATTATAAAATGACATTAATAATTGTTAATAATTATTATAATTATAAAATTATCAACCAAGGGTACAGTTTCAAATGGTCATATTGTTCAATGGTTGTATTTATCAATAGTCATATTGACGAACAATCAAATCCCAATGGTCACATTTCACTATTTTCCCAATTAATAAAACTTCATTACTTCACTTATAAATTCACTAAAAATTACATAAGATTATAATTTAATTTTATAAAAAAATATTTATTTTTTAATGTTTTGTTTCATTTCTATATAATTTTTATTTGGGTTTATGATTCTAGTAGACTGGGTCAATCCTTATTTTCTCATTTTATCTTTTCTATGTTATATTTATTGTACAGTAGTGATGGTTGTAATTTTAATTGGATTCATAGATGACTAATGCAATGATCTTTATATGTTTTTTTGATTTATTTTTATTTAGTATGTGTATTATATTATATAATATTTAAACAACATTTATTCAAAAAAATATCCTTTATAATGTCTAGGTCTTTACAATTTCTCTATTTCAATATATCTCAACTCAAGTATTTAATTACCTCCTCTAGTTAAGAACATGATACTTTAGAAATGATTACTCACACATAGGTGAAGGGTACTATGGGTTTAGAATTACATAAAATAATATATAGATTCTCATTCAAAAACATAACAAATGAGGGAGGTATGATGATTCATAGATCATCATATTAAATTTTTTAATAATAATTATCATATAAAAATATGAAATAAAATAAAATTATATAAAAAGTCCAACCTATAAAAAAGTTGGTATATGATCATGATCATTGACAACATGAAATGAGAACCACATTTAGCATTAATAACTTTCATTTTCACCCATTTTAATTAAGATATAGTATCATGAAATAATAAATTAAGTATTTATCAAAAAAATTCTTAATAACTGGTCCTTGAGATATTTTAAGTATCCCATCAATTATTTTTGAATAAATTTAATTTAAAATTTAAATTAACTAAGTATATGATGTGTGATTAGAGGTCAAATGGCATGTAATACCCGTGTAACAATAAATCATTTACTAGAAATTAATATACCAGGTGATGACTACAATGTTTATCATATACTATGTAGCATGTAGCAACACATAGTGTGAGGCGACATACATGGTATGTTGTTTTATTTGTTAAACCACATAGTCTTCATAGCATGTATAATCACATTAAATACTATTAGAGTGTAAAGAATGTACCACTAAATTTCATGTGTAGTACATGAAATGTAACGTATGGTTATATGTTTTTTATTGGAAATAATTACATAAAATTAAATGGTATCACATTTTGACCCACATGACACACTAAAAACCACTCAACAGGTGCCTTGTATAGGGAAAATCATGTCACAATGTGTTTAGATCCATCAACATGTTGTGAATTCCATAAACTTTCATGATTACATACGTATAGTCAATATGTTGCATGAAATTCATGCATGCTCGAAACCACACAACACTTTCTCCGTGAGGCTCTTAGTTTAATGTCACAGGGTTTGGACCATAAGAGCACATGTGTGGCTCGAACACATCAATACACACCTTAGAAATTATTAAGCCCACATGAACCATGCTCAGTGTGGGAAAATAGGAAGAGTATTGGGGTTTTAACTAACACGTGGGAGTGAATATCTGGGGTGATACAAGGGGTGGACTTCCACAATGATATAAGAGAGAGGAAAGGGGTAAGTTTATAATTTGAAGGTATGGATGAAGGGGAGATTGGTGAGTAAGGATTTATTGTTTACTATTGATGTTATTAATATTTTCACGACTTATTATATACTCCCTTTACTTATTTTATATGAAATGTGAATAATTTGTGTGAAATATTAATGTTTTAATACTAAGTATAATTTTTGAGCATTTTTAGAAGTAGTCCAATTGAGTTAGTTTAATATTTTATTTATAACTCTCTCCCTACTGATTAAAATTGTGTGGTTCATGTTTTTTAGGATTCCTTATTCAATTTATCACATATCATTAGAAGGAATCATGTGCCAATTATTCCATTTTAAGGATCATATGGACCACACAAGATGACCCAAAGAATTTGTGAAGAAACTGGAGCATCCATGATGATTGATTTACTGGTCTCACTCCCGAAGCCCATATTTTTTAAAACGCCATCATGTGTTTGTGATTATCCAAAATAATCGTGGGTAAAAATTTCAGGGCCCAACTATAAGAACAAGGGGCCCAAATGAAGCTTTGAATTACAGCCCAACATTCTGGATGGGAATTAAAATCATTATAGTATTAATGGAATATCTCCTGATCTAGTCATCAACTCAAGATGAATTTTTTCAGTATGAAAGATGAGATATATAAAGACGACTTTGTTGAAGACCTCATTCGGTTTTGAAGACATATTCCTATTAAAAAACCCTTTTACATTTTGGACTTCAAAAAGACTGGATTGAAATGGACAGATTAAAATTGTTTAATCAACCAGCCATAACATTGGATCATTAAGTTCAAATGACTCCACATTTTTATAGAGGTCATCCAAATTTATTATATAAAACATTGAAGAAGGATATATCTCATGATTTGGCTGTCTGAATAGCCAACTTGGCGATGAAATTGGAGGGACAGATTGGGAATGAAAACAGTCCACTTCCTTGGGCTATAAATGCATCCCCCTCCTCTCCTTGAAAGGGGTTGGAATTTCATAAGATAGGATAATCAATTGGCACTACCAAAGCCTTTAAAAAGTCTTGGGAAGACCTTCCATACTCATGTTTTCACTTGATATACCCTTCCTCCTCTCTTTGTTTCCTTTCACTTTTGTGTTGTTCTTCGTTTGTAAACTTGTAAGTTTGTGTTTTGTAATTCTATTTTAATGAAAATTTCTTCTTCAATATATCTTATTCTCATCCAACTTTTGTAGTTTAATATTAATGTTCTAAAAATATTCTAAATTCAGTTTAATCCCCTTCCCTTCTTCTGCTTCTTCATTCAATCAAAAATCTATTTTTAATTATCATCATTGTTCGTGTGTGTGTGTTCAATGTACCACTCTTTTCTAATCCCTTTATTTTTATTCTCTTGTTAATTAATAATCATAAATATATAAACCAGATTAATATTAATATCAATGTATGAGTAAATATATTATTGGGGTGAGTCAAAATTTAGGGATGTTAAGTGATTGAGAGTATTTGCTCGATTAATATTCTTTAATTTAACATTGTGTATGTTGGACATAACATGTCATGGATCAATGACTTGTTTTATTTAACGTGTGGTTTCCATGGAATATTGGAACCATAAATACACAACCATCAACAATATTTTATTGATATTAGAACACTAAGTTAGGTTAAGGCTTGGATTAAAGCCATAACACTTAGTAATTCCAATCAACATTATCTTGTGAAGTTGGTGTTAAATTAACTGAAATATAAAGCAAAGCTCCAGGATATCACAAGCTTAACTACCTAAAAATGAACTCACCCCAATATTTATCAAATTGTTAAATCAAACACCAATCATTAATCACTTCATTTAAGCTCTACAAACTGACCCCCAATCAGAATACAATCAACTAAAAACCAACAACTATTAAAAAGTATCATTGCCGAGGATTCGACCCAAGTGCTGCTATACACATTAGCAGAGCACCAGAACCTTGACAGGTCGATAGGAGACAATCGACCGTGCATTTTAAATGGCTCCATTACTATGGATTTTTCTTTAAGTAGTCATTAGTTTCTGGTAATTTTAAAAAAAATCAAAAAAAAAAACAAAATTTTAAAAAATTGAAAAAAAACACAAAGAAAAACCCATCTTCTCATAAAAATCATAAACTGAAAAAAATACAAAGAAAAACCCATCTTCATTTTCCTTCCAACATCTCTCTAAATTCCCCATAGCCTCCCAAAAAATCCCTCGGATTTTTTTGACCCTGAAATTAAGCAAACACTTCGCCAACGTTGGAGGAACATAAGAGATAATAAACTCATTCAAGAACTAGTCCTTGGATAACCAATTGAATTAGATATGGCCAATCATAGGGAACAAAATCTAAAATAACTTGCTACCCGTGATATGAATTACCAACCTCTTGGTATTCAATATCCAAACATAGAAGCTAACTTTGAACTCAAATCGGGTTTGATTCATTTTCTCCCTCATTTCCATGGGCTAGCCGGTGAGGATCCACATCCCCACCTTAAATAATTCCAAGTGGTGTGCTCTACCATTAAGCCTCAAGGGGTTTCTAAGGAACAAATCAAACTTCGAGCATTCCCTTTCTCCATAGATGACACTGATAAGTCTTGGATTTACTACCTACCTCCTCATTCCAAATCCACATGTAATGACATGAAGCGACTCTTCTTAGAGAAATTCTTTCCTGCTTCTCGTACTACTTCTATCTGAAAGGAAATAAGTGGTATCCATCAGTTCCCAAGTGAATCACTCCATGAATACTGGGAGAGGTTCAAAAATATTGTTGCTACCTGCCCACACCCCCAAATTCCTGACCAACTCTTGATCCAATACTTCTATGAGGGGTTATTGGATATGGAGAGAACTCTTATTGATGCCGCAAGTGGTGGTGCTCTTGTTGATAAAACTCCTACAGCAGCAAGAGATCTCATAAGTAACATGGATGAAAACACACATCAATTCCATACTCGAGCACATGATCAAGTCAAACAAGCCCAAGATAATCAATCAATTGAGACGAACAAGATGATCGAGTGAATGAGTGAACTTATAGGTCTTGTGTGACAACTAGCTGTGGCTACCAAATCCCCAAAATCATCTTCTTCGCAATCAATATTTCCAAGACCAGTCAAAAACTGTGGAATCTGAAACTCTCCATCTCATCTAACTGACAGATGTCCACAACTTCAAGAGGATAAATCTGATTCATCTGGACCAATGGATCTCAATGCATCATATGATCAGTGTAACAACAACCCTCAACTATCAAGTCAGTTTGTTAGAAACTTCAACCGACTTCACTCTGAGCCCTTCTCTTCTACCTTCAACCAAGGCTTGAGGTATGGTAATCCCATTTCTCATCCCCTCAATTCCCTCCTCAAAACCCAAACCAGTTCCAATATGGTCAAGGTGTCAGTAACATCCAACAACCATACCCTTTTTTCCCTCAACCTCAAAGGATCAATCCTCCTCTTCCTCCTCCTAGATTCCACTATCCCAGTGAGCTTTCCCAATTCCATAACCAATACAATCACTTTCCCAAGAACCAAAATCTAGGTAATCCCAATATGGGACAAGCCTCTTCTTCCATGCAACCATGGGAAAGTGTAGTGGAAGATCTTGCCTCCTTCACCCGTTCTAGTCTCAAGAATATTAAAACCCAAATTGGTCAACTTGCATCCCACCTTAGTCAAGAGAAACCATACAATTATTCCCAACTCCCAGATCAACCATTACCCAACCCCAAGGGTAATTTAAGTGCAATTGTACTTAGATCGGGAAAGAAAATTTCTATGCCTCGAGATAAGTCCTCCAACCCTCCTTTGAATGTTGACCAAGAAAATGAAAATAAAAAGAAACTTGAAAAGGAATCTAAACCCATTCCCTCACCTCCTTCCATTCCACTTAGGAATCCAATTCCTTTTCCTCAAGCTATTTCTAAACCAAGGAAGTCCTTTGAACCTGATCCTAAAATTCTCGACATGTTTAGACGTGTTATAATCAACATTACCATCTTAGATTCCATAAAATAAATTCCTAAGTGTGCCAGGTTTCTTAAGGAGTTATGTACCCACAAGAGGCAAATTAGGACCTTTGAAAATGTTTCCACCTAGCAGTCTGTTCCCATAAAGTGCAAAGATCTAGGGACCTTTACGGTTCCATGCCAAATTGGAAGTTCTAACTTTGATGATGCACTCGTAGACTTAGGAGCCTCAATTAATGTCATGCAAAAATCCATCTTCTCCAAACTTGGTCTAGGTCCCTTACATCCAACAGGTGTTGTCATTCAATTATCCAATCAAAGCACAGCCAGTCCTGAGGGAATAATTGAGGATGTCCTTGTCCGAGTCAATGATCTTATCTTTCCTACTGATTTCTATATCCTTGACATGGAAGGTGAGACGAACTCTTCTCAATCTCCCCTAATTATAGGAAGACCATTCCTCATGATTGTGATAACCAAGATTGATGTCTATTCAGGAATATTATCCTTGGAATTCGGTGACCAACTGGTCAATTTCAACATTTTCCAAGCCATGCGATACCCATCTGAGGATCACTTTGCATTCTCAATCCATGCTTTTTAGGAGACTTCTAAGTGTCAATCGAACCCCAATCCACAATGTTCTTCATGTTCTAATGACAAATGATCTTGTGAAATCTTAACCATGATTAACCAAGTCATAAATGGTGAAGTTGATGTGGATATCTCATTCATAGACTCCATCAATATAGAGGAACTTGAAAAATCTCTTGAATCCCACATCAACTCTGATCTCTACTGCTCCACCTTGGACAGTATTAAGGAAAATGGATCTAAAGCAACTGAAGTCCCTTCAACCATTCCTGAGATGTCTAACCCACAAATGAGAGATGATACTGATCTAAAACCTCTTCCTGGACAACTAAAATATACATTTGTTTTCCATGATCACTCTTATCCTGCCATTGTCTCTTCTTCACTTACCGAAACTGAGGATTCCAAACTTTTTCAGGTGTTAGAGGAAAACAAAAAGGCCTTAGGGTGGACCCTAGATGAGATACTAGGAATAAATCCTACTCTTTTCATGCATCACATCTATCTTGAGGAATCATACAAACCAATTAGACAACCACAAAGAAGACTCAATCCACTCATCCTTGAGGTAGTTAGGGAAGAGATCACCAAGATTCTTTCAAGCTGGTATTATATACCCAATTTCTGATAGTGAATGGGTTAGTCCAATTCAAGTTGTACCTAAGAAGGGTGGGATAACTGTTGTCACAAATGAACATGGAGAGGTAGTCACAACTCGACTGAAAAAAATGGTGTGTGTGCATCGACTATAGGAAATTGAATGTTGAAATAAGAAATGATCACTACCCTCTTCCATTACTTGATCAAATGCTAGAACGATTAGCTGGAAAGTCACACTATTGCTTTCTTGATGGATACACCAGCTAATTCCAAATTCCAATCACACCTCAGGACCAAGAAAATACCACTTTCACTTGACCCTTTGGAACATATGCATATAGAAGAACGCATTTTGGACTTTTCAATTCTCCTGCAACATTCCAGAGGTTTATGATGAGTATCTTTTCTAAATTCATTGAATACTGCATGAAAGTATTCATGGATGACTTCACCATTTATGGTGATTCATTTGAATATTTCTTGAATTCACTCTCTCTAGTCCTTCAAAAGTGTGTCAAGTGTAACCTTGTGGTAAATTTTGAAAAATGTCACTTCATGGTTGAAAATGGGATTGTTCTAGGCCACATAGTTTCAAAATATGGTATTGAAGTCGATCCTGCCAAAATTGAAGTGATCCAATCACTTCCTCCACCCACTTCTATTTGAGACATCCGTTCATTTATTGGTCATGTTAGATTCTATCGGAGATTCATCCATAACATCAGTAAAATTTCCCTCACACACACTTGATTGCTCTAAAATGATGTCACTTTCCATTTTGATGAGGTTTTCAAGAGAGCCTTCATTGAAATCAGAACTACTCTTACATCTACCCCAATAATCCAACTCCCAGATTGGTCCGTACCCTTTGAGTATATGTGTGATTATTTTGATAGATATATTGGGGTTGTTCTTTATAAAAGAAGATAAAAGATTCATCATGTCATATATTATGCCTCAAAAACATTGGATGAAACTAAATCTCACTACACTGTCACTGAAAAAGAACTTTTAGCAGTTTTTTTTGCCTTAGATAAATTCTGGACCTATCTCTTATGTGCCAAAATCATCATCTTCACAGACCATTCTGCTATAAAATTCTTACTCAAGAAAAGTGATTCCAAACCGAGGCTAATAAGATGGATCCTAATACTCCAAGAGTTTGACCTTGAAATAAAAGATAGATCAGGAAAAGAAAACCCTATGGCTGATCACTTGAGTAGAATTTATAATTCTTCTCATTCTGAAATCATCGATCCTGAATTCCCCACTGAGCTCCTTTCATCTCTCACTCCAAAAATACCATGGTATTACCCAATTGTAAATTACTTGGCTTCTAGTGTTTTTTCTGAATATTTTTCAAAAGATAAAAAAATGAAGTTGAAAAGTGATTCAAAATACTATTTTTGGGATGAAAATAATCTTTGGAAAACTGGGGCTGACATGGTAATAAGGATATGTGTCGATGAAAATCAACATTCATCCATATTATAATTATTTCACTCAATGCCTGGTGGTGGCCACTTTGGACCACAAAGGACCTCCCGAAAGGTCCTAGACTCTGGATTCTTCTGGCCTTCACTATTCAATGACTCACATGAGTTCTTTCAATCATGTCCCACTTGCCAAAAGTTTGGCACAATTTCCAAGAGAAATGAAATTCCCCAAAAGCCTTTAATTTTCTGTGAGATCTTCAATGTTTGTGGTATCAATTTCATGGGACCATTTCCCCCTTCCAATGGATTCTCATACATCCTTCTTAATTTTTATTATGTTTCTAAGTGGGTCGAGGCCAGACCCACTAGAAAGGATTATTCACATACTGTTAGTGAGTTCCTAAAGACACATATCTTTCATAGATTTGGAACGCCTTGTGCCTTGATCAGTGACTTAGGAACCCATTTTTGTAATAGAACCATGTAATCTCTTTTGAAAAAGAATGGGGTTATACATAAAACATCAACTTCATATCACCCCCAAAAATATGGAATGGCTGAAATTTCTAATAGAGAAGTGAAAAGAGTGTTAGAGAGAATTGTAAAACCCACCAGAAAAGACTGGCCTGAAAGACTTGGTGAAGCACTTTGGGAATATCAAACTGCCTATAAAACACCCATTGGGATGTCTCCTTTTAGTCTATTTTTTGGTAAATCATGTCATTTTCCAGTTTAAATCCAACATAAGTCATTTTGGGTAGTGAAAATTTGTAATTTTGATCTTGAAAAATCCGGTGAAGAATGATTGTTGCAATTGGATGAACTGGAGGAGCTTCAACTTGATTCTTTTGAGAATTCTAATCTCTAAAAAGAAAAATCCAAGACACTCCATGATAAAGACATCCTGATAAAGGTATTTCATGAAGGTGAAAAGGTAATTCTCTTAAATTCTAGATTTCGGTTTCACCCAGGTAAGATTAATTCTCGTTGGGAAGGTCCTTTTTTTATTACTAATGTTTACCCATTTGGTACAGTGCAAGTCCAAGACCCCTCTTCCAAAAGGAAATTCACAGTTAATGGACATAGGTTAAAGAATCTCCATGAGAGGACACACAATCTTGGATCATCATAAACTTCCAATGGATCCCCAACTTCTCTAGTTGACCAACCACTAGATGGAGATGGTGACCCGCTAAATCCAAACCAGGGGAACCTCTTTCCCTTTAATTCTCTCTCTATCTCTTCCTCTCTCTACCTCTTTATTCTTCTTCCTATATCTTTCATTTTCTTACCACTTTCTTTATTAAAACCTTTATTTTTCACTTTCTCTTTTATGTGGGTGTATTTTTTTTTAAAACAAAAAAAATCTAAAAAACCAAAAAAAAAAAGAATCATAACATAAAATTCAAAAAAATTAAAAGTCATGATTACTCACCATCAAGTTTTGAAATTTTTCGCAACATTTTTGGGGAGTCAACATGAATGTTTTCATCTCAATTTTTTTTTATTTTCATCATGACTTTGTATAAAGAATTTTGTGTCAAAACCAACACATTTTGAATGCTCAATTTTTGATTTGGAAAATGCTTTTCTCCAACCATGATAACTAAAACTACTTTCATGCCAAGGACACCTATGGCCATATTTTCAAAATGTGTGTTTTCACCCTCATTTGTGAGTCTTGAGTTTGTGGACCTTTGATCTGAATTTACTACCTTAGTGTGCATTAATATGATAGAGGCATTTTCTGAACCACGTGAGAATCACAATAGCCAAATAGCCTTCCATTTCACTTACATTAATCCTCCTTTTGAAATCCCCTTCGAGCCTATGAAAAGATTTTCTTTGATAGCTACATTAAAATCCGAATACCTTTTCCTACCAAATATCAACATGGATTTTCATTGCATAATTTTTTTAAATTTAAGTGTGGGGGGAATGGATTTCATTGTTCGGGTACCCTATTATTGATTTTCAACGAGTTATCATCTGCTTGAGGGAAAGAATAATTTTAGTGTTGGGGAGAGGTTGTCATTCAGTGCGTTTTGGGTAATGTAATGTATTTCCATTTATGTAATTTTGTAAATGTTATTGTTAAGTGTTTAAAAAAAAATCAAAAATGATGAAAAAAAATAAAAAAAATTGAAAAAATGGGTTGTGTCTTGGGTAGGTCAAAAATAACTCTTCCTCAACCTTTGATCTTGTTATAACTATTACAATTAGTGTCATGAGGAGATCAAACATGGGTTGGGATATAAGTGTGAGATTTGTTTCAAGGTCAACTTTCGAAAAAATAAAGAAAAAAGGAAAAGAAAAAAAAGAACACTTGCATTATATTATTATTGGGAGAAGTTTTGTGTTTTGTAAATATTCCATCTTCTCATTACCTTCATATTTTCTTCCTCTATTGTGTCTTTCTGCACACAATCATTCTCTTGTAAATATGCGTTTTCATTTCCTTCCATGTTTTGTTTCAAAAAAATGTGCATTTATTTTTCTATGTTGGTGTTTTAACCCTATTATTATCTCTCTTAGAAATTATATTCCTACCATATAATAGCCACAAAAAAACCCCTTAAAAAGACCTCTTAATTATTGTGCACTTTGGATAAGTATTGGAAGCTGATAGCTCTTTCAAACTCTAAGATTTTCACTTTTGGTTGGTGAAAGAGTGAACCTCCAAAAATGAATTTTATCATATTGAGAGGTGTGAGTTTTGAGTGTCCACATTTTCCATTTCTAAATTTGAGCATGAAAAAATGAATTAGTTTTGGAACATTGTTTCTGTAACACCTTTTGGTGGAATTCAAAATGGATGAGTGAAATAGTCTAAACCTCCCCTGATTGGAGAAAAAAATTGAATATTTGTTGGTGAGTGAAAATGATTTTGTCATGTTTTTAAATTTGTTGCACATGAGGACATGCACAAAACTATGTGTGTGTGTGTGGGGGTGGGGGGGTTTATGTTATTAATATTTTCATGACTTATTATATACTCCCTTTACTTATTTTATATGAAATGTGAATAATTTGTGTGAAATATTAATGTTTTAATACTAAGTATAATTTTTGAGCATTTTTAGAAGTAGTCCAATTGAGTCAGTTTACTATTTTATTTATAAATATCACCCTAATAATTAAAATTTTATAGTTAATGTTTTTTAGGATTCCTTATTCAATTTCTCACATATCATTATAATGAATCAGGGGCCAATTCTTCCATTTGAAGGATCATATGGACCACACAATATGACCCAAAGAATTTGTGAAGAAACTGGACCAGCCATTATGATTGAGTTAATGGTCTCACTCCTGAATCCCATATTTTTTGAAACTCCACCATGTGTTCCTGATTATTCAAAATAATCATGGGTAAAAATTTCAGGGCCCAAATATAAGAACAAGGGGCCCAAATGAAGCTTTAAAGTCTAAACCACCATTCTGGAAGGGAATTAAAATCAGTAGAGTAATAATGAAATATCTCATTATCTAATCATCAAATCAAGATGAAATTTTGCAGTGTGAAAGAGGATATATATACGAACGAATTTTTTGAATTCATCATTCGGTTTTGAAGGAATATTTATATTAAAAAACCCTTTCAAATTTTGGACTTTAAAAAGACTGGATTGAAATGGACAAATTAAAATTGTTTAATCAACCGGCCATAACTATGGATCCTGAAGTACAAATGACTCCACATTTTTAGAGTGGTCGGACAAATTTATTATATACAAATTTGAAGAAGGAGATATCTCGAGATTTAGCTTTCAGAATAGTCAACTTGGTGATGCAAGTGGAGGGACAGATTGAGAATGAAAACAGTCCACTTCCTTGGGCTATAAATGCATCCCCCTCCTCTCCTTGAAAGGGGTTGGCATTTCAGAAGAGAGGAGCATAAATTGGAACAACCAAAGCCTTTCCAAAGGCTTGGGAGGACCTTCCATACTCAATTTCTCACTTGATATAACCTTCCTCTTCTCTTTGTTTCCTTTCACTTTTGTGTTGTTCTTCGTTTGTAAACATGTAAGTTTGTGTTTTGTAATTCTGTTTTAATGAAAATTTCTTCTTCAATATCTCTTATTCTCATCCAACTTTTGTATTTTAATATTAATGTTCTCAAAATAGTTTAAATTCAGTTGAATCCCCTTCCCTTCTTCTGCTTCTTCATTCAATCTAAAATCCTTTTTTAATTATCATTATTGTTCGTGTGTTTGTGTTCAATGTACCACTCTTTTATAATCCCTTTCTTTTTCATCTCTTGTTAATTAATCATCATAAATATATAAACCAGATTAATATTAATATCAATGGATGAGTAAATATATTATTGGGGTGAGTCAAAATTTAGGGATGTTAAGTGATTGAGAGTATTTGCTCGATTAATATTCTTTAATTTAACATTGTGTATGTTGGACTTAACAAGTCATGGATTAATGGCTTGTTTTATTTAACGTGTGGTTTCCATGGATTATTGGAACTATAAATACACTACCATCAATAAGATCTGACTTATATTAGAACACTAATTTAAGTTAAGGCTTGTATTAAAGTTTTAACACTTAGTAATTCCAATCAACATTATCTTGTGAAGTGGGTGTTAAATTAAATGCAATATAAAGCAAAGCTCCAGGATATCACAAGATTAACTCCCTAAAAATGAACTCACCCCAATATTTATCAAATTGTTAAATCAAACACCAATCATTAATCACTTCATTAAAGCTATGCAAAAAAACCACACAATCAGAATACAATCAACTAAAACAAACGACTTTTACAAAGTATCATCGCTGAGGATTCGACCCGAGTGCTGCTATACACATTAGCAGAGCACCGAAACCTTGACCGGTCGATAGGAGACAATCAGCCATGCATTTCAACCATATTCAAAACACAAGAACAATGACCAAAACATTCATGAATGGGGTGAGAAAACATAGGATCAATTGTTAACCATTTTTGAAAGAGAGGATTCATTGTTTGATACCAAAGATAAATTAGGGTGTTTCCCAACACGTGAGGTGAAACAAAATGGCATGAGACAATTAACATTAGGGGGATTTTTTAGATTTTAATGAAGATGTAAATATGAAAAAATAAACAATCAAAGCGTTGAATGTTGAATGAGTGTATTAGATAGTAGGATTAAAACTTCAATCTTTGTGAATAGTTTAAGTTCATTTTGGATGGACTGTGGAATATAGTTTAGATTAATGTTACATAGACTATAATATCTTACTTTAAAGTCATATAACATGGACCATTATTGCATACAATTTCAATTTGTGATTCTTGGACTATGGAAAATTGTTTAAAACTCATGTCGCTTGGTCTATATGGGAAACATTCTCTCCAAGGGTATATATATGGAGCTCAATGGATAAAACCTGATTTTAATGGATCCAAGGGGGATAAAACACCCTATATCCACCTTAAGTTAAATTTTATACAGCTTAAGGTCATAGTTCATGGATTTTAACTAATGCAAAGGGGCCAAGAGGTTGATGGACTTATAGTTTGTCCCCTAGAAAAAAATATTGGGGCATCTCTAATTATCCCATAAATATAGGAATCAATCCACACATAAATATAAAATATAGTGTGGTAAGAGACAAAAACTTGTGGGGTAAATCCTCTATGGAGAGGAAACTTGTACATACAATGGTTATCAAGAGGTATGGTGAATTTTTTATGGGTATAATCATAGTTTAACATCATGAGTTGATAATTTTATGTATTAGTTTAAGGTCATAGTGTTTAAACTATGTTGGGAAGTATCTTTAATGAGTATTTGTTGTGTGATGTTATGAAAACCCTAATTTTAATGAGGGTTTAAGGGGATTAACAATGTACGGTACATTATTAGTTGTATTTACACATAAAATTTTAAGTACGGATGCTTGGACATGGGATCTGAGTTTAAGGTCTTAATGTTTGGAACCTTGCTAATAGTTTAAATTCATGTTTCATGGACCACAGGATGGCAATCAGTTTAACATCTTGAAGCATAAAAAATCATCTCTTAGATTAAGTTCATAGAGTTTGAACCATGAGGTGAGCTCTCTAAAAATGATATGTGTAATAAAGTGGCATAAAAATCCTGATGTGAATGAGGGCCAAAGACACTAACACACCACATATGCATTCTTGAGGGTGCTTGGGTACCATTTAAAGTCATGTCACACCATCTTTGTAGAGTCCAAGAGAGAAATTTTTTTACAAACATGTGGATAGACCAGAAGAAAAAATTCCTTGGTGTCGTTACGTATCCTAAGAGGATGGGAATCAAGCCACACATAGTTATCAATTATAAATAACCCTATGTAAGTCAGGTCTGTACATAGGGAAAGGGAATTTTTTTCTTTTCTCATTTTTCATTTTTGGGTTTCTATACCAGGGTATAAAATCTAGGCATCACTACATATCATGTATGGACAGGAATCAATCCATACATAGTTCACAAATATGGAATGGAATATTAAAAAATCTAGGGGTAATATATTCTCAAGTGAGGACATCTTGGAATAGTTTTGTTTATCATCATACATCCAGGACGATGGTTATATGATGTTTATCATCACACGGCTAAGATGAGTGGGGGATCTTGTAATGACCCAAAGTTTTATTAATGGAAAATCCCTCTTGATCTTATTAAATGTTCTTTATATAAAATGTTTTTATAAAATTTCAACTTCATTGGTTTTATGATAAGAATTGTGACCGTTACTTTTATAGCCTTTGAACAGTGATCACATGATTAGTATAAATATAGGACTTTAACAAATCCAATTTACTCAGACAAAAGAAGCGATGGCCTCATCCAGTAGAATTGACCCATACAAATCCCATTTGTCAGAGCTCAGAAAAGAGGTGGAATCCTTGGGTTTCTCTCTTGACCAAGACCAAGCTGAGCTTCATCATTTCAAGCTCGAACATGACCGTCTACGGGAAAAGTAGAAGTTGATTGAAATTACCACTCAAGCGATGTTATCCGAGCCACCCCAAGAGTCTGTCACCATCGCACACCTTACCCTTAGGTCTTATGCGGCTATTTTAAGGGGTTATGTAACAAATAAGTAGTACTATGTTCATGTACATTATTTTTTGTATATAATAATGAATATAATTTCTAGTCATTTTTGTTACATTGTAAATAGTTTTTAAAGTACAAATGGTGTTTTTAGTTATTATTTAAATAAGAAATCTATTTTATTAAATTAAGGGATTTTTGAATTAAATAATATTTTAATAAAATAATAATAATATTATTAAACTAATTTTTATTAAATATAAATGATCTTATAATTTTATGAATTCAATTAAAATTTTTATTAAGGTTTGAAAGCCATTTCTGTCAAAACCCGTGAATTTTCGATAAATGTCATTTTTTATTTTAAAAGTAAAAATTCACATATTTAGACAATTATTTAGATACAATAAATGTTATTTTTAGAATCAGGACGTCGAAATTATCCAGCGGAGAATTTTTCATAATTTTTTGAGACAGTTAAATTTTTTTGTAAAAATTAAATACCGTTTAAATATATAATGTGTTTTATGACATCATAATGACCCAACAGTGATTTAATAAAATACTATAATCTTTATTTTCGGCCAATATATGTTTTAACATTAAAATATTGTGATTTTAGGTTTGTTTGACTTAATTTTCAAAGCATTAATGGACCCCTCAAGACTTATTCAACACTTTGCCTTTTTAAATTAATTTCCATGGGAGTGTGACTCACCTACACATAAGCAACCTTATTATTTTAAGAAGTTTGGACTTTGGCCTTATAAAATATTTTTTTCCTCTTCCCTTTTCCAAAAACCATGGGCAAAAACCATGGTATGGTTTGTGGTTTGGATTAATTTAATATAAGGGGTCCCAAACCTAAATAATAAAGAATTCCCTCAAATTTCTTATATAAACCCACCCAAGCTCCCACTTCATCCTCACTCAAAGCCTTTGGAGTTCGTCCAACCTCTTCCCTACTCTATCTATAATCCTCCCAAGGTGCCTCAAGCTCCCAAGAATCCTCTCACAAGCCTCTCTCTAGCCTTTGGAAGCACACTTCCAAGTAAGGGTTTTTTCTTCCTTTTTCATTTTTGTCAATTTTCTTTAAGTTGTTTTGCCATTTTAATTTCAATTATAAATGTTGGGGTATGGTTTCTCACCTCCCTCATGCTTCCTTCTTTATGTTTGAATGATGGGAGACCCTTTCTCTCTCATTAAATTCCTCCCATGTACACCCGTTACTATGCTGAAATTCTGAAAGGAACTTCTCTCCCCTCTTTTACATTCAAGCAATACTTTTATATCGTGAATCTGAATTCCATTACAATTTTTAGGACATGTATCTATATGACCTCCTTACTTTCCATTACATGTAAATATTATGAGGAACCCCTTTCTCTCTCATCAACCATTTTTTATGAATTCTTATGTCTCGCCGTTATGCTGCTGAAATCACACCGATCTTCTAAGCCAATATCATTGTGTAGTGAATACCATGCCCATTTCTCCATCAAGGGTATTCACCTTTATGAACATTCACTTATTGATTGTAAGGTTTCATGTATGAATTCCACATTCCTTTATTTTGGAATAAATGATTATGTTTTAGGAATCCATGTTTTATGATCCATGTGGCACACTTATGCATGAAATGAAATGTTTTAGAAGGGTGTGCCCTTATAGCACTCCAATACATTGGGTAAAGTATAGTATCATGATACATCATGTGAAATGAGTGTTGAATCATGCTAATTCAAGTGCAATTATGGTTTACTCGTTCTTTATGTGCAATGAGGATTTACTCATTCTCCATGTGCAATGAGCCTTGGCTTATTCTAATTTCATGTTAAGTGTTGTTGCCACATTTCCATGTTATGATTATCATGCTTTATCATGCCTTTACGTTCATGTTTCTTTTATGCTCTATTGATATGCCAATTCTCTAACATGTATTGTACTTCTCATGTTATTCCACGTGTACTCCATTACTGGGCTTTATAGCTTACCCTTTTCTTATACATGTCCTTAGGTTATCCCATGCAATGCTAAGTACGAGGGAATGTAGTGTTCATGTAAAGGAAGTTTTCAATAAAGATATTGTATTTCATGTTTTAAGTTTTTATGTAATGTTCCTAATCCCCAAAGACACTAAACCTCTCGATCTTCGTTGTTGTATCAGGTGAAGTTTTATGTAATAAATCATGTTTAAGTTTTTAATAAAAGCAGGGTTTTCATAGTTGGTATCAGAGGATAGGTTTAGTTATTTTTGGGATTAAGAAACCCTAGTAAAGACTTAGATACAAGACGAAGTATAATAAAAACATCCCTAAGTTTTGGTAAGTTCTGAGTAAGTGGTTTATCAAAAAAATACATCCCTGTCTGGATACGAGTAGGTAGAGGCGGCTCTGGCACAGATATATCCTAGGTGTAAAACCCGAAAACACTACTTTGAGCTAGACTCGAACGGGAACTGGTGCACGACAACGGGCCTTGCTGCACTCTTGATTACGACACTCCCGGGGGATATGTTTTGATAAATTCACAAGCTTAGTATGAACCCTTATTAAGGGAAAAAATTCCCCTAAGAATATATGTTAGAAAGTAGATCATGAAAAGCCTAGATTGAAGCCTATAGACTCTCGAGTAAGGAAAAAAAAGTTTATTTATGAGTCATGAAATTTTGTCTTTGGATTACCCTTTATGTGTTACCCCTAACTTTCCTTTTATTCCAGCTAATGGCCAGTAATAAGAGGACTCGGGCTAACAACCGTTGTGAAGATCAGTGTGATGACTGTACTAATGAGATGCCAAATCCAATGGGAGCGGGAATCACTAACTTTTTCATGCTTCTCTCTTAGCTAACTCAAGTTTTGAATAGAAACACGGGTCAAGAGGGACGTTCAAACCCCCCTAAGAAAGAACAAGTCACTATCGAGAGATTCATGAGACAAAGGCCTCCTACTTTTAGTGGATCATCCGATCCCATGATCGCTGAACAATGGATCAACTCCATTGAAAGGATCTTCTCCATCCTTCAATGTTCTGAACAAGAGAAGGTTCTCCTGGAGGCTTATCGTATGGAGGGTGAAGCTGATCAATGGTGGACGTTGATCAAAAATACGAAGCCTGATGAGGAGATTGAGGCATTGGAATGGAAGGATTTCCGGAAGATGTTTTTCGATAAATATTTTTCGCGCACCCTCCGGCTTAAGATGGAAAGGGACTTCCTTTCCCTCAAGAAAAACAATGAAGAATCTGTTGGAGCATACGAGGAAAAATTCAAAAGGCTTGCACGATACGCTTCTGGATTTGTCGTTGCCCCTGAATGCAAGGTTGACCACTTCTTTGGTGGGCTGAAGCCTAGCTTGCGGAAAGAATTAGCGATCCGTGACTTCTACATCTATGAGGAAATTGTCCGATGTGCCCTCAAGGTCGAAATAGAGATCAGGGAATCACAAGGGTATCATGGGGACAAGAAGAGTAAGGTGGAATTCAATGTTGGTAGTCCGATGGATAAATCTAACAGTGATAAGAAGATCCAACACCCCACTTTCCAAAAGTGCGGAAAGAAACACCCTGGAAATTTCCTTAAGGGGATGAGAAAATGCTTCAGGTGTGGAAGAGAAGGGCACCTACCTGTTAACTATCGGTAAGAAGGACCCGCGACTATGACAGAGGAGAGGAATGCTCCATTAGAACCTCAACACGTTGTCCAATGCTACAAATGTAAAGAACTGGGTCATTTTTCAAATCAGTTCCCTAATTAAAGGGTTTTCGGAGGCAACCAACAACCTCCCAGACAGCAAGGAAGAGCTTTTTTCCATCACTTCTGCCGAAGTGAACGCTGACAAAGAAGTGGTGACAGATACTCTAGTTATTCATTCAAGAATACTGAATGTACTTTTTGATTCAGGTTCTACGCATTCTTTTATATCTCGAAAGTTTAGTAGAACAATCCCTGCACCACCACAAATCATGGAAGTAAAGATGTCGGTGAGTATGGAAAATGGGGAAATCATTGCATCCCATGAATATAAGTCCTCCCCTGTTATAATCTGTGGATTGAATTTCCCGGAAAAACTCGTCATACTCCCTCTGGTGGAATTTGATGCAATTCTTGGCATGGATTGGCTTTCCTTATATAGATCCAACATAAATTGTCGGGAGAGGGAAATCACACCCCATATGGAGAATCGACCCCCGATTCTTTACAAGTGTCAAGAGGAAGATGAATCTCTTTTAGATCCATCATCTCAAGCATGGATATTACTGCCCTATGAGCACGCGTATCTGGCTCAGATGATTGTGTCCAAAGAAGAAACCATCTTTGAAGAAATACCTATTGTGAGGGAATTCGCGGAAGTGTTTCCCGAGGAACTGTCTGGTCTTCCTCCTAGAAGAGATATTGAGTTCTCAATTGAACTTATACCTGGGGTGATACCAATATCCAAGACTCTATATAGAATGGCTGTTTTAGATCTTGAAGAGATGAAGAAACAACTACAATAGAATCTAGATAAAGGGTTTATACGCCCAAGTGCTTCACCATGGGGTGCACCATTCCTCTTCATCAAGAAGAAGGATTGGTCAATGCGTCTTTGCATTGATTATCGTGAACTTAACAAAATCACGATAAAGAACAAGTATCCTCTCCCAAGAATTGATGACTTGTTTGATCAGCTACGTGGAGCACAATACTTATCCAAGGTGGATTTGCGGTCGGGATATTATCAAGTAAGGGTGAAGAAGGAAGATGTCCCCAAGACTGCTTTTCGTACAAGATACGGGAACTATGAATTCATAGTAATGCCTTTTGGACTCACCAATGCTCCAGAAATATTCATGGACTTGATGAATAGAGTCTTTAGAGATTACCTTGACAAATTTGTGGTAGTCTTTATAGATGATATTATAATATACTCCAAAACCAAGGAGGATCATGAGGAGCATTTAAAAACTGTACGAGAGACTTTGCACAAGGAGAAGCTCTATGCAAAGTACAACAAGTGTGAGTTCTGGTTGAAGGATGTCTCATTCTTGGGCCGTATCATCACAAGCAATGGGATATCTGTGGACCCCTCCAAAATAGATGCAATTGAGGGATGGCTGAGGCCAACATCGGTAACGGATATCCGTAGCTTCTTGGGGTTAGCTGGATATTATCAATGACTTGTGAGAAATTTCTCACAATTTTCCAACCCTCTTACCAAGCTAACTCAAAAGGGAGTAAAGTTTTCTTGGAGTGATGAATGCAAATAAAGCTTCAAGGAGTTGAAAAGGAGGCTTATCACTGCACCCGTTCTCACTTTACCCACAAGGGGGGAACTTTTTGTGGTATTCAGTGATGCTTAAAAGATGGTCTTAGGCTGTGTGATGATGAAGAATGATAAAGTGATATCCTATTCCTCAAGGCAGTTGAAAATCCATGAGCTAAACTATCCAATGCATGATCTGGAGTTGGCGGCGGTGATCTTTTCCTTGAAAATCTGGTGGCATTATCTCTATGGAGAGAAATGTTAGATATATAATGACCACAAGAGTCTTAAATATATATTCAACCAGAAAGAGCTTAATATGCGCTAGAGAAGATGGATAGAGCTCATCAAGGATTATGAATGTTCAATACATTACCACCCTGGGAAAGCGAACAGGGTGGAAGATGCCCTAAGTAGAAAGGACCCAGCAATTCTATCAATGATGAGAATTGAGAAGGATCCAATATTTTTAGACTTGATGAAGATGGATGTGGGAATCATAAAGAAGGGAACATCATCAATCCTTTCACAAATGATTTCTCAACCATCTCTTTTGGAAAGGTTAAAGGATGCTCAAAAGGATGATGTGGGAATTCAAGAAAAAGTGGAAGCTATCAAAAAGGGGAAATCCTCTGAGTTTAATGTTAATAAAGAAGGAATTGTGCGGTTTGGGGAAAGACTATGTGTTCCATCAAGTCCGGAGCTGAAGAAGGAACTTTTAGATGATTCACATAGTTCAAATTTCTCTATTCACCCATGGAGAAAAAAGATGTATCGAGATCTCCGAGAAAACTTTTGGTGGGATAATATGAAGAAGGAGATCGATGAATATACATCAAAGTGCTTGGTGTGTCAGCAAGTGAAGGCATAGAGGCAGAAGTCTAAGGGGATGATGCAACCATTGCCCATACCAGAATGGAAATGGGAGAACATCACCATGGACTTTGTCACCGGACTTCCAAGGACATCCAAAGGCAACAATGCAATCTGGGTTGTTGTGGATTGTCTTACAAAGACTGCACACTTCATTGATATTCGGGAGGATTTCTCATTGGATCAACTGGCACAGATTTATATTAGAAAAGTGGTAAGGTTTCATGGAGTACCACTATCTATTGTGTCTGACCAAGATCCAAGATTCACCTCTATGTTTTGGAAGAGTCTTCAACATGCTCTGAATACTGAACTGAACTTCATTACGACCTATCATCCTCAAACTGATGGCCAATCCGAGCGGACTATCCAAACACTTGAGGACATGTTGAGAGCATGCTCAATGGACTTTAAAGGAGGATGGGATCAACATCTTCCTCTGGTTGAGTTCTCTTATAATAACAGTTTCCACTCGAGCATCCAAATGGCACCATATGAAGACCTATATGGGAAAAGGTGCAGAACACCGGCATGTTGGGATGAGGTCGGTGAACGTAAGATGCTTGGACCAGAAATGGTTGAGGAAATGGTGGAGAAGGTTAAAACCATTTAGCAGCATATCAAGGCATCCTAGAGTCGACAGAAGAGTTATGCAGATAATCATCGACGAGACCTTGAGTTTAAAGTTGGAGACATGGTGTTTTTACGCATATCTCCGTGGAAAATGGTCATGAGGTTTGAAAAGAAAGGGAAGTTAAGTCCAAGGTACATTGGACCCTTCGAGATTCTTGATCGTGTCGGGGCTGTGGCCTATCGACTAGCACTTCCACCTACTATGGCCAAAGTACATGATGTCTTTCATGTATCCCTCTTAAGAAAGTACATATCAGACCCTTCACATGTACTCTCTTCTGAGGTGGTACAATTGGAAGATGATCTTTCTTATGAGGAGCAACCAGTGAAGATCTTAGATCGTAGAGAAAAATTTCTACGAAATAAGACAATGCCCCTCGTCAAGGTGTTGTGGAGAAACCACAAGTTTTAAGAAGCAACTTGGGAATCAGAGGATATGATGAAGCTGAGTTACCCACATTTTTTTTAGTGTGGGAAAAGGAAAATTTCAAGGGAGAAATTTCTTAAGGGGGGAATATTGTAACAACCCAAAGTTTCATTAATGGAAAATCCCTCTTGATATTATTAAATGTCTCTTTATATAAAATGTTTTTATAAAATTTCAACTTCATTGGTTTTATGATAATAATTGTGATCGTTACTTTTATAGCCTTTGAACAGTGATCACATGATTAATATAAATATAGGACTTTAACAAATCCAATTTACTCAGACAAAAGAAGCAATGGCCTCATCCAGTAGAATTTCCCCATACGAAGCCCATTTGTCGGAGCTCGGAAAATAGGTGGCATCCTTGGGCTTCACTCTTGACCAAGCCCAAGCTGAGCTTCATCATTTCAAGCTCGAACGTGACCGTCTACGGGAAAAGTGGAAGTTTATTGAAATTACCACTTGAGCGATGTTATCCGAGCCACCCCAAGAGTCTGTCACCATCGCACACCTTACCCTTAGGTCTTATTCGGATGTTTTAAGGGGTTATGTAACAAATAATTAGCACTATGTTCATGTACATTATTTTTTGTATATAATAATGAATATAATTTCTAGTCATTTTTGTTACATTGTAAACAGTTTTTAAAGTACAAATGGTGTTTTTAGTTATTATTTAATTAAGAAATATATTTTATTAAATTAAGGGATTTTTAAATTAAATAATATTTTAATAAAATAATAATATTATTATTAAACTAATTTTTATTAAATATAAATGATCTTATAATTTTATGAATACAATTAAATTTTTTATTAATGTTTGAAAACTATTTCTGTCAAAACCCGTGAATTTTTGATAAATGTCGGTTTTTATTTTAAAAGTGAAAATTCACATATTTTGAGAATTATTTAGATAAAATAAATTTTATTTTTGGAATCATAATGTCAAAATTATCCAACGGTGGATTTTTCATAATTTTCTAAGACAGTCAAATTTTTGGGTAAAAATTAAATAATGTTTAAATATATAATGTGTTTTATGACATCATAATGACCCAATAGTGATGTAATAAAATACTATAAACTTTATGTTCAGCCAATATATGTTTTAACATTAAAATAATGTGATTTTGGGTTTGTTTGACTTACTTTTCAAAGCATTAATGGACCCTTCAAGACTTATTCAACACTTTGCCTTTTTAAATTAATTTCCATGGGAGTGTGACTCACCTCCACATAAGCAACCTTATTATTTAAAGAATTTAGGACTTTGGCCTTATAAAATATTTTTTCCTCTTCCCTTTTCCAAAAACCATAAGCAAAAACCATGTGATGGTTTGTGGTTTGGATTAATTTAATATAAGGGGTCCCAAACCTAAATAATAAAGAATTCCCTCACCTTTCTTATATAAACCCACCCAAGCTCCCACTTCCTCCTCACTAAAAGCCTTTTGAGTTCATCCAAACTTTTCCCTACTCTCTCTAGAATCCTCCCAAGGTGCCTCAAGCTCCCAATAATCCTCTCACAAGCCTCTCTCTAGCCTTTGGAAGCACACATCCAAGTAAGGGTTTTTTCTTCCTTTCTCATTTTTTTCAATTTTCTTTAAGTTGTTTTGCCATTTTAATTTCAATTATAAATGTTGGGGTATGGTTTCACACCTCCCTCATACTGCCCTATTTATTATTGAATGATGGGATACCCTTTCTCTCTCATTAAATTCCTCCCATGTACACCCGTTACTATGCCGAAATTTTGAAAGGAACTTCTCTCTCCTCTTTTACACTCAAGCAATAATTTTATATCATGAATCTGAATTCCATTACAATTGTTGGTACATGTATCTATATGACCTCCTTACTGTTCATTACATGTAAATATGATGAGGAAACCCTTTCTCTCTCATCAACCATTTTTTATGAATTCTTATGTCACGCCGTTACGATGCCGAAATCGCACCGATCTTCTAAGCCAATGTCATTGTGTAGTGAATACCATACCCATTTTTCCATTAAGGCTATTCACCTTTATGAACATTTACATATTGATTGTAAAGTTTCATTTATGAATTCCACATTCCTTTATCATGGAATAAATTATTATGTTTTATGAATCCATATTTTATGATCCATGTGGCACACTTATCCATGAAATGAAATGTTTAAGAAGGGTGCGCCCTTATAGCGCTCTAATGCATTGGGTAAAGTATAGTATCATGATACGTCATGTTCAATGAGTGTTTACTCATGATAATTCAAGTGAAACTAGGTTTTACTCGTGCTTTATGTGCAATGGGGATTTACTCATTCTCCATGTGCAATGAGCCTTGGCTCATGCTAATTCCATGTTAAGTGTTGTTGCCACATTTCCATGTTATGATTATCATGCTTTATCAGGCCTTTATGTTCATGTTTCTTTTATGCTCTATTGATATGCCTATTGTCTAACATGTATTGTACTCCTCATGTTATTCCATGTGTACTCCCTTACTGGGCTTTATAGCTTACCCTTTTCTTATGCATGTCCTCAGGTTATCCCATGCAATGCTAAGTATGAGGGAATGTAGTGGTCATGTAAAGTAAGTTTTCAAGAAAGATGTTGTATTTCATGTTTTAAGTTTTTATGTAATGTTCCTAATCCCCAAAGACACTAAACCTCTCGATCTTCTTTTTTGTATCAAGTGAAGTTTTATGTAATAAATCATGTTTAAGTTTTAATAAAAGTAGGTTTGTCATATTCCAAAATATATATACATAGAGTGGATCCTATAAGCCCATGTGAATGAGGAATGAGGAGGCCCATGTCATGCATCAAATTTTCAAGGAATACCTACATAAAGTTTAATGTCTTGATGATTGGACTTGATCTTTTTATTTAAGATCATAGAGCTTGGACCAAGTGACCAGTTTTATGTCGTGTGTCTCGAATGTGGACACTATGTATTTTAAAGTCATACGGCTTAGACTATACGTTATGTGAATATTTTATGGTAAAAATTCATAGAACTGTAAATAGTATAAGGTTATGTAACCTAATCCATGGTATCTTAGTTTAAATTACTAGAACATAGACCATGGTTGAAGGGATTCTAGAAATGGTTAACATGGTGAAAAAGAGTGAAAAATGATGTGAATGAGGGACAAAGGGGATCAATTCCACAAAACACATTTCCATGATGTCCTGCATAAGGTTTAAAGTTGTTATTCATATATAGAGGTTCTTTGTTTAAGGTCACAATGTTTAGACCAAATAAGGGACTTTCTTTATAGGAATGCATGTAGGGTGGTGGAGTTACAAAACCAGACATGAATGAGGGACAAGGAGGCATACCATTATACAACACAATCTGAATAAAACATGCAGAAATTTTAAAGCTATGATTCTTGGACTAAGTCTATGTAGTTTTAATGTCATATAACTCAGACTATAGAAGCACAGTTTCATATCATGTTGTGGGGATGATGGTATCTCCTTATGTGAATTACTTCTTGAGGAACTTGGTATTTGTTTGAGGAGTTATGTTCTCTCCGTCCATATTGACTAAATAATATGAACCATTGGGATAGATCTTATAAAAGATGTAAGGTCCTTCCCACTTGGTATCCAACATTGGTGGATTCCTTCCATGTAACATTGGGGCTCAAATGTCTAGTATCATGTGACTTTGGAGGAAATAGTAGAGAAGAACCTTTATATTGAACACCCTCAATATCATTTTATAGTGCCTCTCTAATCTGTGCAAAGCCTAGAGCCCGTATTCTTCATGTGCTTCCATCATAGCCTAATCGACTTCTTCAATTCTTTATAGTGTCTTTTGATCACATATAGTTGTTCAGAGAAATGAAATAGAATCTTGGTGGGTATGAATACCTATATTCTCTACACTAGGAAGTATGGAATCTCCTTGGTGGAATTATAATTCATCATCTGATAGGACTAGAGAGCGTTGTAGATATTTTCTAGCCAACTCTTATTATTAAGGGCCACCATCTTAAGTGGAATTTTGGAGATGGTTTTATTTAATGTCTCAATTTTTCCATTCTCTAGCACATGATAGTGGGAAGTGTGGTTATCTTGGAAATTGTACTTGGCATAATAATTCTTCATCTCAAAAACCTAGAAGTTGGTTTTTTGTCCATTGGAATTGTGTGAGGGACTCTAAATTGATGGATGTTATTGGTTCTCATGGATTAAAAAATTGGTTAGTAAATTAATTTTTTAATGGAATTCACTTGTTCTCACTTGGAAAAGAAATTTATTATGGTCATAATTAACCTGTACTGGTGATCTTTTTTTGGTGGATGTAGTCACGTGACATCAAGTCCACAAAATGAAAAGGGAAAAGATTACATGGTAGTATGGAAGGTATCTATAGGTTAATGCAAAATGTTTCCATGGATATAACATGCATGACACCTCTTGGAAAATGTGATGTAGTCTGGGACCATGGTGTTCTAAAAGTAGTCTAGCCAGTGAATCTAATGGGAGAGTTTCAACCATTCTTGATGGATATGACAAGACCCATAATTAATTTCCTATATAACCTGAGATTCTTGTTTACTTGAATTCAATGAAGGATAATTCCATTGAACCCACATATATATAGAGTCTTCTTAAGGTTAGTCCCACATTAGAGGGTGAACTGTGTTGAACATTGATGGATCCTCTCAAGTTCAGCTCAATCTGGTTGGAGGATACTATGCTAGAGATGATAAAAAAAGGGGTTTTCCAATACTATATTTCTACTACTATAGAGGGTCTAGAGGTCCTGATGTGGAAGCACTAGAGTACATCTAGTTCACCTGTTGGTTTTCATCATCATCTGGAATGATGGGATTAATGACCATTCGATGTTCCACATGGATGAATAGGTCATCATGGTCACACTCTGTAAGAGAGGTATTCAAAATTTCCAATACATTATCTTGACCATTATGTGACTAAGGAATTTGGATCACCTCTAGCTGAGAATGGAACTAGGCCACTATCTATAGAGTGCGCTCAAGAAGGGTCACAAGTACTGGCTTCCAGATGATGTAGTCACCATTTATTTTATCAATGGATAGCTTAGATTATTCCTTCACATGTAGGAATGGAATATTGATCTTGAGATCCAACTCGAGAACAGTAATGAGATCCTGATAATTTTCCTCATTGTTATTGAATTATTTTACATGGAGGAATGATTAGGGAAGGATATCATGTGCAGGTGTAATGAATATGATCCCCATGCCTTCTCTATTGAGCTTGGGGTCATTGAGCCTTATATTGATTGGGTTCCAAGATACACCATAGAAATGAATTTTCCAACATGGTATAGTTTGTTCCACTGAAAGGATGAACTCCTCTGGGAAATCAATATCTAGAGGAAATTATTTAGGGGCCATATGGGATTCTAGAAAGTCTGATATAGTATGTCACATTATACCCTTATGTGGGAAAAATTGTATGACAAACTGTTAAAGCATAAATTCACAGAATTCTATCCATACATTCAATATCATGTGATTTAGGATATACTTTATTGGGTCCACATAGGAGACAAACTGTATCTTATGATTCTATAGATTATTTTGTAACTTCTGCACTACAAAAACTAGCACAACGAAGCTCTTCTCAATGGGAGAGTGTATGGACTCTCTTTCAAGGAGCATGATACTGAGATTGTATAAACATTTCTCTGGTCTATCATTGTTCTTTTTAGTGATAAGGGAATATATGAATCATTCCGGGCTGGTCACATAAAGGACCAGAGTTTTCTCAGAGATGGGTGGCATCAAAACTAGAGGTTAGAGTAGATACTACTGTATTTCCCTAAAGGTGGTTTGGAACTCTTCACCCCACTTGTAGAAGATTCCTTTATTCATGATCCAGGAAATGAGATTATAATTTCTAGATAAATTCATTATGAATTGGTGTGTGTAGTCTAAGTGTACTTGAAAACATTTGAGCTCCTGAAGGTTTCTCGGAGGAGGAATCTGATTGATGGACTTGATCTTATATGGGTTAATCTTTTTGCCTCTATAACTTGTGAATAATCCTAAAAAACATTCTAGAGGTATCCTCGAAGGCACACTTCATGGGGTTCATCTTCAAATTCTAGGAGTGTATGAATCCGAACACCTTCTCAAGTTCTTTGATATGGTCCTGATGATTGAAATATTTGACACCCAAATCATCCAAAAAGCATTCCACCAGCATCCTAAGTATTTTATTAAAGATGTGGTGCATGGATCATTGAAAACTGGACACTACACCCTTCTAATTGAATAGAATTCATTGATAACAGATGGTTCCTTGCAGATCCCTAAAGTTTGTATATTGTTCATCTTTAATGGACATCCACATATGATTGTACTCTGAGTTTCCAACCATAAATAGATCCTAGAACCCATCTATGGAATAGGTCAAGAGTTCCATCAATATAAGGTGAAAAACATCCTTCAGAAAATGATGGTGAATATTCTGGAAGATGATGTAGACTCTATCTACCAATTCTTCTTCCTGACTAGTACGATGTTGGCTAGAAAATTAGGGAACTAAACATCCTTAATGAATCTAGATTTAATAATATTATCAACCTTGGTCTCGACCCTAAAAACATGAGAGGAGTTCATTTTCATAACAGGTTTCTTGAACCCCTATTCTGTTATTGGGAAATGTAAACGGTGTACAACAACATGAGGTTATAGTTCTGTAATCTCATCATTGCTACATGTAAACAAATTAGGGTGTTAGATTAAGAAATCCATGTACTATAGTTGTTCTTCTAGAGGCATGTTCACACTGATCAGCATTGGACTTAGGTCTTCCCCAGTGTCAAGGTTTTCCTAAACCAACTAATTGAGGGTGGTGGAGACTCCCTCCTCAAATTTAAGAGGACCGTCTTCCAAATAGTTTTCAACATCAAAGGTAGTAGAATCAGTGGGAGGAGAAAGTTCATCTAGGATGAATGATTTGAGGGTAACAATGGTGTCTTCTTGTGTGGATTTAAAATCCTCACCAAGGGACTCCTTCTCTACTAAGACCATGGGGAAAAAGGCTGTTAAGCTGATTCCATTAGGCCTTCCCCCATGGGTTCCATGCATGATGTTAATGTAATTTTAGTGGGTTGGTTTTTGTCAGTTCAACCCATAATATGACAAGTGAGTATGACATATAATGGGGAACAAGTGAGTATGACATATAATGGTAGTCATGGGGAGAACATATCTACACCATATAGGGGTCAGACCTTCTGGTATCACCCGATCCTAACATGTATAGGCATATGAGGTAATCATTTGATGTTCATTGTATATAGGGATTTAGTTCCTTTTCCACCATGAAAAAAAATTAAATTTATTATGTCTAGAACCATAGCCTCGAAATTATTAATCTAAAGATGAAATCATCATCTATGTTAGTATATAGGATAGATGAAATAGTGGTGTGGTCAAATTCATTAGTCTGAACATATTTTTCATTGCTCTGGTAATATTTGAGGTTTATGAAGAGGGATTCAAAGGATTCAATGCGAAACAGATCACCTTGGAGAATTCCCACCTAACCATTAAGGGATTACATTAGGAATTTGTGATACGAGGAGGGGACTTCTGTATGAAGTTAAATATAGGGCTTATCAGTCATGGAATTTTAGGTGATGTCTTATGAGACTACCATGAATGTAATGTTTTCTACCAAGTCACTAAATTACGTCTTCAAACATATTTTTTGACACAGCCTCTACATGGTCCTACTAGAACCCTGTATCTTCAGGCCAGAGGGACTGAAGTCTACTTCAATTTGTACAGGATTTTAGAGAATATAGTTTGGTATGTTATAATTCCTAGATCCTATGTTCACTAGGTAGTGTAAAAATTACATGCCACTGAAATGTCTTGTGATGTACTGTGGGAAATTGTTCCCCTGTATGAGGTATACCTCATCTTCTCAGAGAATGAGATTATTTCTTGGAATTATACTCATTTTACTTCCTCATCATAGTATTTATTAAGTCCCCAACCTTTGTTTCAAACTAGATGGGTATTTTCAAGGATTTGTGAGGGAATTTATCATCCCTTCTTCAATAAAATGGGCCTATTGGATTGAGAAATTTTTTGTGATGTTGGTGAGGTGAACCAAAACATCACACTTCTATGACATATGAACGTTTCTACCCATAGGGGGTTTATCTTTGGAGGGAGGAATGATAGGAATTGCAGGCTAAACCATAGGATTCTTCATGAAACTGGTAATGTCTTGTTGTTCGTTAGATAAATCACCTAGAACCACTACCAGCATACTTTTGACTGATTGAGGTTTGACATTAACTGGATGCGGTAGATCACGATGCAGGTATGGCTACTCACCTTATTCAATTAACATGGTTAGTAGTGATAGTGAGTCTAACAGAAAGGATGGAAGGACTATACTAGATGAGATCTTTACAGAAATTATTATTTAGTATCAGTAGCATGAACATATTGTATTGAAGCATTGTTCTAATAATTTCATATGTTTACATGTCCTCGACTTATTCTTAGATGATACTTACCATAGACACTTATATTGATCCTAAAACTCCTCATCATTGGGGACCATGTATGGGTTTAACAACTCGATGTTATTCATGGTGGAAAACTTATGATCATTTTCAGAGGTGTCTTCTAGTGCTGAATGGACCTTAGGTGCGACTCTCAACTCTGGAGGCATGAAGTCACCGGGTATACATGGAGGATTTCATGTTGTTGGGGGAATTTTCTCCCCCTTTTTCCATCAGAGAATAATTTTTTGAGATGTATAAGGATTTGGTATAGAGGCATATGTTGTAGTTGTAGAAGGAATGGAGACCTCAGGAGGTCTGAGTTGGATTAAGTGGCCACAGATGATTCCATGGGCACAAGAAACTACTATACAAGCCAAAAAGTCATCATACTTTTGATTCCCATATATATATATATATATATCTAATTCTATTCACCTTCTCCATCATTGTCACTATCAATCTTGGAAGCAATTCATGTCACATATGCTGGGACATGGCCTAGTTTGATCACACCATTGTACACATGGTCTTGAAGCCAATATTTATACATTGGGCATTGTTTAACGGTATGTCGAAGGATTTTTTGGTAAGTTAAATAGTTGGGGTGGTCAATAATATAATATTCATGGGGCTTTTTACACTCTGGAAGTTTCAGAACCCCTTGTTCTAAGGAACTATGAAAATAAATTTGAATATATGCATAATTAAAAGAGTAGGTATGGTTTCTATTATCTATGAAGGGAAATATATGATCTTGAACCTAATGAGGATTTCTGTCCTGGATAGGGGATGGATCCATATTCTCTCATTTAGGTTTTTTTTCTTGGAAATGTAGTTCTTGTTGATTCTGTATCTGGAGAGGCTGATCTGGATGAGGCTAGTTCACTCAGTGATGATTCACATGGTAGGGATCTTCCACTAATATCTCTAGTATCTCTTGGGCCTTCACATGTACTATAGAGGTAATCTCTACCTTGGTTGTTCTTCTTGCAGGAGTTAGGAGTGACAATGGACGTGCATGCTTCGCCTACTACAAGGATTCTTCTAGTTGTTGGGCCTTATCAAAAAAATCTCAATATCCACCTGGGAATTTATGAGTGATGAGGTTATGGACTATATCAATATTGATGTTCTCCCTTCACATTGTCATAATCATCTCTTGGTTCATTAGAATATTTGGCGAATATTACATGCCATTCCAATGAGCAACAAATTCTATGACGCACTCATATGGAAGTTGCTTACACTTGGAGAGGGTGAAAATAATTTTCTTTCATGTAGTGGAGATGAACTTGTGGGTAAACTACTTACGGAGTTCATCCTAGCTAGTAGTGGACCGAATGGGTAACTTGTTATACCCAAAAAAATAAAGGCCATTCCAATGTCTGTACAAAACATTGAATATTAGAATTCTCCTACTTCTTTGGGGTTCCCAACATGGGTTTAAACCTTGATATGTTTTAGGAAAAATTCTATAGTGGGTCACCTTTCCCTTTGAAGGGGGTGATTATAGGATTCCCGAAAAATGGGTGTGATCACATATTATCACCCCGTTCTAGATACATATTGTTGTCAGGTGGGATATCCACTTGTCGCATATCATGGTCTTTGAGGCAAGAAGTAAGATAAGCTATCATATCATCTTGGTGAGGGTTATTATTGTGATGGGTATCTCTCACCACAAATGTGTTGACAAGATCATCAACATGATAGGAAGGCTCGATAACTTGTAGAGTGGATTCAAGTGTGTATTCATCTTCATCCCAAAGGATTTTATCATGTAGCTCAATCATATTGGGTGATTCATATCTTGGTAACTTGTTGTAAACTCATGACTTTAGTCTGTTTTGTTGTGAGAGATCCCTGGGTTTGATTTGCAGAATCTTGACAAGGAGGACTTCTGGATACCCCTACTTCCCTAGTGGAAGAGGGACATGATCTTGTAGAGGATTTTCATAATCTTGGTTCCTCTCTATAAGGACCTCATAAATGATCCTCTTATGATTTATAGTCTACTAACAAAAGGTAGTGATTATGGGATCATCCTTTGCCTTCTGTGCAACATCAGATGGACTAAAGGGCTCGGAAGGTACCTTGTCCATGTTGAGGTTCTGACTATTAGGAAATGATACAGAGGGTTTCAGGAGGTTGAGAGCCAACCTTTATAGGCACGTTTGAACACTTGTATGAGGGTACACATGATACTTCACTACCCCATGGGTTGGGTTCTCTCTATTGGAACCTGCACTGATGTATACAGCCTTATTCATCTCAAGGAAAACCATGTTAACCATAAAGATACACAGAGGCACATACTCCATATCATCAGGTAAGTTAGGATACCATAGGATATTACTGATGTGAAGATTAGTGTATTGTCCCCATCCCTAAATCAACATAGGAGGAGCACCTCATCTATAATTATATGGATCACTATAAAGCTCTGGATGCATATCTGTTGGAGGGTTCGGTGGTAGTCAGGTGATGTTGGATGCTTTTCTACTAGTAGTGCTTCCAAATCAACCACAAAACACTCTTGATCAACATAATTGAAGTGATTCTGACTTATTGAGTACACCAATTGATGGTCACAGAGGCTAAAATGCATCATCTCGATATTTTGGAGGAAGTACATGACCCGGTCTTGGGTTAGGGACTCCAAGATGTCAATGTTTGGAGTCACATTTGGAATGAACACCACTAAATATTTATTTTAAGCTATATTTTCCCGCATGATACCCTATTTAATATCCTATCTCAGCTATTGGTTGCCCCTATGTTTCAATCAGTGATGGAAGAGAACCCGATGGTGGTACTGATTTGGATTTGTGAAGTGGTGGCTTGCTTTTAGGCTCACATCAATTACTATCATAGTTTTATGTCATTTAACTTTTATAGATAAGATGAGCATACCTTCATAAGACAATGATACTTTTAAGAATTTTGAGATAGACTTGACCTTTAATGGTTGTGAGTGATCATGGAATATTTGACCAATATGGTCTTTGCAACTCAGTAAGTAAATGTCCCACCTACTTTTCTACTAGTAGTAGACCATTTTTGGGGCATGTTTCTACATGTATTATTAGGTTTTACTCATGAGAAATTGATTGAGTTTATAATTAACCTCATATTATAATATGATCTTATATCAAAACCATCTTATCGTATGGAAGTAACCAAGATGAAAGGGAAAAATATTCATCACAATGACCTTTAGGTGGTGGTTTTTATATGTCTGAGTATCTCTCCTTGGGGTGTTCTAGTGTTTTTCACCACGAAAAGAGGTGAAATTTTGATATTGTTTTTGGATTATAGGAAATTTAATCAGGTCATTATTAATAACATGTATTCAATTACATGAATATAATATTTTTTTATCAGTTGAGGGAATATTGATGGTTCTATAAGATTAATTTGTGATAAATTTATCTTTTTCTTTGATTCATGACTGAGGATATACTATTTATGGATTTCAGATGAGGTATGGGCTATACAAGTTCCCATTAATTTCATTCATCCTAACAAATGCCTGATAGTGCTCATGGATCTCCTGAATAAAATTTTACATCCCCCCTGGACTCTTTTATTAGGATTATTTTGATGATATTTTGGAATATTCATAGACCTATGATTTGCATGGATATCATTTTTAGGTTTTATTGAGAATGTTTCGAGAACACCAGATATATATCATTAACTCAAAGTTCCATATTATGATTCTATGGGTTTTTTCCTCAGGTATTTCATATCTGAGGTTTGAACTTTTTTTGATCCAATGAATGTGAAGGAAGTGATATCTTTAGATTTACATTATAATGTCATTATATTTAGTAACTTACTTGTCCAAGTGGGTTACTATGGATTGTTGTTTTAGAATTTATACCACTTAGCAACACTTATGACGATCCTAACCAAGAAAGGGGTGAAATCCAAGTGGATTAATTTGTTTAAATATACATTATAAAAGATAAATGGAGGATATCATTAAAGACTATATTCATTTTTTCTAGACTAGTAAAGTGATTAAATATTTATTATGATGATTTATGGGTTAGTTTAGGGGTTATTCTGATGCAAAAAGATACAGTAGTCTCTTAAATATCTCATTGTTCAGACCACACCAGTGGAACTACCCCACAAATTGTATGGAGTATATATGTATGATTTATGTTATTAATTTTTATCTCCACTATCTATTTAAATAGATATTTATTACTTATACATGCCACAAAAGATTAAAAAACATTTTCTTGTAGTGGAATCTGAGCATGGGACAAAATCATTGGGTGGAGTACCTCCAACTATTTTATTTTCAGATAACTACACCCCAGGAAAGTGGTACAACGTGTATAATTCTTCGAGTTTTAAGAATTAGGAGAAAGTTGTATGGAAATCTTGTAAGGAATGAAGGTTGTAGATAATTTTCTCTAAGTGGTACCTATATATGACTGAGTAGGGGATAGTGATTTTTTATACTTTTATTATCACTTATTAATTTTTTAAAATAACTGAATGATATTAAATAATCCCATTTTGATTGTTTCATGATGAGGGATCATTTCTTTGAAGTAGATCCCATTACATGGTTGATATGAGACTTAGACTGTACATACCCATCCTGCATTACCCGATCAAACCCATGTTAGGCTGGTAAAGGACCTAATGTGTACCTCTTGATCACCATAGGTTGGTGTAAAAATTGATTGATAATTCCACACAAATAATAGACGATTCACCTCTTTGAAATTTGAAACCTATGATAAATGATAACATAGTTTTTAGACGAGAAATTTAGCATTACACTTGGGAGCGTAGGACATTGGTAGACATGCATAATTACCCACCTGAGAATTGAAACTCATCAAGTACCATATCAATACATAATGAAATATCAACATGAAAATTCATATATGCCATAACATAGACCAGTAATCCCCAAAAAGAACCAATAAATTGTTAAACTAAACTAGGAATATCTTTACATAAAAGGGGGGAGAGCCAAAGATTGACTATAAATTCAATTCTAGATTGAGTGTGCTTATATTTAAAGAACCATAGATAGCCTCAACACACCCCACACTATAATACACCAACAATTGAAAATATTCCACCTTGTCTCCATGAACCTTGAGCAGGAAACATCCATAATCTTGAACACTCAACTATCATAAGTAGGGTGCCTTGAGTTTACCTAAATCACATAAAATAGGGATTACATGAATCTCAAATGGAACACATGTAGGGTGTGAATACAATGTAAAACATGGAAGTTACCACTGTCTAAACTGATTCTGAATAATGTAATTTGTTCCATAATAGAATATAATATACAAGGTAACAAACACATAATGGTAGTCAGTGAATGAGTATTAGTACAAAATTATCCATGATGAAAAAGTAACCATATTATCCAAATCAAATAGAATCAAGGGGTATATACCATTAACACATTAATAATTTTCAACCACACAACCAAAACTATTTAATCCAAGTTCAAATTCCATATGGGGTACCAGTCCATCATATAGGACTAATTGGTGATTATTTCCATCAGAACCTATCCTATATAGGAGGAAATATACATATATAAACATATGTATATATCAATAATCATACACCTTGTGTTCCTCAATCTCCAAATAGGAATAAATTTCATATACATATATAACACCCTCGCCAAGGAGGTCACTTATCTTTTCTTGGGAAGGATAGAGAGTGTGTGTGTGTGTCTATTACCATAAATATAACTCATCCATCCTCAATGGGTTCCCTCTCTCCTCTTATGGAGGAAAATTTTCATATACATATACAAATCACCATGAGATATAAATTCACATGCCTTATGATGGAACCTGTATGTAAAATCTCAATACACTCATAGCTAGTATAGAGAAACATGTAGCCATAGATATTAATATCAATAAGTTAATAATATTAACTTAATAATCATGTCCATAAAAAATAAAAATAGTTTGAAACATGGGTTTTAAATTAATAAAAATTCGATAACATATGACTATTTCATGATAAACATACAAGTTTCCCAAAAAAATACATTTCATAACTCTAATAAGTTAAAATATAAATAGAAATACATTGTATTTTCCTGTTTGGAATATTAGTCCCAAATTCCCATATTTACCAAGTGAACAAGTCAGAAAATTCCTAATTTATAGGGGAATTCTAAAACCATGTTAAAACACTAAAAAACATGTAAGGAAAATTCATAACATGTTTCCTTATTAATATAATTCAATTGCACATGCATGGGACCATACTCTAGGTATAAAGACTCAAGGGACTATAAGGGAAAACTTATTTAGCTTGGATTCATTATGAAAAACTTTAATTGGGGTTTGATTTTTATAAAATCATTTTTTGGTAATCCCCTACACTATATCATTCCCTTACAATAGACACACATAAATGATTATTTCTGATGCTTTCATCGGGGCGTACACATTCATCTTTTGGAGGAATAAAAGCGTTGTACGTTGCCCCACATTCCCACTATCCAAAGGCGGGTGGCATCTATTCCTTGTTCAGGGACATTTTCTCCTTGATCAAAACAGGATAATGGGATGTCGGTTCTTCATTCCGTGGATTCTTCCTCGGAACTCGTCACCTAGTTCGGGTCTCCTTTGTAGATTTTATACGTTGTTCATGAAACTCTTCCCAATGCCATATCTTCATGGACACCAGTTAATTACGATGCTTCTGTAGGGACATTACAAATGGTCCAGTCAGGACAGAAACCTTTAGTCAGGGGAGTAGTCATGTTGGGCATCACTGGCGTGTCTGGACGCTGGAACACTGGCACGTCTGGGTTTCTTCCCCTAATTATAGGGCTTCTAGAGGGCATGGAAGCCTAAGGCATCCCATGTCACATGCGGGGAATTATATTCCATGGGTGTGTCTCTGAGGTTTTCTTCACCTTCCTATGTTTAACACATGGGTTCCACGAGTTTAATGTCTAGTGAAGATGGATTGGACTGATCATAACACTGACTGGAGTGGATCAGATAGATGTATCCCCTTGAAGGAACACTGATGTCGGGGATAACACATGGTTAGTTACCAAGTTACTTCTAGGAGCAATGAAGAGGTGGATTGGAATGATCTTACCAGAATGTGGTGGCCCGGGTAAGAATCATGATAGATTATGGGGGGTTAAGTGAAGTGGGAGGAGAATGTTATGGAGTCGACTCGGGGCGATGATGGTGGTGGGATTGAGACTTGAAGATACTTCCTACATATTCCCATGGTAGGGAATCAAAGTCCACGTAGTTTGGTGGGATGATGGGACACCTGAGGAGGAGGCCTGTGAAAATTGACGCATGGATGGGACACAGAGGAAGTGGAACCTCCGAGTTGGGGAATGATTTTCTCAAAACACATGGGATCGATGGAGAGATCAGGATGAGACATTAATGAAGGGATTGAACCTCAGGGAGGCTTCTTACATATCATCGTGATAGGGAATCAAAGTCAACCTAGTTCATCTTGAAAACTGATTACCATTGATTATGGTTCCAATAGCTTACTGCTGAAAAAGCGCAACAACGACTTACTGCTAAAAGGGGAAAAACCTCAGGGAAGCTTCCTACTTACGCTATCTATAATACAGAGATTGAAACCCACATTGTTCAGGCATGGGTGAGGGTGAACTGACGTGAAGGAGGTTAGAATGACTGGGTGTTGGGCTTGAACATCATGGATGTCTCTTACGTACCTTTCCTTTTCAAGGATCATAGTCCACACAGTTTGGGAAATGGAGGGTTATTTGGGGCTTACACTATGAGAAAACCCGAAGTGTTGGTGAACTGACATGAAGATGGTCAGAGCAACCCGATGCTACGGTTGAACCCCATGGAGGCTTCCTACATACCTTACCTTAGCAAGGATCAAAGTCCAGATAATTCAGGATGTGTTTGGTGAACCGACTTGAAAATAGTCGGGACCAATAGATGTCGGGCTTGAACATCATAGAGGCTTCCTACATACCTTGCCTTGGAAAGGATCAAAGACTACGTATTTCAGGTGGTGGGAACCGACGTGAAGGTGGTCAGAACTAATGGGGTGTTGGGATTGAACATCAGAGAGGCTTCCTACATACCTCACCTTGACAAGGATCAATGTCCATGTAGTTCAGGTTGTGGGAATCGACGTGAAGGTGGTCGGAATGAATGGGGTGTTGGGATTGAGCCTCAGAGAGGCTTTCTACATACCTTGACTTGGAAAGGATCAAATTCCACGTAGTTTAGGTGTAGGGAACCGACATGAAGGTGGTCGAAACCAATGGGGTGCTGGGATTGAACCTCAGGGAGGCTTCATACGTACCTTTCCTTGGCAAGGATTAAAGTCCATGCAGTTCAGTTAATGTGTGGGGATTACACTCTGTGCTTCCCAAAGAGGATTTCATGGTCGATTATTACTCTAATCCCACTTGATTCATGCTTGGTGTGAGAAACAAGACGCAACAAAGACCTTACACTCACGTCACGGAAGGTGCATCTGTGGGAAGTGGAGTGGGGATGACACATGGTTAGCTACCCAAGGAGAGAAAGATTGGGACTTAATCCAGGATGGAGGCCCGAATAGTGACAAATCCCAAAGGGAGAGAGATTTGGTACTGAATAAAGGAGGGCTCTGGTGCCCATCCCCCCCTCTTTGGTCTTTGGCCAGGAAGAAGTCAAGAAGAGAAAGGGCTACCTCCTACAAGAAATTCTAGGGGCTTACACTAAGATAGTTTTCCTTTCCCCATGTAGGATGCATGGGGGGAAGTCATGGTTTAATGTCATGTTTCGTGGAAGAGGGTGCTTGGCAGTTTAACGTCCGACATCTTGGACAAGGTGGGTTCTCACTGCACCCCTACAACTTACATAATCGATACCCTCTACACCTTGGTGAAGAGAAGGGATAGGAAACTCCGTGTCTAAGGGGTGTCGTGAGGTGATCCCATTGGGGGTCCATGTTAGCATGGATATGCAAAGAAGTAATAGTTGTTAGTGTTCCTAGGCGAAGAAGCCTGGGGCGATGCAACCCAATAGGAAGTGGTGTCAAGGGGAATTTGAAATTAATTTGTGAAAACCTTTATGGTCACACAGTAAAAGGAATTGTAAAGCATAGGGGTTCATAGGTAGGGGCCTTGTGAAGATCTGGTGCTCCACATAGTGGAGGGTACTTTCAAAGGGGTGTGATTCACGATGTGGAGTGTCCTAGCCTAATAATAGGACATAGGTGCTTATAGGAGGTTCTTAACGAAGTAGAAAGGCATTCATGGAGCACTGCCTCACGAAGCAAAGGTGCCTCAAGAAGAAATCTGTTGTAAAGAAATGTGCTTTGGGAAGTACAGTGACCCTACCTTAACATGTGGATCACATGTACATGAGGGGTGATTCGCAAACCATAAACTCTCTACGATGATCGGGGTCCCATTGGGGATCCCCTTCCTTCACGGAGGACCGTAGGCTTTGTGAATTTCAACACTTTCTAAAGAGGGGAAGAAAACAAGGAAAAGGGGAGGCACTTCGCAGAGAAAAAGTACTCACGTAGCTCATAGTTCATAGAGCAGAGGGTTCTTCATGATTCGAGATATAAGAAGTTGAAAGGTCAGATTATCTGCCCTCTGGACATAGGGGGAGGCCGGTATTTATAGACAAGAGGCACCGTGAAGCAGAGCTCGATCGGTATGAAGATGGATTTTATGCTCCATGGTGGGTCGTGAATGTCAAATTTGTTCATGGAGAATCCTGCCTCCTTGCTCCATGACGGGCTCATGGATGTCAAATTAGTTCGTGGAGCATCCCGACTATTTGATCCGCATAGGTCTCACGAACGTCAAAGGTGTTTGCAAAGAATCCCACCTACTTGCTCCAGGGTGAGCTCACGTACATCCAATGTGTTTGTAGAGAATCTCACCTCCTTGCTATGTGGCAGCCATTGGGCTAGGGGGAATCCATGAAGGGGCTTTGTGAGGTGGCCATTCGGGCTTTTAGTTTCTTCTTCTTCTTCCCCCATTTTGGTTCCAATAAATGCCCCCTCATATTTGGAGCAGAGGGGAAAAGAAGGGTTAAAGTCTGAGGTTCAATCGCCAAAATCCATTGGCCATTCATGATGTCATATCGTGAAGATGGATCATGAGGTGGATAGGCGACACGCAGGCCAAGAGCACCACGAAGCTCAGTGCAATAAGGACATGCTACAAAGCTTCAAAGGTCATCGTCTATAAATAGGGGAGATCACCTCTCTTTTTTCCATTCTTCTCTCTGTGAATTTGGCCATTAGTTCTTTCGATTCTTGAAGCTCTACGTACTCCATGATTCTTCTATGTGAATCAGGTATTCTACTCCACGACATACATCAAGTCTTTTACTCCGTGACAACGCTTTGCGATCTTGTGTTTGAAGGTCGAGGTAGGGCTCCGTGAATAGGCTTCGTGAAAGAGATTCACGAACGAGCTTAGAAAACTGAACCTAAAAATCATCAAAATTTTAAAACAAAATTTCTCATCAAGAAGGTACCCAGGTAGTCCTTATGGATACTTCCCAGATGGATGAGATGGAGAAAAATCTGGGTCTAGGGGAGTTAATTCGGAGCAACTCTGACCATCATTAATTGGTGTCACTGCTATTAGAGATCCAGAAGAACAACCCATTGTGTAAGAGGTTTCCTTTGTATGGATTTGGGATGAGGGATGACATATTCATCCCCGAAGGAAGTCGGGACAAACCAGCTTACTAGTTCAAGAGCACGTCGTACCAGCACCAATGGTTCAGGGCGGCTGATGGCCATGCCCGAGAGTATTTCACACATATCATCACAGAATACTTATAAAACCACTTGAATAATTTCAATGGGAAGTAATTATAGCTGGAGATATCCCCCCTTCTGTACTAGACGATATTGAAGGCATCTTTGAGGAACCTGGGGAAGTGGTGGTCTAAGGAGTGGGACCTGTTCCAGGGCAGAAACATCACAGATGATTGGGCCTGGGCCTACTAGGTAGGCACCTCATGTGAGGAGTTCGGGGTAGAGCTAAGGAGAGTGGGTTTGTATGAGGCAGCTTGGGCCTCCCAATATCACATCTACCAACAGAGATAGCTAATGCCTGAGTTGTTGAGCAGATGGTCGTCGAGGACCAATACCTTCCACTTACACCACGGGGAGGTCAATATCAGCTTGTGGGATGTCCACCAGATTTTAGGGGTCCTGATACTGGGGGATATGTATGATGAATTCATCCTCATTATGAGTGCATGGGAGGATCCGGGGAAAATGCCACAGTTGGCGATGGAATTGATGGAGATGGTGTCGAGAGCGGACAGAGAAGCAGTTAGAGTTGTCCACTTCAGGTGATTTTTCAAGCAGTTTCTAAAATTTCTACAATAGAGGCAGTTTCTAGTGAGGCCTCAGACATGACCAAAGTGGGCTCAATGGGGTAAGGAGCACTCGTACTGGCTACTCTTGGAGGGAAGCCAGTGGAAGACCTGAGGGTTCAGTGTCAGCACCGAGCAGCAACCGATAGTCAGGCTGGCAGTGTTCATCACGACTCTTATCTGTGGTTGGATCCTACTTGTGAGGGATATCAACAAGGGATTGTGACCAAGAACATTTATCATGGATTATACATTGGTGATAGTAGGGCGAGTTAACCTCAAGATCCTGATGCTCTCCAAATTGTATAAGATGTAGTGGCACATCAATGAGGGGAAGAGGTCGTAGAAGTTATGTGGGCCATTCCACCTTCTATATGGGTGGATAGTGGCACACATCAGGGGGGTTACGAGTACCCAAACCCCATATCAGCTTTGGGCTCGAACTTTCGCCCATCAATTCTTAATGTCGTGGGAATATTTCTGGAAAAGATGACCACACCGTTGGTACTGAACCAAGTGTGGAAGGTGGAGGAATTCAATTTCCACCTCTTTCCATTACCTAAGGGGCTATTCGCTGATGATGGTCGGGGAATGGAAGAGCACTAGGACTATCTCCTGGCCTTTCATGGTGGAGTCCTGGTGGCGAGGGTGGAACGTGAGCCTATCTACAAGTCTTACACCCCACACCGGCTTGAAATTCAATTCTGGTGCATGTAGTGACTGATCTCGTGGGTCTATCTGGAGGTGAGCCATGAGGAACACCCATTTGTGATGAGGAAGATGTGGCACATGTTCACATGGGAGGATGGGAAAATGTGGAACGAGCTGCCTCTACCCACATCCATCTTCAGGCTAGTGAATGAATATTTCCAGAGTTGGGAGGTGGCCTACTCGGGGGATATGCTGAAGCATCCAACCATTCGAGTCGGTGTTGGTGAGCTTTACCAACCTCGAGGTCGGGGCTGGAAGGTGGAAATGGCATCTCGCAGTGGTAGGGCTACCATGTCAGTGTGGCCTGCACCAGTTGAGGGTGAGGCAACAGCGAGAGACCCAAATATAGTAGAGGAACTGGTGGTTCTAGAAGGATAGAGTCACCCATAGGGGAGGTCACCGAGGGTATTCCGTAGAATACCTACTCAGGTTCTAGGGAAGCGGCTGCACCACATTAATATGCCAGAGAATGTTGTCTTCCCGGAGGCATGGGACATCTGGGATGTCAACAGGAAATTCCTTGGCCCGTCCAAGATGTGGCAACACCTAAACTATCTCAGGATGGATTTTCTGGGGATAGGCCATATCAGGGATGGCTTTATGGTGTCCCATGCTGAGGGGGAATAATATCTGACTTACATGGTGGACTTTGTGCACTCCTGGGGTGCTCCTCATCCAATGATAGATTGAATCAAGGTGTTGCTTGATCACACTACTCCCCTGTAGTTGTCAGCTGCTGATTTAAGGGAATGCTTCCCTCTATTGGAAGAATAAGAAGAGTCCTCCTGGGGGGATGAGGCCAAGAGAGGGAGTCCATTATATTAGGGTGAATTTAGTGATCAAGACTTGGATCTTGAAGTGTTCGCAGAGGCCATTCAGGTAAAAATCTAAACCCCCCTTCTTCAAGGATTTCTTTGAGGTCGTTCTGGACTCTTTGCTAACTTCTAAACTGTGCAGGCGAGTCTCATACATGGAACTTGTTCTCATCCCTCAGTGGATGCAGATGCGGGACCTTTAGGATCTACACCTTCCATCACATCTATTTCTATATCCAGCGGGGCTCGGACACATAAGGCGACCCCTCCTGAGCTTTCAGATCTTCCGACCATAGACAAGGGGCTACGTCTAGGGATCCCAATGGAGTCAACCCAAGAATGAGACATAGAATTCAATCTTTGTAAGTATCGTCTACTAAAATTATGATTGTGACCCACTGACCATGTCAACTAATGTCCAAGCCCCTTTTTGGTGCATACAGTTCTTCAAATGGTGTGGGACACCTTGGAGAGGTTGGTTGGGGATTCAATAAGCATCCTTCCTAGGGGAATGCCGATGGTCGTGGAGGGGGAGGTCCAAACATACCTAACTATGGTGCTCCTGATCACTGGTGGGACCATCAGTGGGGCTACTCCTGAGATTATTGAGGTGGGATCTGATGATGAGGATCAATCAGATTGCCTAGGTCCTACCATACCTGACCAAACGCCAGATGCGGACCCTAATGATGAGTTCCTGAGGGAATTCCCCACATATAAACTTTCCAACCGCACTGACTTGGAAGAGATGGCATCTGATGAAGAGGACAACAAAATAGTCCATCACCGATCATGGAAGCTGATGAAGTACTTCATTTATGACACCCCCCATACACTATGGTTGGACAAGATGGATAGACTTCACTCGTGGCTGCATGAGATGTGTGCTGGGGGAGTGGATGCCTAGCGTCCTCACATGCTCGTCCGAGATCTTATGGAAGAGAATATTCGGGAGTATGACTGTGGCCTTGGTGTAGGCTGGCAGTGGAGGGAAGCGGTGAACATCAAAAGGCTCTGGAAGGTGTAAAATGAAATTCAGTGGTGGAAGAGCTGGGCGGACAAGCACTTAGCCTCCCTCAATGCACAATCTGAGCTAGTATTGTGATTGAAGGCCCAGCTAGCAGAGATTGAAGAGTGTCTGGAGAGATCCTTCGAAGAGATGGTCATCATCTGGACCAGCATGGAGTGGGCCCGAGTTTTAGCTAACAAGCTATGCTCCATCGTTGCCGAGGAGGAGTAGGAGCTAAATAGGCTGCATCAAATCCTATACACCACAAGCCAGAGGGTGATGGAGCTGTAACACTCTTTTGATAGGGTCAACCAGACCATGGGAGGGGTCAATACTCAGGTGCTATAATGCACATAATTTTTCAACATAATTTCATGATTTGATTTTATTATGCCAACTACATGAATGAGTTCTGTTATTTTTGTTGGTTTATTGCATCCCTATGACATTCGTGGGGCATACAGTGATCATTCCCTAATCTCATGTGGGTCAGGCCCGATGTAAAAAACAAGGTGTGACCACCTTATTACTCTATTCAAACATGGGAGTGCAAACCAAACATCAGGTATTTAGGGCTTGGACAACTAATCTAGATTCTTGGAAAGAAAGGGGAAAAGGCCTGGCTGGAGGGGGAGACTTCAGAACAACCAGATTTCCATATTCCCGATGTGCTTTTATGCACAAGCGGGGTAACTCCTAGGGTGTTAGAGTTAATCCGAACATAGGGGAGTGGGAAGTGTGAATTACGATACCCCAGATTTGGAACACTATGGGGGTGGCATGACAATGAAGAATAATTTTTGACCGTGTTGGAAACCCAGTATCCTAATTGTGTTATCCTGAAATGGGGATAACAAATGAGGTCCGATCACTGACCATATTGAAACATGGGACCTCACTCGAAACGTTATCTATTAGTATTACGAAACGTTAACCCAAGACAGTAGGTGAGCCATAGGCCAAGAATCCATACTATTAATTTGTTCCTTTAGATGTGAAAAGGGACGAGGGTCTGAATAAGGGGCATGCAAATCCTGTAGGGTGGAGTTATGGGTTGTTCGAATGGAGTCCAACACTCTTGAGATTATGACACCATGGTGAAAACACATTGGGTGGGTGCATTGGTATGGTTAGGAATCAGTCTGAATAGGACCTATCTAGTAAGTAATTGGAATGATCTGTAGTTTTACGTCATCTAGTAGGACGAGGACTGAAAGGGAAGATCCCAAGAATAGACTATGTGGTGTAGTAGCAATAAACCTAAAGTGAAATAGGACATAGTCCCATACCACACTATATATCCCCGGAGGAAGTTCTTCAGGTCGAGGGATGAAAAGTGGAAATTAGGATGGGCCCGAAGAAAAGTGGTCGGGAATTCCTACATACCCCATTATGATGGTAATCAACCCACACATATTTCTATGAGTGCAGGTTAACATCATGTAGGATGATGAAAATCATATTTGCGCTAGTACACATCCTAAAAAAACTACTAAGAACACGTGAGTCGTGCTCGATGTGGGAAACAAGAAACAGTGGTGGGACTTTCCTAAAATAGGAAGAAACATGTTAGGGGTGAAGGGATGTTAGGTGAAAATTTTCCAAATGATACTAACCCATCCACGTAGCACACCTAGACACGCGAAGAAGTAAATCCAAGTATGCCTAAATTCCACTGGAACATAAGGAAGTGGAAATATGTGAATCATGATGCTCAAGATCTGGACCCCAATGACGGTGACGTGATGATAGGGGATGGCTATTGACTGTGTTCAAAACATAGAATCCTAATCATGTTATCCTGAAATGGGGACAGACCGAAGAGGGTCAATCGCTGACCATGTTTGAAACATGGGACCTGTCGCAAATGTTGTCTGAGGTCCTTAGAGACGTTGGCCTGAGACGGTAGGTGAGTCGAGGTGGCATGAGACCAGGCGATGAAGGGGGGTCCGTTAGGATGTGGAATAAGATGAGGATCCAAATAATAGGCTCATGAATCTTGGACATGGAACGAGGGGAATGTCCCTATGAAAATTCCACACTTCGGGCTCTTTGTCAAAATGAATCTGAGTAAGATAATCAGACGTATCAGATGGAGGGAGTCGATTCCCTTCTCAAGGACCAGGGTCCTAGAGTCGTATTCTTTTGACTTAAGGTCCTAGGTTGGACCATTAAGGGGTTATTGATTTAATGGACCGTGCACAGGGTGGAGAAATAGCCAAACGTGACACACTATTCCCATGGGGAGATCTTAGTTTTGGATCATAGAACTCAGACCACACTGGGAAAAGATATGGGAAGAACATGGTGCGGCTATTGAAAAACCCGACGTGAACGAGAACATAAGAGGTACTCACCACACCACATGTTTCCAAATGTGTTTGAGCCAAGGGGCCAAAAAAAGAGGAAGGATTGTAGATTTCTGAGGATGGACCCAGAGACAAAAATGCTTGGGTGTTCCTATATATCCCATGAGGATAGTAATCAAGACAAACATATTTCTAGAAGATGTCAGGCAGTTTAACGTCTTGTAGAGAGGACGTGGAGTGGTCTTAGTTTATGGTCATAGAGTTCGGACCATGAATGGTAGGAAATGTAGGAGACACATGGTGATGCAATTACACAACCCAACGTGAACGAGGACCTAGATTCTAGATCATCGTGTGCTTATTATGGGAGGTTTCAGGTCGAGGGACTGAAAACAAAGTTTAGGATGGGCCCGTGACAAGGTGCATGACCTTTCTTACATAGCCCATGAGGATGTGGATCAAGCCATACATAGTTTTAGAAGGTGGAACAATAAGATACCAATTCTAGGGATAATTAGGTTGCATGGGTCTATCCCTCGCATAGAAAAAGTGGTATTTGATATATGTTGTTTGTCCTTTAGGATGAATGGTGTTTTTTTGTGAAGCAACGGACCAAGGATAAAAAGTCCAAAAATCACCACAAGAATCAATCCATATGTAGGCGTTGAAAAATGGTATGGTTTGTGACTGATACCAAACATGATTTCCCCTCAAGTGAGGACACCACGACGTAGTGATGTTTTTCATCGTGTGGCCAGGAAGATAATGTCACAGTTTAGGGTCATTTGATGGGACCAAATATGCATTTTTTAACATCGTGTAGGATAGATGTAACATTTTAGAGTCATGTGGGACTAGGTAGCATAGTCTAAAGTCATATGGCTTAGAAATATACAAGAAGGATGATGTTCGAAAGGGAATTTGCACGGAATCATGAAGCATACCTGATGTGGATGAGGACAAGGTCCACATCATACCATGCATGATTCCGTAAAAGAAACCTCAGGCTGAGGGGCCAGTAAAAAAATTAAAGGACATGGGATAAAAGAAGCCGGCTCTCAGTCGAGCTGGACCCGAAGATGAGATGTCAGGGTGTTCCTACGTATCCCATAAGGATGGGAATAAAGCCACACATTGTTCTTGGATGTTACTTTTAACGTCGTGCGAGACTACATACAGTTTAATGTCAGGTGGGATAGGAAGTAAGAGGGATAACACCTAGAGAGTGGCGTACATGGTGCAGCTAATGCAAACCCGACGTGAATGAAAGAAGAGATAAATTAGTCCCGTAAGATTTTAAGCCCCAAGGCAATAACAGAAGAGATAAATTAATGGGACTTGAGTTGGACCCAAAGACGAGATGTCTGGGTGTTCATACGTATCCCAAAAGGATGGGAATCAAGTTGTACATAGTTCTAGAAAAGATCTTTGTTTATGTTCTTAGAGCTTGGACCATGAATAAGCAGAATCCTTCTAAATAGGCACGAACCTTATTACAATCCCTAAGACTATGTGAGTTGAAATCAGTGTAGGAAACAGGGGAGGAGAAGATCCTTGCAATACATGGAATGTGATTAAAAGGTAAATTAGCGCGGAGCCCCAAAAAACGTCGTACCACAACTCTGTACTCCTAACGTGCGAATGTGCACTGAGGGATAACACTCGGAGTGTCGAGATCCCACTCAGACATGATGGGGTTGAAACTGGTGTGAATCATGTGACCAATATTTTGGGCTTAATGGGGTTGGTGTGATGATGAAGGATAACTATTGACCGTGTTCGAAACATAGTATCCATATCATGTGACCTGAAATGGGAACAACAAATGAGCGTTGATCACTAACCGTATTTGCAACGCGAGACTTGTATCAGTTTTTTGTTCGAAAACCTTGAGGACGTTAGCTCGTAATGGTAGGAGGTCCCTTGGTCCAAGAATCCATGCCATTCGGGGAGTCCTTTCAGTTTTGAAAGATGATGGAATCCCTAGTAAAGGGAAACATGAAGCCTAAAAGGCAGGTGGGAGCATATCCGGGTAAAGTATGACACTCCAAGAACTGATCTAGAGTATTCTTGGGCACATTGGTGAATCACCATAGAGGGTTGAGGGACTCAACATGAGAGCATCCAATTTTAAAAGATGATTATAGAACAAGAGGGTAGAGAAATCTCAGGAAAAAGGGGGTATATGGCGTGGTTTTTACAAACCCGAAGTGAATGAGGACGTAGTCCCATACCACACCACATACACCTCTCATTGGGAAGGTGCAGGCTATAGGGCCAAGGTGAAAAGGGAATTTCTAAGATATGGGTTTGGGCCAACAAAAAAAATTTCTGGGCGGTCCTACATATCCAATATGAATGGGAATCAATCCACACGTAGTTCTGGGAGGTTCCATGCAGTTTAAAGTCTTGTGGTAAGGACGTGGAGTAAGGGCAGGATATCCCAATGAGGGATGTGTATGGAATGACGAGTAACCCGATGTGAATGAGGACATAATCCCATACCACACCATATAGCTCTAAGTGATACCTCATCCTTGGGGACTGGGAAGGTAGAGGGACTTGAGGATGGGCTGTAGATAGAAGATCACAGTGAGCTTGCAGTTTAACATCTTGCTGGGAGGAAGATAGTGATCTTAGTTTATGTTCATAGAGCTCGGAAGATAGATTCCTAGTTTAATGAAATATGCATGGGACATCTGAATGAAAAGGGAAAATCATCATGCCTATGGTAGACCACAGGGTGGCAATGATGATAAAGGATAGCTGCTGACCAAATTCGCAACACAACATCCCCCCCCTTGTATGACCCATGCAACCAATTGGGCATTGACCATTGACCATATTTTCAACATGGGACTTGTACCAATTTATCTCTCAAATCCCTGGGGACGTTGGACCAAAACAGTAGGATAACCCTTAGGCTAAATATCCATGCCATTCGGGGGTCCATTTGGATATGAAATATTATGGAAACCCAAATTATGGGGCTCACGAAACATGGCGAGGCTTATGTTTGCGGGAATGTCTGGGCTGTGGAAAAATAGCCTGACGTGAATGACGACTTTTAGTCTGTATCACACCGCACACTCCTAAATGAGGACTAGGTCCAAGGGTCCAAAAAAGGGTCGAAGTGCCCAAGGGTTGAGGGACCCAAGGAGAGATTCTGAATTTTGGGCTAAACCAATAGGCGAAATGTCTGGGCGGTCCTACATATCCCATAAGGATGGGAATCAAGAAACACGTATTTCTATAAGGCCATGCCGTTTAGTGCTGGGTGGTAAGGACGTGGGAGAATATAAGAATTTTAAGGGAGCACATGGTGCGACCCTCATACTCTTGACATGAGTGGGAGACAAAGAATCATGCACTACACCATGGTCCTCAAGGAGAATTATACCCAGGGGAATAGTTAAAGAAATGAGATTAGGGGATAGAATCAAGATGTAATGTCTGAGAATTCCTACGTATCCCATGTAGATATGAATCAAGCCAAACATAGTTCTTGAAGGTGTAGTTTAGCATCTTGCAGGATGATGTATAGATTAATGTTGTGTAGAACATAGCAATTCAAGGTCTTTCTAGACCCAATATAGTTTAAGTTTATGTGGGAACTATGTTGTTTAGGTCCATGCATGACCCAACAGTTTAGCATCTTGAGGGATGATGTGCGGTTTAAGGTTAGGAAAGACAAAATATTTTATGGTCATCCCGGACCTTGTAGATTAGACAAATTATCGCTTGAGGAACTTGGAATTGGTGGGAGGAGTTATACGCTCACCATCCACGATCACCAAAGAGTATGCACCATTGGGGTAGTCTTTTTGTAGAACAAAAGGTCCTTACCATTTGGGTTTCAACTTGGGTGGTTTCCTACCAGGTATTATTGGTGTCCTGAGGGCCAGTATCAAGTCTCCTTGCAAGAAGGAGCAGAGGCGAACTTTTTTGTTGAAAGCTTTGGTCATCTCGTTCTGGTGCCTTTCCAGATTGTGCAGGGCACAAAGCCTGTTCTTGTCAAGCACTTCAAGCTTATCCAGGTGGATTTCAGTTACCTTAACTGGTGTCTGTTAGTCATAGACCGCTGTGCATAATTAAGGAAACTGAATCTCGATGGGCAGGATGGCCTCAGTTTCGTACACTAGGGAATATGGAGACACCTGGGTAGAATTGCGTGTCATCATCTAGTAAGCCCATAGGGAATTGGGGATCTTTTACAACCAAATCTTCTTGTTTTGACCAACCATTTTCTACAAGATGTTATAGAGGGTCTTATTGAACACATCGATCTTCCCATTTGCTTGCGTGTGGTAGTAGGAGGTATGGTTAGAACGGATGTTATAAATGGCATACAATTTCTTCAGCTCAGTTTCTCGGAAGTTGGTGCCATTATCGATAAGGAAGGTGTGAGGGAATCCAAATAGGTAGATGATATTAGAGCTCACGAAGTCAATTATGGAGCGGACCTTGACCTCCTTCAATGGAACCGCTTATTCCCACTTGGAAAAGAAATATGTAGCGGTTAGCAAGAACCAGCATTGGTGAGTTGTCGCTGGTGGATACGGTCCCACGACATCGAGTCCCCAAACTACGAAGGGTTAAGAATACTTGGTAGTGTGGAGAGGCTCTGGTGGCCGAGGCATGAAGTTAGCATGAACATGGCATGCATGGAACCTCTTGGTGAACCTAATGTAGTCATGGATCATGGAGGGCCAAAAATACCCCAGTCTTCGAATCTGGTGGGATAGATTCATCTCGGTCTAATGAGCCCCTTAGGAACCAGCATGAACCTCCTGTATGAACTAAGAAATATTGACTCCTTGGATGAAATAGAGGAGAACACCATTGAAACCACAATTATAGAGGATCTACTCAAGACTGAGACCACTCTAGAGGGTAAACTGCAGCGCGTGGCGTCAGATTCACTCATGCTCGACCCAATCAGTCAGGACGTAACCATTTTAGAGATACTCGACAAAGGGGGCTCTCCAATCGGGAGTAAGTTCAACCACTACATCTAAGGGACTTGGGGGTCCTGAAGTGGAGGCTCTGATGGTAAGATAGCTCACCTGTAGGCCATCATCGTCACCTAGGGTGACAGGAGCAATGAATCTCTGATGTGACATGTGGATAATCAGATCATCCTACTCGGGTTCTGCAAGTGATGCTGTCAGGCCAGCCAGGGCGTCCTCTCGACTGTTCTAAGATCGAGGGACATGATTAACTTCAGGCCAAGATGGGAACAGAGCCATTAGCTAGAGAGTGCACTCCAATAATGGTACGAGCTCTGGCTTTCTGACGACGTAGTCACCATTGATCTACTTGATGACTAGTTCGGAATGCCCTTTCACATGGAAATGGGGCACACCAATCCTGAGGGCCAGCTTGAGGCCAATAATAAGTTCCTGATACTCTACCTCATTGTTGGTGTGGGCTTCTGACAACATAAATGAGTAAGACAGAATGGCTTGAGGCGGGGTAATAAAGACAACACCCATGCCTACCTTGTTGAGCCTGGGATCATTAATTCTCCTACTGGTGGGACTCCAGGAAGAACCATCGAAGTGAATCTGCTAGCACGACATGACATGATCTACTGAGAGGATTTCCTCCTCATAAAAATCGAGAACCGAGGACTGGTCTGCAGAAGTTGGATGGGAGGAAAGGAAGCCTACCAATGCTTTCCGCTTAATATCTTTCTGAGGGACAATCATGATATCAAACTGTTGAAGAATCACTTCCCACAGAGCTAGATGGATTGTCAGCATGGGGTGGTTTAGAACGTACTTTACTGGGTCTACCCGAGACACCAGTTGTACCTCATGGTGTTGTAAGTAATGCCGCAATTTCTATACTGCAAATACCAGTGGATGGTAGCTCTTTTTGATGGAGGAGTATCTGGTCTCCGTATCGAGGATCTTGCGGTTGAGGTAGTAAAGGTTGTTTTCTATCCCCTCATTGTTCTTCTGGGAGGGAAGAGAACCAATAGATCATTCCAGGGTGGTCACATAAAGGACCAATGGCTTTTCGAAGATGGGTGGCATCAAGACCAGAGGATAGAGCAGATACTGCTTGATTTCCTCAAAAGAGGTCGATCATTATTCATCCCATTTATAAGCGATGACTTTCTTCATGAACTGAGAAAAGGGATTACAATTTCCATCCATATTCACAATGAATTGGCATATGTAGGCTATGTAGCCTGGGAATCCCCTAAGTTCCCAAATGTTGCTCGGGGGAGGCATCTGGATGATGGACTTGATCTTCTTTGGGTCGATCTCGATGCCCTGGTACCTAAAAACAAAGCTAAAAAAATCCCTAAGGTGACCCCAAAGGCACATTTCAATGGGTTCATCTTCAGGTGGTGATAATGGAGAAAGCCGAACACTTTATCAAGGTCCTTGAGATGGTCTCGATGCTGGAGATATTTGATGACCAGATTGTCCACATTGAATTACACCAATGTCCCGAGGATTGGCTTGAATATGTGATGCATGTCCCGCTGATAGGTGGAACCTGCATTATTTAAGCCGAAGGGCATGACCTGGTAACAAAACATACCTTGTGGTGCCCTGAAAGATGTAGAATCCTCATCCTTAGGGGCCATCCAGATATGATTATATCCGAAGTAACCATCCATGAAAGAAAGTTCTTGGAACCCTGCCATAGCGTCAATCACAAATTCCATCATAGGATGGGAAAAATCATCCTTCGGGGAGTGACGGTTGAGATCCTGGAAGTCGATGTAGACTCTGATCTGTCTGTTCTTCTTCCTAAATGGAACAATGTTGGATAGCCACTTGGGGTACTCTACCTCTTTGAAGAAGTCAGCTTAGATGATCTTATTGACATCGACCTCGACCATGGAAGCATGAGAAAGGTGCATCTTTATGGGAGGCTGCTTGAACCCACAATGATTTTCTGAAAGACTGAGGTGGTGGAAGGCTACCTGAGGATCTATTCTTGGAATCTCATCGTAACTCCACACAAACACATCACAGTGCTGTTTAAGGATGTCCACGTACCATTGTTTCTCCTCAGGGGGCATGGAGGCACTAATCAACATGGGTCTCAGGTCCACCTCGCTACCGAGGTTCACCTGTACCAATCCATCAACCGTGGAGGAGACACCCTCTTCAAATTCAGGGGGAGAATCCTCTAGATACTCCTCTTCAATTGTGGAGGAGGGATCCCTAGCAAGAGGAGCTTCCTCTGGGTTAGCATATTTCAACGGGAGGCTGGTACCAACCTGTGCAGTAGCGGTCACTGCATCGGGAGATTTTGGTTCTACCGAAACCATAACAATGAAGGTTATCGATCCAATATTGTCTAGTGTTCGGCCCAAGGAGCCATGATTGATGATGTCAAAGTAGTAGTGGCATGTTGTCTTGAGCCGGTTAATTCCATCCTAGAAAAATAGTCACATATGATGCACTGTCATTGCCATGGTGCGGATATCCCGATACCTTATGGGATTATCGGGATCTGGGATCACTGAGGATTGATTTGTATAAGAATAAGAAGTGATCTCTCGATATTTCTTGGATCTAGGAATGTGGTTCCCTCTTGTCCCAGAGAAAACAAAACATTTCCCCATATCAAGGGTCCTGGCCTCCAACTGATGGATTGGGAAGATGTAGGCATCATCTAGATCTATCCACAGTTCAGTCATAGCTGTGGCATGCTCGACCTCGTTGGTCTAAATCTGCTTGTCTATGATCTTGTAGTAGTCGGCATCAAGATAGTGGGATTCACAAGAGGCGAAGAGAGATGTGTCACCTTGAATCACGCCCATTTAACCATTGAGGGAGTACTTAAGGCACAAGTGATGTGATGATGGAACTGCCGCATGCAGGTGGATCCATGGTCTTCCCATCAATGCATTGTAGGCGGTGTCCTGAGGGACAACCATAAACTCGGTGCTGGAAACTAGGCCACCAAATTGGGTCTTCAAGCAGATATTTCCCACCGACATCTTTTTAGTCCTGTCATAACCCTATATTATTATGTCAAAGGGGATCATATCATCTTCAGACAGACCCAATTCTCATACTATCTGAGTTGGGATTTGGTTGATCTCATAGTCCGTGTCAACAAGACAATGGTGGAACTCTACGCCGTTGAAATGGCCGGTGATGTACAACGGGTGAATGTGACTTGGTATGGGAGAGCCCTCATCCTCTCCAGAGAATGAGATAATGGCCTGGCATTTAGCATTCTCAATTACCTCATCATGGAAGGATTCTACATCTTCTAATTCTGTCCCAAACTAGAGGGGGATTCATAAATCCTTAGTGAGGGCCTCATGCCTATCCGATGACAGGAGAAGAGCCTTGAGGATGGTGAGTCTTGTCAAGATGCTGGCTAGATGTTTGAGGACGTCGTACTTCTGTGCTAGGTGCGAGCTTCTACTTACAGCGGTTCTCTCTATAATAGAAGGTATGGTGGACTCTACCGGCTGGATTGGCGGCTGACTGGTGCTGGGAAGGCCCCGTTGCTCACTATTCGAAGCATGTGGAGTGACTTCCATAAGGGAACCTGATGACTGCAATTGGTCTGTGGGGAAGCATTCCTGATCATGACGAGGTCTGGGCGACTCTGCCTGACCTAGTAGTACGAACGGTGGTGAAGGTGGACCTGATGTCACCAGATGAGAAGGCTGTGTTTGCTGAGCTCTACACTGATCCTGTTGTCTGGTTTCAGTGGCATGCACGACCTGGATGGAGGTTCTAAGTGATGTTCCTCAATAACCCATATAATAACGACTACACCGACACTGGTGTCGGTTGGGGATGTTGGGGAGATTCACCTGGCGGTACCCGTCGTTGGGAGTCATGTAGGGGTTTACCAACTCTATGGTGTTAACCGAAGCGCACCTTTGACTATCACATGAAGAGTCATCCACTACCAGGCAGATTCTGGGGGGAATCGCCATCTCCGGGGGCATGATGTCACCGAGAGTATGAGACGATGATGGAATCTACTGGACGCATGGCTTCCCCTTGTGCCACTGATTCTTACTCTTTTGGGAAGAGGAAAACTGAGATGATGATGCAGAAGTAGTTGATGCAACTTCTGAAGGCTCTGGCTGATTCAGGAATGGACGGATGACACTATGGTCATGGGAAACTATTTTGTGGTCCATCCAGTCATCGTACTTCTGGGATCCATGGTTAGAAACCTACTGCCACTCACCCTCACTATCACTGCTGTTGTCTCGTCTTAAGAAGATTCACACCACCTGTGTGAGGGTAGGGCCCAACTAGATTATGTTTTTGTCAACCTGGTCTTGGAGCCAGTCCTTGAACACATAGTATTGCTTGAGGGTGTTCCCCAAAATTTAGTGATAAGGGCAGTAGTTGGGGTGATTGGTGAGATTCTCCCCTTCTGGTCTTCTGCACTCAGGAAAACATACAATCCCCTACTCTAAGGCACTGCATAAGTAACCAGGGACCTGAGCCTTGTTGAATGAGTAGGTCCGGTTTATTCTGGATGGAAAGTGGGCCCTTGGAGCCTGACCTTAGAAAGGAGTTGGAGGAGCCTGTCAAGGTGGTGGCACCTGGTTATCCCGCCTAAGTGGCAGTGGATTACACGGGGGAACCTGCCAATTTGAAGGTGGGAATTGCTGGGCCGGAGACTGTGCCTGAGGTGGAGGGCCTCTGTGAGGCTGCAGGGCCGGTGCTACTAGAAATAATTCTAGTTTCCTGGGGGCCTCTATTTGGGCCACTATGGTGTGCTCGGCTCTGGCAGCCCTTCTCACAGGAATTATAGGAGGTAACGGACATGACTAGCTAGCCTGTTTCAGTGCTTCCTCTAGGCGTTGGGCCTTATAAGAGAAGTCTTGGAATCACCTAGGGTAGTTATGGGTTATCAATGAGGGAACCAATTCAGTCTTGACGTTCCATACACACATCGTCAGTAGTTGCTCGTGAGTAAGTGGTAGGTCGAGAGAGTAAGTGAGCCCTTTCCACTGGGCGACAAAGTTTTCAACATGCTCATCAGGCCTCTATTTTCATTTAAAGAAGTTTGAGATACTCGTCTTCCAGGTGGTAGAACTGAACTGGTAGAGTAATTTCCTCTGGAGGTCTTCCCAACCGGCTATTGACTCGATGGGGATCTGGTTGTACCAGACGAACGTCAGTCCCTCCAACGTTTGAACAAAGAACTGAAGTTTGGAGCCTTCTTGCTCTGCTAGAGTCCCCTACATGGGACCACACCTTGAGATGAAGTGGTCCAAGTGCTACGGTGGGTCCCCTGTCCCATTTAAGGGGGAAAATATAGGATTTCCAAAACCTCGTGGTGTTGGCATATCATCCACCCACACTGGGTATGGATTTCCATCATATGGGAGTTTCATCGGTCGTGTTTACAATGCCTCGAGGTGGTAAATGAGTGCCACCATTGGATCATATGGTTGGGGGTCCATGTCCTGACAGGGATCCCTGACTACCAGTGCATTGTTGTGTTCGTCAACATGGTAAGCGGGATCAACAGCTTGGGGAGTGGCTAGTAGAACAACCTGTGGGGAAGCTGGGGGAGCCCAAGATGGGGTCTGGGGGTTGTTACACCACTCAAGATGATTTGGAAATATGTACCACGCCTTCTTTCCATAGGCCTCGGTCTCAACCTTGTCTGCATGAGCAGGACAATTAGGGTTACCCAGGGGTAGCTCGCCAAGGGAAAGTTGTGCCTACCCCTGTTGTCCTGGCCGAGGATCACCATAGTCCGGCCATTGATCAGCAGTGTGTTTGGCCAGGAGATCGTCGACCAAATTTTTTGTTTAGCGAGCTGCTGACGTAGTGCAACCTTTTCAGAATCTTCCTCCATCTTCTACACTAAGGTGGACAGGTCAGAGTGTTTGGTGGCTCTGAGGTGCTCCTTACCCTTACTGAGATTCCGATAGAGGACTAATGCCCCAGTGGGTGTAGGGAGACCCAAAATATTTCTCTTTTGGAGAGTAACCCTTCCCGATGGATCCAAAAGTTAGGGTATTCCCTTAGGGGGAAGGTCCCTCTTAAGGAGTTCTAGCTCATTCTCCCCTTATGATTGGTCGACCATGTTGACCGCGACCCTTCCCGGAGGCATGTCCTCGATATCACATGGTAGGTCGGGCTACCGCCGGATAGGGTTGAAGAAGAGGGTAGAATACTACCCCCAAACATGGATTTACACATGGGGGGAAGCCTCCTTGATGATCTTGCAGAGTACCTTGAAACTCTAGACGCATATTCACTGGAGGGATTTATGGTGACCTCGTGACTCAGGGCGCTGGGCCACGGGGAGTGCAGACAGATCAACCAGAAAATATTGTTTACTGATGTTCTCAAATTGCGCTTGTCCTTTTGGATAATACACACACTGATGATGAAAATGGAACTGAGCCACCAAGAGGGTCTAGTGGAGATACTCAACTTCCTCTAGGGTGAGGGGTTTCGGTGCACAAAAGTACGGTACTGTAGCCGGACAAAACTTCTTAGGGAAGTGGTCTGCTGTGAGGATGTTCCATAAGATCTTAGGCTTGAATTAAGAGTCTGGACCTTCATTTCCCCACTCATCAACTAGAGGCAGCTGAAGGACCGACAATAGTATTGAGGAAGAACACTTGGACGAAAAGGTGGACGGTGGAGAATACGGCGAGCAGGCTGACTGGCCGCCGAATCTCAGGTTGTCCTCTGAGGAGTGTAGTGACCTGTCCACTATGTCATGATAAGATGGACTGGTGACCAGGGATTCTGGAACAGTAGCAGTGTCCGCTGAGGGTGGGCTATGTCATGGATCTCCTGCCATTGATCACCAAAATAGCTCTCTGTGATCTCTAGTTGAGGTGGAGGGTGCTTATGGTGATGACGGGGGCGATTGTGTGGTCAGTCCCTAGGGACATGCCAAATTATCATCCTCCTAGATGTTCCTACAAAGGGAGGTAGGAATACATTGGATTTCTCTTTCTGGGATAATGAGGCCGATGCACCTCGTTCCTGCCCCATCCCTTGACACAGAGGACTGAGGGGAGGGTTCCATCACTGAGTCGTACTCTGCTTCAGAATCTAAGAATCCGACTAGTATGATATTAGTATAAAACTTCTCAATTCTCTTTTTATGGTGACGATGACCCACCTTCCTTCCTTGGGATAGTTCTTTAGGAGAAGATAGATTTCTGGCATGATTTGGTCCTTTGGTCGTACTTGTGCTGGGGTGGAGAGGGTTTCCGCCTGAGTAAGTCGGGGTGCGAGGACCACCTAGTTAGATATCAAAGGGTACATGGGGAGGACCTTCGTGGATAGTGCTAGATCTGGTAGGACCTCCACTAAAGCTGAAAAGAGCATGGGTAGTGCCTCCATGCTTGTTCCCTCTAGAGACATCAATATGAGGAAGGTCCTCATATGGGTTAGGCTGAACATGGGTAGGACCTCCGTGCTGGGTGCTGGTGAAGTTAAGTTTCTCCCCATACCTATGATTTCCAAGGAGATAAAACTTTCTCATTCTTCTACAAGAACATGGGGAGGACCCCCACATTGGAGATTGACCGGATGCGCAATGTCCCGGCCCTGACGATCTGCGGCAGGAGGAATGACTCTGTACCCGGTGTAGTGAGCACAAGAGAGACATGCACACTAAGTATTTCCGTCATGGGGGTGTGACCCCCATCTAGGTTGTAAGTGGCACGGGATGGACCTACATGTTGAGCTTGGAAGAGGGGAAGACCTGTTTTCTCCATGGTAGTGGTACGGGGAGGGCCTCCGTACTGGGTGTCATTACTGCGGGTTAGTCTGCGACAGCCACATCCTTTTCCGGCGACCGAGAGAGTCGACCTAGCCTTCCCATGGGGCGGTTGGGGCCTTGATCCTGGTCGGGAATATAACTTCTCCTACATAGCGTATATAGGTAGTTGGTTATATGCGTCAGCGATGGCTCGAGCCATAGAAGCCGCTGACGCCGATGCCCCTTGGTGGGAGTCCTCTTCAATTTACGCATGATGCTTGCATCGGGTTGGACGGACCAGAGACAGTGGTGCAGGAATGTGGCTCACATTCTCCTCGTCACATAATACTGGGCGGTGGAATTGACGCGACCCGGTGGGAGCCCTCGCCAGGAGTCCCTGGAATGGGACTCTGACCGAGCTGGCCTGGACATCTCTTTCCTTATCGGTATAAGACAGGGATTCGTCAGGGCATTCTGGGGACATGCTCTCGAAATGATTATATGTTGGGGTGGGGAGTAGCGGCTCCCTGCATTGCCCTTGGGGGCGGCGTTGATGACAAGGCACAAACGCCTCTAAATCCAGGTGGGCCATGTACCTCTTCGGGATTATCCCCTCCTCGTACCGACATACAAGATCATTAGTCACCCTTCATTGGATGACTTCTGATGGGGAGATGGGGCATGGGTGCCCAGTGGTTATGGCCATTGAGACCATTGTGGAAGAGGTAAAACCGCATGGGATTACTGCATTTTCATTTCCCCTACCCCTGCATCGGTGGGCAGACGATGATCGATTTCCGGATACATCAACCAGATTCCTATGTGCCGAGAGATTAACTTGTCAGTGCTAAAAGAAAAAAGGAATCAACGACCAGTGCCCCAGTGCCATTCCGTCTTCCATGACCGGTAATAGGGACCCATGCTAACAACATCACAGATCGGGATTCCCAACATTTTGACTACCCCAACATCTGGTGAGTTTCATGCCAGGCCCACTATTTTCTAAGCGGGACCCAGCACCGGATAACTGGATATGGTGACATGATAATCCATTGATTCCTCAAATTCTATTAGTATCCATGTTGAGGAGAAGGTCCTTCACATCGGGTTCACTATTTCTATTTCTTACACTTTTTTCAGGGTGCGCGCATTCATCTGTTGGAGGAAGAAAGGCACTGTTTGTTGCCCTGTATTCCCACTTTCCAAAGGCGGGTGACATCTGTTCCTTGTTCATGAAAATTTTCTCCTTGATCGAAACGGGATGATGGTATTTCCGTTCTTCATTCTATGGATTTCTCCTCAGTACTCGTCACCTAGTCTGGGTCTCCCTTATAGATTTAATACGTTGTTCGTGAAACTCTTCTTAGTGTGATATCTTCATTGACACTGGTTAATTACACTGCTTCTGTCGGGACATTCCAAAGGGTCCAGTCAAGGTAGCAACATTTGGTCAGGGGAGTTGTCATGTTGGGCGTCAATAGTGTTTCTGGATGCTAGAAAACTGGCGCGTCTGGGTTTCTTTCCCTTATTATAGGGCTTCTCGAGGGTGCAGAAGCCCAAGTAATCCCACGTCGCATGCGGGGAATTATATGACATGGAAATGTCACTGAGGTTTTCCTCATATTCCTATATTTAACATAGGGTATGTCGTGAGTTTAATGTCTAGTGGAGACGAATTGGACTAATCAGAACACTGATTGGAGTGGATCAGATAGATGTATCCCCTTGAGGGAACACTGATGTCGAGGATAACATGTGGTTAGTTTCCTATTTACTGCTAGGAGCAACTAAGAGGTGGATTAGCATGATCTTACCAGAATGTGGTGGCCTGGGTAAAATAAGGATGGATGATGGGTGGTTATGTGATGTGTGTGGAGAATGTTATGGAGTCAACTCGAGGCGATGATGGTGGTAGGCTTGATCCTCGAATAGACTTTCTATGTATCCCCTTGGAAGGGAATCAAAGTATACGTAGTTCGGTGGGATGATGGGACATCGAAGGAGGTGGCCTGTCAAAATGGATGCATGGATGGGACCTGAAGGAAGTGGAACCTCTAGGTTGGGGTATAATCTTCCCAGAACACATGGGATCAGGGGAGATATCAGGATGAGACATGAATGAAGGGATTGAACCTCAATGAGGCTTCCTACATATCCTCGTGATTGGGAATCAATGTCAACATATTTCATCTTTAAAACAGCTTACCACTGATTGAGGTTCCAATAGATTACTACTGAAAAAGGGCGACAACGTCTTACCGCTGAAAGGGGTGAAACCTTGGGGAAGATTCCTACATACCCTGCCTAGGAGACAGATATCCAAACCCACATAGTTCAGGTATGGGTATGGGTGAACCGACATGAATGAGTTTGGAATGACCAGGTGTTGGGTTTGAACCACAGGGAGGTCTCCTACATACCTCGCCTTGACAAGGATCAAAGTCCACGTAGTTCATGAAATGGCGGGGCATTTTGGGATTATGCTCTGAGGCAACCCGAAGTGTTGGTGATCCGAAGTGAAGATGGTAGGAGCGACCCAGTGTTGGTCTTGGACCTCATGAAGTTTTCTTACATACCTCACCTTGGCAAGGATCAAAGTCCATGTAGTTCGGGATGGGTTTGGTGAATCGACGTGAAGATGGTCAGGACCAATGGTTATTGGGATTAAACCTCATGGAGGCTTCCTACGTACCTTGCCTTGGCAAGGATCAAATACCATGTAGTTTGGGTGGTGGGAACCAACATGAAGGTGGTTATAACCAATGAGGTGTTGGGCTTGAACCTCAGAGAGGCTTCCAACATACCTAGCCATGGAAAAGAGCAATGTCTATGTAGTTCAGGTGGTGGGAACCGACGTAAAGGTGGTTAGAACCAATGGGGTGTTGGGCTTGAACCTCAGGAAGGGTTTCTACATACCTTTCCTTGGAAAGGATCATAGTCCATATAGTTTAGGTGGTGGGAACTGATGTGAAGGTGGTCGGAACCAATGGGGTGTTGGGCTTGAACCTATGGGAGGCTTCCTATGTAACTTGCCTTGGAAAGGATAAAAGTCCACGTAGTTCGGTAAACGTGTGGGGCTTACACTCTGGGCTGCCAGAAGATAATTTCATGGTCGATTATTACACTAAGCCCACGTGAGTCATGCTTGGTGTGAGAAACAAGAGGCAATGAAGACTTTATGATCATGCCGTGGAAGGTGCATCCATGGGAAGTTGAGTGGGGCTTACACATGGTTAGCAGCCTAGAGAGAGAAATTTTGGGACTTACTCAAGGATGGAGGCCCGAATAGTGAAAAATCCCAAAGGGATAGATATTTGGTACCAAAGAAAGGAGGGCTCTGGTTCCCATCCCCCCCTCTTTGGTCTTCGGCAAAGAATATGTCAGGAAGAGTAGGTCTGCTACCTCCTGCAAGAACAACCAGGGGCTTACACAAAGATGGTTTCCCTTTTTTTGCATAGGATATAGGGGGGAAGTCACAGATTAACGTTGTGTGATGAGGACGAGGGTGCTTGGTAGTTTAACATCATGCATCTCGGACAAGGTGGGTTATCTTCGCACCCCTAGGACTTACATAATAGTTACCCCTTGCACTTAGTGAAGAGAAGGGATAGGAAATGCTGTGGCATGGGGGTGTCGTGAGGTGATCCCATTGGGGGTCCACGTTCGCGTGGCTATGTGAAGAAGCAATAGTCATTAACGTGCCTTAGAGAAGAATCATGAGGTGAAGCAACACAATGGTAAGTGGTGTCAAGGGGACTTTGAAATCCCTTCATTCAAACCTGGAGGGTCACATGGGAAAATAAATTGCAAAGTAGAGGGGTTCATAGGTAGAGGCCTTGTCAAGCTCTGGTGCTCCAATAGTGGAGGGTACTTGTGAAGGGGTGTGCTTTGCAAAGTGGAGTGTCCTAGTCTAAGAATAGGGTAGAGGTGTATATAAGAGATGCTTCACGAAATGGAAAGGCATTCGCGGAGCACTGCCTCGTGAAGTAAAGGTGCCTCACGAAGTAAGATGTTGTGAAGAAATGTGCTTCGCGAAGTATTGTGACCCTACCTTAGCATGTGGATCACATGTACATGAGGGGTTCTTTGTGAACCATAAATGATTCGTGATGACCCGGGGCCTCTTGGGGATCCCCTTTCTTCACAGAGGCCCATAGGCTCCATTAAAGGCATCCCTCTCTAAAGAGGGGAAGAAAAAAAAGGAAAAGGGGAGGCACTTCGCAGATTAAAAGTACATCACCAAGCTTATGGTTCGCAGAGAAGAGGGTGCTTTGTGATTTGGGAGCTAAGAAGTTGAAAGGTCAGATGATCCGCACTCTGGACTTGGGGGCTGGTATTTATAGGCAAGAGGCACTGCGAAGTAGAGATCACTTGGTGCAAAGATGGATTTTTTGATCCGTAGTGGGTCACAAACATCAAATTCATTCGCAGAGCATCCTGCCTCCTTGCTCCACGGCGGGATCTCGAACGTCCAATTCGTTCGCGGAGCATCCCGCCTCCTTGCTCTATAGTGGGCTCACGAAAGTCAAAGGCATTCGCAGAGCATCCTTCCTCCTTGCTCTGCATCGGGATTACGAACATTAAAGGCGTTTGTAGAGCATCGCACCTCCTTGATCTACAGTGGCCACGAGGCCAGGGGGACTCCGTGAAGGGGCTTCATGAGGTGGACATTCGGGATTTTCATTTCTTCTTCTTCTTCCTCCATTTTGGAGCCAACAACAATATTACAGAAATATAAGAGGATCAACAAACTAAGATTTTGTTGGTGAGAATCCTTAAGTATAGAAGAAAAATTGTGCCACAACCAATGAATTTGAGAACTTAATATTTCTTAAAAGAGAGGTTGGGTCACTACCCAAATTTTAAAACCCAAATCCAATCACAATAGGAGTATGCATACCTCAATAGTGGTAATTAAATACTCCATCTACCACATGGGAGAATATTGATTAGAAAACAACATTGAATATGAACCATAATAAGATGGTGAAGTTAAATAAGACATTAAACTAATATAAATAGAGTATAAAATAAGAGGATAACGACACCATGTCCATAGGCTACCTATGTAAAAACCTCTACAATCACATAATGAAAAATCTGAATAAATATCCACACCTAGGATGAATAAAAAGAAATGGATATGAGTGAAGATCTATTAATGTTTGGATAAGGCTAGAATAAAGTGGTAAATTAAAATTTTAGTGTGTAAAGGAATTAAAAAAAGTTTAAATTAAAATTTCCCCCTGAATTTTTTTAAAAAATAGTAACCCATCCTATGGAATACCTGGTGGAACTGACAATGCCTCAATATCACTACTGATAACACCTAGTACCCAGTGAAACCATACACTTCAGGTAATTTATTTATTCCATTATCTGTCTCTTAAATTACCACACTCGATCTAAAATAATGAATTTACTTATAAAAAAGTATAAGTGGTTAACATTAAAATAGAAAAATAACATGGAATGGTATATTCCTTTACAACCTCCCCACTATCAGATTTTAATCTCTAAAAAATATTCATTATGTTTCTTAAGGTGATTTATCAATCCATTGAGCCTTTATCTTGAATTAATGTTCCCATGACTGATATAAGTATTGAATGTGTTTCCATCATACTCATATAATATTAATGAAATTTCCCCATAATTTATTCTCACATTGGTCGATTATAGAAATTATTTGTTCTATGATTGTACCATATGACTCAGACTCCACATATTCATACCAAATAATATGAGTTAAATCATCCACATAATTTCTTAATAAAGAAACATGTAAATTTTTATAAATAAAATGAACTGAGGTGGAAAATCCAATCTATAAGCCAAATCCCATACAATCTCCAATATCTCTAATGGTTAGTGAGAGGGTGATTTTATTTTCTTTCCATCCTTCAATTACCCAATTGAGGGGATAACCATTGAAAATATTATCACTTGATTAGAATTTAAAATGTACTATTCTATTGTTGCAATAATATTTAATTAGATTTTTTACCTTTGATAATCAATTTATGATTAGTTTTACACATTTTGTCATCTCTTTAGCTATATTAAGACCAATAAATGATGACTCTTGGATCTCAGTTTTTCTTAAATTAGAATGGAGTGTTCTACCTTAGAGCCCTCAAATGGATAAATATCAATGTAATCCTTGTAACTTTTATTATAGTAAAACTCTAGAGTGTTTAATGACTATCTCAAGAGACACCATGATTGAGGATAAAATCCCTCAACATATCATCTGAAGTATGAATGGTTATTTTTATTGAAAATCTTTATTGGTGTAATATGAAATGATTATCTTCACTAACAATCTAAGAGCCTTTAATAACCCCTTTGAAAGGTGATATGTAAACTTGGGTCACAGTTGGATACATTATTAGCTGGATCTATATAGAATTTCATAATCTTAGAAAAATAGAACCATCCCAAATCATTGATTGATTATTTTTCTAGATAAATTGGAAATGAGTGGTCCTGGTTGGGCAGCCCACAATAAACCATACCACATCCTTTAACTTTGGGGAATGACTTTATCTTATCACAAAATCCAAAGTAACCTCATCCCATTTCAATAATATAAGTTGTTTTAATTTCCATACAAGTCATTTATTTTAGGATTTGACTTTTTTTCATGTATAACATTGAGATAAAATATTATTCTCTCTTATTTTATCCATTTAATTCATGTTTATCTATTCATGTCTTATTATATCTTAAAAACTAGGACTCATAGCCCAATGAGGGGAATGATACTCCCTTCTAACCTCTTCCAATATTCATTTCATAAACATTAGTTTTACATGGATGTTGAGGAAATAATAAGAATCTTGGGACAATATTTCAAGGATTTCCTCACCATCAATTCTCTCTCAAATGATGATATATTTTCGGTCATAGATCTAGGAATCATTCACCCATACTATCATCATTGATTTCAGATTTATAGGATAAATGTACATCCTATTTTGATCTTTGGATATATCTATATGAAGGTCATATAGCATAAACACAAACCCCCATTCATTTTTAAATTTCTACACCATTTAGGTTATAATTTCACTCAAGGCTTTATCCATAACATTTTCATTTTTTGAAGAATAGATAAACAAAAAATTAAAGGAATATAGATATTCAACACACGTATTTAGCCACAAATTAATATCCCCCAATGAAAATAAATACTTGAGTCTCTTTTAGAAATTAAATATTAAAAATTACTCTCCAAATAGATAATTTCTCCAACATTTTAGATCATGTACAATAGAAACAATTTAAAAAATGTGTATTGGGTAATTCCTTTTATGTGGTTGCATTTTCCTTGAATCGTAGTATATCCCATGTTGGTCTTGTATCAACACACACTTGAAACCTATAAAATAAGTATCTCAATATACCTCAAAACTATTACCTAACCCTGAAAATACATAATATTTTTTGATGTAATCCTCTTATCTAATTCAATAAAATTTGTCTCACACTACTCTGACCAAATGAATGTCACTTGTTTCTTTATTAATTTGTTCATGGGATAAAGTATATGAGATAAATCTTGGATGAAGTGTATGTAATACCCATAAAAGCCCAAGAAATTGTAAAACATGAAGATTTTCATAATAATATACATGGTTTTTATTACTTATACTTTTACAGGATCAAATACTATATCATCTTTCAAGACAACATGTACTAATAAATTAACCTTATAAACCCAAAACAAAAATTTAGATGTCATTTCATAAAGAATATTCTCTCTTAACTTTACCAAAACTACATGAAGATGTATTTAATACTCTTAAAAAAATTTAACTCACTAATACATCATCCTTGAAGACTAAAATAAACATGTCTTAGTAGGGATGGAAGATCCTTTTTATTATGTTCATAAAAACTATAGTTTTATTTATCATGCATAATTCATAACTAAATATTCCAAATTCCATTACCAGCTTCAAAAATACATCTTCCAAATATCCTCATCTATCATATATAATTGGTTATACCCTGATATCAATTCAATATTTGAGAACCATTTATCCCCTTTAGACTGATCAAATGATTAATCATTTTTTTAGGGAGTATCATTTTTTGATAGTTACGTGATTCAATTTCTGATAATACATTAAATTTAATAGACTCTCATCATATTTATTTGTAAGTAAAATTTTATAACCATATAAAAATGTATCATTCTCTATAAAACCCTTGGAAACTGACTCCTTAAGAAGAACATCCAATTATAATATCTATGTCAGCACCATGTGGGGTATAGGAATTGAAATCGACCTAGATCCATGAAATATACCAATAGATAACTCCACCTCAGGTTTTGAGGCAAAAAATGAAATTCCTCATGAAATATATCAGTAAATAATCCTACCACTGAATTTAAGACATTAAATATTTTTTTTTACCACTCTAGGAACCATACATTCCATCTAAGAGGTAAGAATTAAAACCTACTTCAAATACATCCTCACTATACTCACATGATGATCCCATGTTTTTAAAATTTCATACTGGGTTTTATTTGGATAATATAATAATTATTTACAATTATAAAAATCAATTAGAGCTTTAAATTGAGTCATACAGTCCATACTTAGAATGATATCAAATATATTCATTTTAAGGGAGGATAATTATCAGAGATTTCTAATTGATTCCACCAAAAGATGATAAGAAATATATTTCATACTCATTTCTAACAATTTACCAAATGAGGTATCAATAATAATAATAACCTAATATAATTTTAACTCTAATGCCAATTGAGGAACCATTTTATTTGAAATAAATCAATAAATATCCCCATAGAATGAACCTCTCAATTATTTTACATTGACTACTTAGACTCAAAAACCCTGATAGAGCTATCCTAATGATATTGTACCTAAGATCCTTACCCTAGTGATGGTTTTACTAGATATTGGTTTCAATCTACTTTAATGTTAACTTGTATAAGCCTTCCTAATGGAGGTAGAGATCCTATATTAGTTTTTTATCATGATAGAACCTTTGAGGTCTAACTCTACTAGGGTTTTTAGCCCACAATCTCAGGTAATATTGACCTAAAGTACCTCTAAATATGTTTGTACCTACCATACAGATGGTCTTACTTCATCTCATAAGGATAGTTAGGTCTATCTTTTCCTATATTTCCACACTATAAGAACATTATGGGTGACCTTACTGAATAATATAAAACTAAAAAAAATCTACTTTGACTCCCTTAGAGGATCTCATCTTGTTTTTTTCTTTATGACCTCTCTCTTTGCCTATGAATGGGTCTTAAGAATTTATAAATTTTAATTTCTATATCATCATATACCATGAACACCAATATTCACTCTCAAGGATAAATGTGGATACACATTATCATTGTTGGTCTGGAAGTTCTATATTCTCCTAGTGGAAATGGATTCACTGAGTCTACTCTTCCAGATCATTTTGGGTGATACCACACCAACATTCTATTGGGACCTCTATGTTAATGGCTTCCCATTGATAAAAACCTCACCTGACGATGTATAATATTTGAGCTAATGGTGTCAAATATTAAAAATTAATAGAGGGCCTTGTTGTAGGTTCATACTAACTAATTCTCTCCTACAGATTTGCTAATGGTTAATATAATGTCATATTCTATAATAATAAATAGAATCACACCATATACCTTTTGAACAATGGGATGTTTAGTATCTATATATTCATAGTTATGATAATATTAATAACCCAATTCCCTAACTAATATCAATTTCCCTATTTTATTTTTTTCATTTCATAAAAACCTTTAAAGGATAAGTTTTAGATTCAACATTAATGGAAAGTAAGTAAAGTTTAACAATAACGTGTTTTAAAACTAACTAAACTTATTAAATGGGTTATAATAACACACATTACATTAATAAATAAATATGAAATCACTATTTATTTATTAATAAGAATTTTATTAATATAACATTCAAATGAATCCAATAGTAATGAAAAAAACGTAGTAATGAATAAGATATTTCATATAATCAGATTAGTGCCTACCAAAATCAGTTAACTCGTGATGTGTAATTCTGATAGAGAATGTACTAACTCAAGGAAAAAATTAAAACCTATAAGACCTGTGGATCACGATTTCACCATAATTATGATGGAAAGGTATTTTTATGACTTACTTCGTGATCCCCAATAGTACTATCTCTTGAATACTCTCAAAATAATACCCAAGAGACCATATGTTTCTTTGGAATTATTTTGTAACATCCTAAATCAAATTACTTAAAATGACCTATGATAGACTAGTACATGACCTCAATCTCACATCTCAATCGCCAAAGATGGTGTAAATGATGATGGATAATTCCATACAAATAAGAGATGATTTACCCTCATTATAAAACGTAGGATAAATGATGGTATAAGATTAATATAAAAAATATAACATGGACTTTGGGGGATTCATACCTAGGTTACTATATGAATGTATCCACTATATGAATACCTACTCTCAAGCACTAGATCAATACATAATGAAATATCTACATTAACATGTATTCATCCTATAACATAGCATATAAATCTATAAAATTCTCTAAAAATTGTTAAAATAAGACAATAACCACATTACATAAAAAGAGGTGAGCCAAACATGGCCTAAAGAGGGGGAATTCAATTCTAGATTGAGTTTTATTACATGTAAAACACCATTGATATACACATCATTTCCACCATGGACATCCAAAAACAACTCTAAAATTATTCACACTTACTCCACACAACATGAGAGAGAAACAAACACAATTAAAAAATACTTAGATATCATAAGAAATAACTCTAACTTTACCTGGATAAAACAAAACATAACCTCTAATAATCCCTAAGGGAACACATTTAGGGTATGAATACAACGTAACCAATAGAAGTCACCTCCCAAACTCATCCATTATATCATAAAGATAACAATGAAAAAAGAATATAAAGCATGAATGTCATAAAAAAATAATGTATGTTGATCAGAAAGTACTATTAAATAAGTAACCATGTTGAAAAAGTAACCATATTAATCAAATAAAATATAAACAAGGGTTATATGTAGTTAACAAATAAATGATTTTTGAACACATCATCAAAACCTACAGTGATCTAAACTCATAATCTGTGTGGGGTATGTGTCCAACTTATAGGACTGACTATTAAGGATTTCCCTCAGAACACATCCCATATCTGAGGTAATGTGTATATATACATATGTACATGTCAATAATTATCCACCCCAAGTTCATATCTCTCTCTTCATAAATAATAATTGCATATACATATATATCACCCTCATATAGAGGCTCACTCATCTTCTATTAAGATTGATTTTGTATGTGAGTGTGTGCCTCTATTACTATATATATAAATTATCCATCCTTTATAAAATTCCTCCCATATATAAGGGATGAAAATATCATATTCATATACAATACAGGATAAAAATTATCATGCCTCAAGTCAGAAAATCAAAGAAAATACAAGTACCTACAAATCTAATACGAATCAAAACATGGATATAGATATTGAATATTAAAAAAAAGAAATATCTAATAATAATAATTGTGACTATATCAAATTAATTCATCAAAAAACAAGTTTCTTATCTCAATAATTATATTATAGACAATCAATAAATCATTCTCAATATATATGTGTCCCTACAAATATATTTATTAACTCTAACAAGTTAAAATATATATACATACATGGTATATTCTAATTTTTCATATTAGCCTTTATTTCCTCAATTTCACTAGATGGAGAGTCAAATATCTCCAAAAAATGGGGTAATCCCCATTACATGTTAAACCATTACAATTTTTTTTAAATTTCAAACCATGATTTCATTATCAGAAAAATTCAATAACACAATCATGGGAGTCTACTCGAGGCATAAATCCTCATACATCAATAAGGTAAAACCCATTAAGCATTGATTATTTTGTAAAAACATTTATTATTATTTTTTTACTAAAAAGATTTACTAGGTATCCCTCACACTACTCTATGACCCTATAATATCCACACATATATAGGATGAAATAAATATAAGAGGATATCCCACCTAAGACAATGTAGATGTGAATCCCTAATCCTATAAGGAAAAGTATACCACCATTGATGAATTAAAGAACATAAATCAACAAAAAGATAAACTAGGTTTCTTACCTATTCAAAAAACCCCAAATACAATCATAATAGGAGTATAACTACCACATGAGCAATGATTACAAGCTCTGGCTACCTCTGAGAGGAATATTGATTGTACAACAGCTATGAATCTAAACTCATGGAAAATGGTGTGGTGAGGTATGACTTTAAAATGATATAAATAAGGAAGAATTTATAAAATAAGTATGTATCTACCTTGCTTTAGAAAAATACAAACTTCCATGGTCACATTATGGTGAATCTAGATAAAGATTCATACATAAGATTAAGGGAATGTAAGGGAAATAAAGGAGGAGATCTCAGTGGAAGGATAAGGCTAGAATGAAATGTTAAATCCCATTTTTAGAGAATAAAGGGATTTATAAATGAGAAAATTTAAATTTTCACACTTATAAAAAAAATAAGGCATCACGATACTAGGTACTTGGGGGGCTGAAAGTACTAAAGTAGCATTGATGCTTCCACCAGGTACCGGGTGACAAGTCATAAAGTATCTCGTTCCACCCTATAACATGGATCATATAATCCTTCTTTATTATCTATCCTAAAGGCCTATACTATCGATAAAATATTTAATTAACCTATAAAAAATATTATGAGGCTAAAGTTGAAGTAGAAAACAAACTATGAAGGATACGATTCTTTATAAGGATTCAGTGCCCAATATTCACAATTGTGTGGTGGTCCCTACTTTTATAATGGGAGTTGATGAGGGACTCTTCAACAATTAAGTGAGAAATGGATCTAGGAATAATACAGGTGTATTATAATATTATATGTTTTTACCTAGAATAATTATGAATATTGTTTGTCATGTGTCTCATTACTATACCTATGTGTGGGTGAATATTGAGAACTAGTGACCAATGGGACTACCTCAACTACTTCTATTTCCCACATAGAAATTGTAAGAGGTGACCATGGTATTCTTTACTAGGTTTCTAATTTCACTTAAGTGTATTTATATAGTTTGGGATATATCATTTCTTTATAAATTTTTTTAATGAACCGACCTAGTTCATCCTAACTTCATAGTCAATTTTATTAGTCATAAGGCCCAAAGAACATTTTCAATCACCATGAGTTAACAAATAGTGTTGAGGGTATAAAACATATTATTTGGTAATTTTTTCACACTATAAATCTAGTATTTAAATAAAATAGTGTAACTAAGAACATGTATAAATTATCCACACATTGGACATTTGTATTATCAATTAAACATTTGTAAAATAATAATTCAAATTAACTAAGGAATAAGAATGAAATTTAATATAAATCCTCACATAAATACATTACCAACAATGTATAAACATGTGATACATTATATGTCATAATATTATGATAGTAAAATATTATGAAGGAATGATGTGATCAATACATAAAACATTTAACTATTCCAAAAGTTCCAAAAAATACTCCAAGAGAATAATTGTGAGACCTGAGGTTACCAAAAGAACATCATAGTCATTGAAACATGAAGAAGGTGACTAATTTACACCGCCAAACAAGGATAATGATACATTTCCATTAAAAAAATAAGAAAAAAACAAATATATATATATTCTTGAGGGTGTAAATGTAGTGTGTGAGATGATTCGTAATAATATAACTCCAAGAATCTATATAATAGTTTTTTTAATCCAAGATCTAAATTATAGTTTGAAATATAATTAGAAATAACTTTTCTGTTATTTTATGATGAATAAAAACCAATAATTATTTATATCCTTTAAAATACCCTTTTCACATTAAATATAACAGTATATATTAAACGAGTAAACAATAATCCAAAGAATCACATAAGAATATAAAAAAAAGATAAATCATAATGTAAATTAAATCACATAATAATATAAATCACAACATGGGATAACAACCTCGAAACTACTAAGACACCCTAGGACTACTCTAATAGGAACCATTTTTCAGTTTATGATCTGATCATATTGTAATATTTCTCTCATGGTCATTATTGGGAAGAAATTCCCTAAATAGAGCATGAACTAAACTAGAGGGACACTAGAATTCACACAATCATTACTAGTGAAACACTCATCCTTGATTTCCCACATAACTACCCTGTGACCCCATATAAATCTAACTAATATAAAACGTAAAGAAACCATATGAGTGTTTAAATAGATAAACACTCATTTCACATCCCAAAAATCATCCAAGAAACTATCATTTTATAAATTATGTAACATAATGGTAAATATATCAAAATCAATAATTATAATAATAACACAAAGGGACATATATGAAGTAGGGTAATAAAAATATATAGTAATATCAATGATGTCAAATAAGCCTTTACAAGCAACAAAATAATACAATATTATAACATTTATTTAATAAAAAAAATCATCAAAAGAATCAACCATTATAAAACCATTTTAAAAAAGATAGATCTCGAGAACATTTTTACAAACTCCTTATGTGCATGAAAACTTGTTTTAGGAATGAGAACCCTGAATTCATTTCATATACCATTTATATAAAACTGAAAATTTAAAAATAAAATGGAAATAATTTATAATATAATCATGAATGAATAATATATATACAATTTTGATTAGAAAACCACTTTGAAAAAAAATTAACCAAGAGCATGTGAAATAATAAAAATTATACCAGATCAGTAACTTAAATAATTTGGAATCGATGCACCTTCATTGAATAACAAGATATTAAGATAGGGAAGATGATTTCTAATCACTAGAAACATCTAACCTATTTATTTAGGTATATAATATCCATGGATTTTTACATAATGGTATATTAATAAAAATAATAAATAAGATCATGGATTGAGAATTTAATATGAGAATATGGGAAGAATAAATGAAAAGATAAAGATAGATTACCACAGAACAATCATTGGAGAGTTAATGGAGGAGAAACAAGGAGGTAGGGAAATCAATTAATGGATAGCTCCCTAAAAGGGTAATAAAATAATGGCGATTAAGAATAGAATATCCCTACTTAAAATATATTTCAAATTATAAAAATGAAATATATAGGGAGAATAATGGTTTAACTCCATTATTAGATAAATTGTGCGCCAATCATTCCTTGATTTCTATATCCAAAATACACTTTCATAATAGTTAAGATGCACGACTAATAATAATCATGAACAAACCAATAACCCTTTATTTTATTCCCAATTTTCATATTTTTATATTTCAAATTCCAAAAAAGTATATAAATAAATAATCAATAAAATAAACATGTACATATGGCATCATGGGTTTCACAATTCCCCCTTCCATGACACTTTCTATCCAGATAAAGTCATAGGCACTCTATTATTGTAAATATGTGAGTCCCTTTATCTCTCATAAAAGCCTCACACTCCCATGTCTTGTGATAATCCTTACCATGTAATTATATCCCATGAAACAATGTGATGGATATTCCCTTCAACACTTGGTTCTATCGATCAAAAATAAAAACATATTTCTCCACTACTACAGAATCCGGTTACAAATCAAAATAATACCATTAAACAACATGAGATAGATTGAGATAGTATTTGATTAACTAAGATTTATAAAATACATAATAAATCACTATTTACAGAGGAGGTAGGGTTAAATGGCATTCAACCTTGTAATTTCAATAATTTCAAATGGTTTGATGTATCGTGTTATAAGATTACCCTACATTCCCAAACTTTGGTGTCCTATTTGAGAATAGATTTTGAGAACCACTTAATAACTAACATTAAAATGCAATGTAAAAATACATTTATTATCATAATATTTCTTACAAAATTGGGAAAATACCAATATTTTATGAGTTGATTCAATTTTTCTTATCATCTCTTGGATAATTCTCTATCCAAATATATAGTGTTCACTAACTTCATCCCAAAAAAGAGGGGACCATCATGGAAAACTATATAGGGATTTAAATTGATCCATTTTTATCAATGACTTATAACAATTATTATAATAAAATTAAGTAAATTATAATTAGTACTATCATAAACCTCTAGATCCTAGGACAGAAGCATGAAGCATATCTTCAAGGAACTGAATGGTTCACTCTATGGGACTATCATTCTATGAATGATATGCCATGATCAATTTAAAATAAGAGACCATCAATTCCAATCGAACCTTTTAAAATTGATAACTAAATTGAGGGTCCCATTCATAGAAAAATAGTTGATATAAATAAATGTAACTTCATGGTCTCTGGGATATAAATAATTCCAAGATCTTCCACCTTTGTTCTCTCTTTATAGGGTTGAAATTGTAAATTTTCATCAAAAAGTTAATGATAACTCGTATATAATTATTTCTATTAGGGGAATGATACATGATAATAATGTAATCTATATAAATATTTCCCAATTTCCAAACATGAATGGGAATTAGTTGTAAAAATCTAATTGATTTTTATATTGGAACACTACCTTTTTACATGTAAGTTAATGTGACACAAAATCATAAATTTATCACCTTATCTTGGGATTCCAATATCAAAACATATTATCATAAAAAATATTAGTGGAACTAGAGTGATAAGACCAACTAGAATGATTGTTATCTTTTATAACATCCTTCCTCAAATATTGAGGAACCACCAATCTCTACCTAAAATATAGATCTCCACCAAGAAATCAAGAAAAGTAACTCTATGTATTCTCACTATTTAAAATCTCACTAGTATAGTATAAATACGAATATACCCTATTCACCTATTGAATTTCATCATCCAATAACTGAGTGACATTTACACTAGCTAAGAACAATTATTTATCAACTTAATTTACATCAAATTAAAATTTCAAGTCCCATCAAATTCTAATTCTCTATAGATTCTTTAATATCTTATAATGAAAGCCTCCTAATAAGAACATTAGTGAATCCATTCCCTTTACCTTGGGTATATATGTTACAAGCTAGAAACTTATATTAAAATAATACTATTCTCAATAGATTTCATAACACATAGCACTGAGATTTAAGAGAATTGTGATATAATATAAAAATATTGTCATATAAATGTGATTGTTATGGTATTTTAGTTAAGTTTGTTGGTATTAATTTTCCTATGCATCATTTATCCACTGAGTTTGGGGGGTTTAATCAGTGGTTTTATTTTTCAAAATTTACAAATTTATGAAATTTAACCCTAATAACATGTTATAGTTATTTTTCATTATACAATTTATCACAAACTAACAATTATGTAAAGATAATATAGTTAATAAGGGATGAAATATTTACAAGGTTTGAACTCAGTGTGACAACCTATATCCTTACCGTGGTCACTCCTGTGGATCCATATGAATTCACTATTAGAATGAAGTGAATACAGCATTGAGAAACCTCCTATTAAATAGATTATATATCTCAATATGTATGATTATACCAACTCATGTCAGTTTACAACGTTTTTTTTACAAAACACGAGACCAAAAAAGTATGACCCTTTGTATCAATGGCTCCCATAAGATTATTCAGACAGTTGGTCTAGTTTTGTATATCCATAAATGTTCATGTAGTGTACCATTTCTATGTTTGAGGAATATTCATATGTTTTTCCTCACTAAAAATAATTCTTATTTAAAAACTATATTCTTTATTAATAAGAAAATTTTTTACCTCATCAAAAACTACTTAGAAAATCTATTTGATATCTATATTTGGTTTCTCCAAACTAGAACTCTTTTTGATTCTCCTGATCAAATTTTTTTTCCAGATATTTTTTTAACATGAAACTGTTCTTGATTAGAAACTCACCTCTAAAAAATTATAGAGTCATCCGTGTTTTTGTATGTATAAAAAGTATTTAGTACATTATACCCCTTAGATAGGTGCTCCCCAGATAAGATAAATAGGAAGAAAATTTTATTTTCTCTCCCATTGTATTCTAAAATCAGTAATTCAAGCTTAAATATGAAAAGGTTGGAAACTTATCAACTCTTCATGAATATTTATGAACATTCTTGAATTCTCATGTGTTTCTAGCATTCATCAAATTTCCAAAACATTAGAGGTTAAGGAGCTCAATAAAAAATATTTTTGAATTATGATAAATAACAAAAATTCAAACCAATTTAAAAGCTTAAAATCAGCACCCCATAATCATGTTTTGGTAATTTATAATATAATGAAAAGTTCTTCATAAATACTCTGTTTGGTGAATATGTTTATGTGATGACAGATTATCCATCTAGATTTTTTCCCAATCACTCTTTCTCAACTTTTTTTTAGCCACTGCACATTGTAAACATTCTCCGTCTAATTGACCTTGGAAATTTTTTCCTAATATTTCAATATTTGTTTGTCCAATCACTTTTCCTCAGCCCATGTTTTATACATCAGTTAGTTCAAGCTTCTCAGAAATGTTTTTATAGTCCATTATGAAAGTTTGTTTCATGTATACACCTCATATGGATCTTTGTCTGGTTTCTTCTCTTGTAGTTATTATTTATAAATTCACAATCTCAATATTTTTTAGTCTTTAAAAAAATATTCAAAAATTCAAAACATCAAACATATATTATTTCTCTTAAAAACAACATTTTCTTTATTTGAATTTTTTCTTAACCCACTAAAGATGTTGCACTACATTTTTTCAAATTCTAAAGAATTTTTTTCATAATAAACATTCTTTGAATAATGTGATGATTTTATTTCTTAATTTTATTTATCCCTTTGATTTTGTATTGAAATTGAAAAATTTACTTCATACAAAAAACTCTATCTAGTTTCTTCATCCAGTACTTTTTCCACATCCTATTTATTTATCATTTTTATAAACTGCAAAAAATAATCAATAAGAACGTTACCTTACATCAAATTGGGTTTATCCGATGATCAATATTTGGTTTATTTGATGACATAACAAAAATTTCCCCTTGTACAAACTCAAAAACATTCTTTTTTGGGAATGTTTTTTTAAAAAACATTTTTGAAAAGATCCCTTCGCAGAAACTCAATAATTTCAATGTAATATTTTCTTATTGAAAATCCATTCAATATATTTATCTGGTGAATCTCTTTCTAGTAATAAAGTTATAACACTCTCCCTATAGTGACTTCTTCATTTGATCATCTTATATCTACTTCATAGGTCTCTATCCAGAAAGTTTCATCCAGATAAATCTATATTGAAAATTGTATTTATAGTTCTGGTAAAGTTTTAATAGAAAACAAATGTACTTATCTTTGCATTTGTAAACATCATCTTTTATCAGGCCTATTTATTGATTTGGGAAACTTTTAGATAATTTCATATCATCCTATGATTTAGTTAGAAAGTTTCATAACAATATTTCTTAAAAACATACATATTCCCCCCGCAACATTATAAAAAACATTATTTCCAAACATTCATAACAAAATTTCTTAACAAAATTTCAATAGATTTCACCTATCAAAAAAATATTCTAAACAAAAGTTATTTTTCAACAAATAAAAATCATTATAAAAAATATCATAAAGGATTTTCAATCACCCCTTTATATTTTTTTTACAAAAATTGATATAAACTTTTAAAACTCATTATTTTTCATCACATAAATTTTTCTGAACTCATTTTTATAACAAAAACGTATCCTTTACCATTGATATGGTCCTAATAAGAAACTACTAGATAAATTAATGTTTTTTGAATAATTTCATCCCTCATTGATATGAAAATTTTTCATCATGTTAGATAAAATCCTTCTTTCTTTTCTACTCTTAAATTTTCTTCTCCCTTATTTTACGAAAAAGTTTATTCTACCCCTTTTAGGATAATGTTGTAAAATCTATCCTACTTTGTTAAAATTTTCCAAATCATGGTGTGATACTTTCTTGAAATTATATAGGATGTATTTATTGTATTTTGAACAAAAATATGTTGCCTTAATTCTATAAACCCTTACATTGGAATAGATTTTTTGAAAACACCAATAGTTTGATATTTTTTAGAAATGTACTTCCACATAACATCTCCACCAAAAATGTTCTTTTTTATGAAAAGTGTAAAGACTTGGATTTTCAAGGTAATGTTTTTAATTATATGGAGTTATTACGAGTTTTTGAAAATTGATGGCTCGTGATTCCAAGGCCCAGTGTGCCTGAATGTTTTTTTGAACTTTTTTTAAGGTATGTTCTATAAATGCGCAAGCATCATTTTCTAAATTTTTAACCGGTGCTTTGATTAAAAATATGAGGGCACCATTGAATCTGCAGCACCGAGATTCATTTAAGGGAGACTTCACATCGACTGTAGTAGGTCTAGAAAAAAAGATATATTTAGGAACTATAATAAAAAAACTTTGTTATTTTATTAATTTATTTCTTTTCCTTCAATGGACAAGCGATAGTCTGGGACCAACGGTGTGTCAAGACATTAAATGGCTTGACCCTTCAAATCCTATGTAAATTTTTCGTTAGAATTTAAGAACGTTTCTATTAAATGAACCCTCATAAATTCTATAAGGGTTGCTGACCCTCACCCTCTCCTATTTATATAGATCTTGAGGAGAGATAATGACATGGATTCACCAAGCAACGAAGTGCTGATAAAGTGTCGCGACGCCAACCTTGGAGGACGGAGCTAGTTCTAGTAGGCGGTGACAAGTGCCATGGAATGAAAAACAGCAACCCATTTCCTCAATCGCGGGTGTTATCCATCGTTCATGAGGTATGGGTTTATTTTTTCTATAATTCCATTTGATTTTTGAATACTACCCTTTTACTATTAAGATAAAGTAGAGGGAGCGGTCCAAACGAACAAGGCCTGAACCCTTCACCCTTGATGGAATTTGGGGGAGTTCATCACAAACATTATCTTCGGTTTGGGTGAGATCCTTGATGGAAGATGATTGCGGCGACCGACAACAACCAGCCGCGATGGAGGCGGCATGAGCATCGTAGGAAGAGGCTGCGGAACTATGCAGCGATGGTCGGTGGAGAAACTGGCATCGGCTGGCCACAGAGCTGATGTGGTGTTCCATCGCGTGCCGCTGTCAGAGAAGGGTCACGAATTTCCAGCCACGGCGGGGTCAAGAAGCATGGTTGGAAATGGTCGGTCATAGGTGGAGGCAGCGATGTGCAAAGACACTCCGCCGGAGGATTTACAGCGGTGGGACCTGCAGTGGGTCCCGCGGGTGACCTGGCAGTGCCCTTAGGCACCGTTGCTTCAACTTACAAATGGGTAGGGGGCCGCTTGTAACACCCCAAACTTCCACAATACGCTTCTCTTTCAATAATGCAATACCTTTCATTGTACGCAAGTTCGAGATTCTAACACACTATGACCAATCAAAGTAGCCATTATGAATAGTAATATCCACTTTTTGAATTATATAAATTCTATATTTCAAAATGGACTTCAATTTTTGGATTTGGAATATCGAAATTAGCCTAAGTTGAATTTTTTGTATTTTTCTGAGAACATCCAATTTTCGATGAATAGTGAAAGATACTTAAAAACATCTTTTTTAATCAAAATAATTTATAGTGATAAATTATAATATTTTGTGGTTTTAAAGTATAATTAGAATATATATTTACCATTTATTCCAATGGTGGTCATTAGAATTAAATTCACTTTGAAATTGGACTTAAACAAGTGTCAATCATTTGATAGATATTGTTTTTTAAAAACACGCTATTTGTTTTGACAGCGGGAATTAATTATAAAATTAATTAATGAAAATTCTATGTTATTAATTTGGTAAAATGGACATAATTTTTGAATTCATAATATCAAATATATCTTAGGGTGAATTGTTGGTGTTATTCTGAAAAACTTCATTTTTTGATGAATAGTGAAACCACTAAGTGGTAGTTGAAAAACTGAATTTTTTGTTAAACGAAACTTTACCGCTTCTGTGAATTGAATTTCAAAAATCCGACATACATGATTGTCATTAGTAAGTAAAATTTGGTTCAATGGGATGAAAATAATTTTTTGGTGAATGGTAACTTTTGAGTTTTGTTAACCGCGATTAAATGTAATTAGGGTAATTTAAGGTAAAAATGATATTATAAAAATATAAAAATATTTTGACACACGTACTACCCTTATTGGATGTTTCATGGCCGACAAAGAAAATCTATGGGACAATTTGTGGGACCCCATGGAGCCAATTGTGTAAGATAATGACATTAATACCTTTTATTTAAAGTAAAAATAAAAATGTCACAAACATGTATTATTTTACTAAAACAATTTTTACCAGGTGTTATATAAGTTATCTTTTCGACTATAAATATTAATTAGAAATCTAAATATATTTCCTACATCATGGTAATTTTTTTATAATTTTTAGACATTAAATAAACAAATTTATTTATGACACCATGATGATGCAGCAATTACCTCATTAATGAACGATTTAAATAAAATGAAAAAAATATTGTAAAATATAATAATTACACTTGTCAAAAACCTATTGGATGGGTTTATTTAAAACCCTTATCACCTTATATTTTAAATATATCATTGTGGGAATTTTATATTTCGAAAACCATTTTATAATAAAATAATATTTTCAATCTTTCCAAAAGAGCCCCTCCTCTCCTCTTATAAAAGGCCCCCACCTCTACCACCTTATTCACACCAACAAAGCCATTTGGATCGGACAAAATCTTCCCAAATACCCTCTGAACTTTCCTCCCTTCATCCTAGAAGCCTTAACTTAGGCATAAAGATCTTCAAGAAACCCTTTTGGTTCAAACCAATGGGAGTTACCCAATTCAAAGATAATGTCTTCTCTTATGTTCTTTTGATTTATTTTACATCTACAACCCCTAAACTCTTTTTATTATTTTCTTTTGTAAAAACATCAGTATACTCAATCTACTTGGATGTTGTTATGTGAAGGATTCGAACTACACTTACACACACCTCCATGTAATGGTTAAAGAACATATTGTTTCTGTGGGTGGTGAATTACTGCCTCATGAAACGATGATTGTTCAATATTCTTTTAACACCTCTCATGGTGGCCATTAAGATGTCAATATATTTATATATGATATATATTATGTTTATGTTTTCTTTATGCTTATGTATTTTTCATTTATGGCATACCTTTATGATTTCCATTATGGGTAAATGCGATAATTTCATTTTAGGAAGTGCGGACTACCGCCCTCTCAAAGTGATTTGAATCGTTAATGCCATATGTGGGATATATAAAGGATGGAGTTAATGATATTATATATTATATTATACTAGAATTATAATATACCTTTATATCATTATGATTTAAATCCATTAAATATGAAATAGAAATGAAAATAGCGTTCATACGTACGTACGACTTACCGTCTCTAGGAATGGTGCATTTAATTTCTTACCTCTAAATGTTATGTGATATTATAAATACATGTATATACTGGATATATATGATATATATTATATCTACATCATGAATATAATTCTGGATATAATAGATATTTTACCACATAAACAACTTGTAATTATAAGAAGTTTATTTTTTACTCAAGTACCTAGGATCGACAAAACGACTGTTATTAAATTAAATGGTTACATAATGTTCATAACATGGTAATAAGTGATAATGAACTAGAAAAAGGTTCTTAAGAAAATATAAATTAACTATAGATTATTATTTAGGATATTAAAGAACGATCGAGTCAAGTCGAACATGAGGTAAGTGACTTCATCTCAATCTCCTTTCTTTGAGGCATAATTTGTTTAATACACAACTTTATTTTATACGGTGTATAAAACCCTTTGAAATTTACTTTTATTCAAAAGGAATATTTTTATACGAAACATTTTACTAATTGACAAAAGGGAATGTTTTTGTCTTACGTATGCGGCGACAATGAATTCTCTACCGCCGTGACCATTATTTGAATTTCGGCTTCCTCTACAAGCCATAACTTTTTTAAATGAAAAATATATACCATGTTTTACTTTTTATTTATTTTGGTATTGAAAATGGTTTTTATAATGATTTGATTATATCAATTTGTTGTATTTATATCTTGTGATTGAAATGTGGAAATGTTATGTTTCCTTTATGCATGTTTTATGTGATACAATTATGTTATGGTTCTTGGACATTGTTTATGATATGTTTAAACCTTTTCATATAAGGAATACATTGGAATTAGTAAGTGACGGGTGGATCCCGCTATAGCACCTCGATGCATCGGTAGGTCTTTTGGGACAAACTAGTGTCTTGGCACAAGGCCTTAACAAAATCTTATTTGTAGTCTTGGCACAAGGCCTTGACTATGTGGTTATGATAGTCTGTAATTATGCATTAAATCATTATGAAAGTGGTTATTGATATTTTATGTGATTATTCAACTAGTAGAATATCCATTTTAATAAATAAATGGAATTATTTCATTTAATCTTTTCCATATTATGCTGGAGTTAAAGTTTAGAAGCATTTTGTTTTAGTTATACATTGACTTAAATTTTTATGTTTATTTATGAAAGTTTCCGCTATATTGTTATCCTTACTGAGCATCTGAGCTCACCACTTTCAATGTTTTAATTTTTCCAGGATGTGAAGAAGTATTTTATGAATGACCTGAAGGGATAGTATGAGGGGATATCAAGACAAGATGTTGTTGTAGTTTTTTTTCACTTTATGATGTAATGTAAGGCTTATTAATATATATAGTGTTTCCAACGCTACTAAACTAATCGGTCTTTCTAGACTTGATCTTTTTTGATCATGCCAATGTTATGTAATAATGAACCGAATCTGGGTAACTCGGGTCGGGGCATTACAATTGGTATCAGATGAGGTTTAGTACAAACCTTGGAAACTAGATTTAGATAAACTATGATTAGAGCACGTAGCCCTAAGATAGACTTTGAGGATTAGTATAGAAGAACTTCCTAGAATTTATGTATTGTATAGATTTTGTGAGTTTTCTGAGAAATAAATCTCTGTCTGGATACGAGAAGGTAGAGGCGGCTCTGGGACAGATGTACCTAAGGGTAATACCCAAAAACACCGCTTTGAGCTAGACTCGAACGGGAACTGGTGCATGACAATGGGCCTTGCTGCACACTTGGTTACGACACTCCCGGGGGATATGCATAGGATAATTCATGATTTATTTACAAAACATTATGAAGGGTTTATGATTATATAATTCCTCAAAGAAAACATTTTTTTATGATTATGGATTATATCCATAAACTGTTCAATTTATGTTAAGTTTTTACAACTATGTAATTATGTATTTCGATTCATAAACTAATCTAGTTTATGACATTGTTTAGAAATAGAGCCTAGTAGAAGGAATGGAAACCGTATCAATGCACGCACTCCATGTAGGGATTTCCCTCCTGCTCAAGATAATTATAGCGGAGCTGGTGATACAACTGGTGCTGATCATCTTTTCACTATACTGGGACAAATCACTCAGGTTATGAATAATAACCTTACTCGTATAGAGCACCTTGATCCGAAACATGGAGAATAAATGTTAGAACGCTTTATGAGGAAACAACCACCAAAATTTAATGGGTGTACAAATCCATTAGTAGCTGAGCAATGGATAAATTCCCTAGAAAAAATATTTCAGGCTTTAGGGAGTAGTGAAAGGGAAAATGTTGTCATGACAGTTTACCACCTCACTGGAGATGTTGATCAATGGTGGTCATTGATTCAAAATATAATGGAAGATTAAGAAGTATCAAGTATGTAATGGAGAGAGATTAAAGATATTTTCTTAGAAAAATACTTTCCTCGTGACCATCGAGTGGATATGGAAAGACAGTTTCTGAGTCTGAGGCAAAAGGAGGATGAAAATGTTGCAAATTATGAGTCTAACATTACAAGGTTAGAGATGTATGCTGCAGATTATATACATAACCCAAGAATTAATATTGATCGTTTCTTTGATGGGTTAAAACCATTTCTCCATCAAGCATTATTATCACAATATTTCTCAACATACGAAGATATTGTATCTTGTGCTATCAAGAAAGAAAAGGAATTATCTAAATCTTATGACAATAAAGTAAAGCAAGAGAAGAAGAGAACAATGGAACATGAGACAGATAAAGTGAAAAGGGGAAAGAAGGATTTTCCATTATGCGATAATTGTGGGAATAATCACCCCGGTACTTGCCTAAAAGGAGTGGGTGTTTGTTATAAATGTGGAGAAAAAGGTCACCAGGCTCGTGATTGCAAGGGAAAGAAAGAGGATATCAATTTTGAATGCTACAATTGTAGAGAAATGGGGCATTATGCAAATGAATGTCCTAAGTGTCAGTGAAACTTTCCTCAGAAAAGGACAAGGGATCAAGGCCAATCTTATACTGTTACTATAGTTGAAGTGGAATAATTAATGTATTTGTGCTTTTAGACTCAAGGATTATATTCCGGTTATAAGAATAATGTGATATATATAAGGGTTGTACTGCAATACTTGTTGTTCACATTAAGGTTTTAATATGACTAAGGTAATCATATTTTTATTGTATGAAAATAAGAGAAACTTTACTTTGTTTGGGGAATCTGATGTTACAATTGATTTTGGAATTTAGAGACCTTTTAGAAAGAGTTTGGACAAAAGTATTTTGGATAAGTATAAAGGTTGGAATGGGTTATATTTTACATTGGATACTATTGTTAAGGTTATTTTTGGATATTTATAAAAAGGATAACACGCAGACCGTGTGACAACCCGTCACTTCGGACAAAGCTGTGGGAATCCAACCAACAAATATAGTGTGATTGGGATTTACCGCCTACCACTGGACTACGTGAAGTCCCTAGAGTGTATAATGTAGTTTTTTTAGCTCTGATAGATGAATTATAAATTTATTTTTGGAACCCTATACAGTTAGGATAAATAGAATATTTTTGAGTTATATTACCTTTTGGAGTGAAAGATGGGTTTGTGGTAAAAATTAAGTAATGAATGAATGTCTACATGACAAGTAAGTATATTTCCTTATGTTCTTAGAAAATCTAATAAATAAATTCTTCAAATTTATGAAAGGTAACTTAAGACAAAAACATTATCGGTTAACTTTTCCTACTGGGGAATCAAAGACCGTGTAACCAATCACAAGTTTGTGATTTTCTTATAGTTAACATTCTATTAATCATATTTTCTACAACTCTCCATTAGACCTTGATGGTTTGTTTCTCCTCCATATCCATGTTTTCAGAGAATCCTAGTATGGGCTATCTCGGGTGACCTTTATACTTCTCTTTCTTTCTTTTAAAGTTATATTTTTATTAACCCTATTTTCGATATGGGTTTTCCACAAATGTAGTTTCTATTTTCAACCTTTTATTTTGGAAGAACATTTTCAAATTGCGAGGATGCAATTTATTGAAGGAGGGGAGAATGTAACACCCCAAGCTTCCACAATACGTTTCTCTTTCAATAATGCAATAGCTTGCATTGTATGCAAGTTCGAGATTCTAACACACCGTGACCAATAAAAGTAGCCATTATGAATAGTAATACCCACTTTTTGAATTATATAAATTCTATATTTCAAAATGGACTTCAATTTTTGGATTTGGAATATCCAAATTTTCCTAAGTTGAATTTTTGGTATTTTTCTGAGAACATCCAATTTTCAATGAATAGTGAAAGATACTTAAAAACAACTTTTCTAATCAAAATAATTTATAGTGATAAATTATACTATTGAGTGGTTTTAAAGTATAATTAGAATATATTTTTACCATTTATTCTAATGGTGGTCATTAAAATTAATTTTACTTTGAAATTGGACATAAACAAGTGTCAATCTTTTGATAGATATTGTTCCATAAAAACACGCTATTTGTTTTGATAGCGGGAATTAATTATAAAATTAATTAATGAAACTTTTATGTTATGAATTTGTTAAAATGGAAATCATTTTTTAATTCTGAATATCAAATATATCTTAGGTTGAATTTTTGGGGTTTTTCTGAAAAACTTCATTTTTTGATGAATAGTGAAACCAATAAGTGGTAGTTAAAAAACTGAATTTTTCGTTAAACGAAACTTTACCTCTTCTGTGAATTGAATTTTAAAAATCTAAGATACATGGTTGTCATTATTAAGTAAAATTTGGTTCAATGGGATGAAAATAATTTTTTGGTGAATAGTAACTTTTGAGTTTTGTTAACTGCGATTAAAGGTAATTAGGGTAATTTAAGGTATAAATGATATTATAAAAATATAAAAATATCTTTACACATGTCCTACCCTTATTTTATGTGTCATGGTGGACCAAGAAAATCCATGGGTAAATTTTTGAGACGCCATGAAGCCACTTGGGTAAGATAATGACATTAATACCTTTTATTTAAAGTAAAAATAAAAATGTCACAAACATGTATTATTTTACTAAAACACTTTTTACAAGGGTTTATACAAGTTATATTTTCGAATATAAATATTAATTGTAAAGATAAAAATATTTCCTACATCATGATAATTTTTTTATAATTTTTATACATTAAATAAATAACTTTATTTATGACACCATGATGATGCAACAATTACCTCATTAATGAACGATTTAAATAAAATGAAAATATATGGTAAAATATAAGACTTACACTTGTCAAAAACCTATTTTATGGGTGGATTTCGAACACTTACCACATTATCTTAGAAATATATTATTTTGGGACATTTATAATCCGAAAACCATTTTATAATAAAATAATATTTTCAATCTTTCCAAAAGAGCCCATCCTCTCCTCTTATAAAAGGCCCCCACCTCTACCACCTTATTCACACCTTCAAAGCCATTTGGATAAGCCAAACTCTACCCAAATACCCTCTCAACTTTCCTCCCTTCATCCTAGAATCCTTACCTTAGGCAGAAATCTCTTCAAGAAACCCTTTTGGTTCAAACCAAGGGGAGTTACCTGATTCAAAGGTAATGTCTTCTCTTATGTTCTTTTGTTTTATTTTACTTCTACAACACCTAAAATATTTTTATTCTTTTCTTTTGTAACAAAAACAGTATACTCAATATACTTGGATATTGTTATGAGAAGGATTTGAACTATACTTACACACCTCCATCTAATGGTTAAAGAACATATTGTTTCTGTGGGTGGTGAATTACTACCTCCTGAAACGATGATTGTTCAATCTTCTTTTAACACCTCTCATGGTGTCCATTAATATGTCACTATATTTATATATCATATATATTATGTTTATGTTTTACTTATGCTTCTCTATTTTTCATTTATGGCATACCTTTATGATTTCCATTATGGGTAAACGTGATAATTTCATTTTAGGAAGTGCAGACTACCGCCCCCTCAAAATGATTTGAATCGTTAATTCCATATGTGGGACATATAAAGGATGTATTTAATGATATAATATATGATATTATACTAGAATTATAATATACCTTTATATAATTATGATTTTAATCCATTAAATATGAAATAGAAATGAAAGTATCGTTTATGCGTACGTACGGCTTACCGTCTCCATGAATGGTGCCAGTAATTTCTTACCTCTAAATGTTATGTGATATTATAAATGCATGTATATACTGGATATATATTATATATATGATATATACATCATGAATATAATTCTGGAGATAATGTATATTTTCCCACCTAAATAACTTGTAATTATAAGAAGTTTATTTTTGACTTAAGTACCAAGGATCGAAAAAACGACCGTTATTAAATTAAATGGTTACATAATGTTCATAACATGATAATAAGTGATAATGAACTTGAAAAAGGTTCTTAATCAAATAGAAATTAACTATAGTTTATTATTCGGTAGATTAAAGAACGATCGAGTCAAGTCGGACACGAGGTAAGGGACTTCGTCTCAATCTCCTTTCATTGAGGCATATTTTGTTTTATACACAACTTTAATTTATTTGGTGTATAAACACCTTTGACTTTGAATTTTATTCAAAAGGAATCTTTTTATACAAAGCATTTTACTAAATGACAAAATGGAATGTTTTTGTCTTACGTATGCGGTGACAATGACTTCTCCACCGCTGTGACCATTATTTGAGTTTCAGCTTCCTCTAAAAGACATGACTTTTTTTAAATGAAAAATAAATACCATGTTTTACTTTTCATTTATTTTGGTATTTAAAATAGTTTTGATAATGTTTTGATTATATCAATGTGTTGTATTTATATCTTGTTATTGAAATGTGGAAATGTTATGTTTCCTTTATGCATGTTTTATGTGATACGATTTTGTTATGGTTCTTGGAAATTGTTTATGATATGTTTAAACCTTTTCATATAAGGAATTAATTATACTTAGTAAGTGATGGGTGGATCCCGCTATATCTCCTCGATGCATCGGTAGGTCTCTTGAGACAAAATAGTGTCTTGGCACAAGGCCTTGAAAAAATCTTATTTGTAGTCTTGGCACAAGGCCTTGAATATGTGGTTATGATAGTCTGGAATTATGCATTCCATCATTATGAAAGTGGTTATTGATATTTCATGTGATTATTCTACTATTAGAATATCCATGTGAATAAATAAATTGCATTATGTCATTTTATCTTTACCATATTATGCTGGAGTTCAAGTTTAAAAGGATTTTGTTTTAGTTATACATTTCCTTAAATGTTTATGTTTATTTATGAAAGTTTTTTCTATATTGTTATCCTTCCTGAGCAACTGAGATCAGCCATCTAAATGTTTTAATTTTTCCCAGGATGTGAAGAAGTATTTTATAAATTACCTACAGGGATAGTATGAGGGGATATGAAGACAAGATGTTGTTGTATTTTTTTTCACTTTATGATGTAATGTAAGACTTATGACTATATCTAGTGTTTCCAAGGCAAATAAACTAATCGGCCTTTCGAGACTTGATCTTTTGTGATCATGCCAATGTTACGTAATTATGCACTGAATCTAGGTAATTGGGGTCGGGGCATTACACCGCTCCCATTCCATGCCAACACGGGAAGACCACGTGAGCCAGTGGGATGCACCTCATCATGGGTCAGGCCATGTGAGCCAGAAGACAGTGCCTCCGTGAGCCGGGCTGCGTGATCCCAATGGGCCGCACCTCCGAGGGCCAGGCTTTACGAGCCCAGTGGGCCGCGCCTCCAAGGGCTAGGTCATGCGAGCCTACAGGGGCACCCCTTGGGGGCTGGGCCACACCCCCTTGTGGGACGGGCCACACCCCCTTATGGTTCGGACCACACCCCCTTATAGTCTAGTCCGTATGGTGGCCTAGTGAGCCGAACCCACTGCGGCCCAGCCCAACTGGGTCGGTCCAACCGAGTCGAACCAGACCCAGATCCAACCCGACCCAGTTTTGCTTAAAGAGCCATAACTTGTGAACCAGACGTTTTTTCGAAGAACCGTCTATGGTACTGGGACCATTGGAGCGAGATTTTTTTTGGTATAATCCACTTTTGTTTTGGAGATAGTTCTAGTATGGCCAGGTTGGATTGAACTCGAGTCCAACCGGGCCCTCAGAACTAAAATTCTTATAATTCACAGACCAGGCATCCGGGTGATGCACCGTATGTCGCATTGGAACACTTACGACATGGTAGACCATTGGGTTACTCTTTTGTGGAGCTTAGTGGCAGTTGAGGTATGAATGATATATCTAGGGGAAGATTTTATGGAGCTCGAGCACACTGGGTGTGAGGAATCCTGTGGCTGGCTGTATTGTGAATAAAGAACATCGATCCTAAGTGGGTCAAAATATATCGATCTTGTGTGGGTAAGAATCTATCAGATCCTAGGTGGGTCAGCACTCAAAAATCTTGTGCGAGTCAGCGCACACTGATCCTGTGTGGACTGAATCTGGTGTGGGTCAGTGGGAGTTATTACCTATCGATCATGTGTGGGTCAGAAGTAGTGCCTCTTAAGAGAATATGATGATCTAGCTTATGAATAATCATATGTACTTCTGTACATAAGTTAAACCTGATTATGAGCTATGTATTTACCTTTGTGGTACTGTCACCTTCATGGTGTTACCTTTGTGGTGTTACCTTCTAGGTGTTACCTTCATGATGCTACCTTTGTGGTACTCTTACCTTTGTGGAGCTACCTTCATGGTGTTACCTTCGTGGTATTACCTTTGTGAAATTCTTCCTTCCTTGATCAATTGTGCAGTTGGATTAATGGTTGGAGCCTTATGTTTCTTCATGAATGAGACCGGTATATCTTGATAAATTATGTATATGTATGGGAATATACCTAAGTAGAGTTTATGACCATTGCTTTGTGCTTTTATTTTGAAATATTTCTTTGTGTTACTTCCTTTGTGGAACTTTGGGAGACCTCCAGGGGTCTTGGGGTCCCTTTTGAGTATTTTTATACTCACCCCTACACGGGATATGCCCTCACCTTGTTGTGTCTTGTGAATACGATGGATAGAGTTGATCAAGGCTAAGGGATCTAGGGTTGGAAGGTGCTTAGAGGTGGTCCATTTGGTGTGACATGACATCGAGACTACTATTCGAGAGTTGTACCTACCCTTCAGGTAGGATCCTTAGTTGACAATCCAGGAGTTGTTTTTCTCTTTTCAGTTGTACTTGTACTTTCCAGTTGGGCTTGTATACCAACCCCTTTACATTCAGTACACTTTTTACTACAGAAGTTTACATTGTGGTTAATTCTTATTGTGTTCTTGGTTTGTGTGTTTGTAAAGGTTTAAACTAAATTCCTTCCGGTTATAGGGTTATGCCTTTCTGGTGATATTCTCCAGCCCATTGACTATGGAAGGCAGACATGTGGTAGTCACGACGTGGGCCCCAGAGGATGGTTCGTGACAAAGTGGTATTAGAGGAGTTGGTTCTACCAAAAAACTAGGACTCCGATCTTTTCTATGTCGCAATAGTGTTAGGTGTTATGAGTTTGGTTTTCAGTTTTGGGAATCTAGTGTTGGTACAGCGGCCGATTTATCCATACACCAGGACCTTGAATTCTTATTTTCAACTCAATACATGAAAAGAATGATTGTGTGTGTTTTTGAAAAGTTTTTCTTTTGATATCTTTGAGTCAGCTCACTAGTTATAACTTATTGACCATGGAGTGCCTATTTTCATTCAGGATTCCACCACGTAGACATCTATCCAGGATTCCCAAGAGAGTAAACAATGACTTCCCACTGACCGATTAATCTTTGTTGCAGGGCCCTCTTATGATGATAGTACCATTGGGTGGTGCACCCGTATCCCACCAGTCGTTGGGCAGTAGATGCCACCAGCCCCAAAAGATGATGGTGCATGCCGAATGAGCGCTTTGAAAGAGTTTCAGCGGCAGACGACTCTAATGTTCTGAGGCGAGACAGATCTACAAGTGGCTATGGACTCGCTGGAGGTTGTGACAAGATTTTTTCACTTAGTTGGGAAACCAGATGATCTAATGGTGATCGTAGATACCAGTCTCTTCCAGAGAGTAGAAGGGAGATGGTGGAGTCTGACAATCCAGATACATGATCAGGTGGCCATCACCTGGGTGATATTTAAGGGACTTTTCAGGGTAGAGTTCAACCCAGCTACATTACACTCAGTGTGTATACAGGAGATGATGCACTTACAACAGGGCATGATGACCGTGGTCTAGTACTCAGTGAGGTTCATTGATCTCTCCCGCTACTCCACCAACATGGTACAGTTCCCTTTCTACAAGGCCCAAAACATTGAGCAGGGTCACCAATAGGGGATAAGAGCATCTAAGATATCGCTCATAATTCTGAAGCAGGCTGGGGTTTTAGATTGAGAACTTTTGGTGGAGAGCTTCCAAGCTGAGTAGGCACCGACAGTGAGGGTCACCACCAGACTTCAGGTAGAAGATTCATCTCCAGTAGGCAGTAGATAGATGACGCATGGGCCCAAGTGGGCCAGAACTTCTGGTGGATGACATCAGGATACAAGGTCAGTGGTGTGTGGATCACTTGATAAAAGAGGATAGATGATGAGTAGGTCATGCTACTCATGCAGTGGGTAGGGTCACATGGCTCGCGACTGCCTGACCTATCATTCGGACGACTAGCAGACAGTCGAGGGACTACCGAGGCAGAGGCAGATATTTGATCGGGGTGGTCCACAGGCAGCAGGTGGGAATATAAGAGGAGTTGGCCTTACAACAAGAAGTGGGTGGCAATTCTAGGTTCTAACGCCACCACCTCCAGGTGGTCAACCTCGACCACTGGGAGCAGTGGACAAAGATTAGCTCAGCTCCAAGAAGCTGAGGTGTATGGCCTCGGAACTTCAGAGATGATTAGTGGTATTATCTTGGTCCAATCCACCTTAGTTGTAGTACTTATAGACATAGGTTTCATTCACTCTTTTATTACCACAGACCTCATTCAGATCTCGGAGATTCCGGTGGAGCTGTTGGGTAATTCCTTACAGGTAAAGACTCTTATGGGAGGGGATTAGACGATTGCACACTGGTGTTGGTAGTGTGAGATTACTCAAGGATGAAATATCTTCAGTTGGGATCTTCTAGTAGTGGCGTCAAGGACTTATGAAGTCATCTTGAGTATGGAATGGTTATCCACAGTCCAAGCTCAGATTGATTGTTTTAGGCATAATGTGCAGTATGTCCGCGAGGAAGGGACCATGTTTTCCTTCACCAGTGAGAATGGAACCTTTGAATCATAGGATAGACTTACTTGGAATAGGGTGTAATCGATCAAACATCATTTTTCTACCCTTACCCTCAGATATGTAGATGTTGAGAGTCCAAGCTATCTTGTAGTGGTGGATTAGTATGCCGATATCTTTCTTGATGATGTTCAGGGACTACCTCCAGGCATAGAGGTATACTTTTACATAGACATGTACCCTGGGAAAGCACTGATATCTACACCATCATATCGGATAGCTCCCATAGTGCTTCTTGAGTTGTGGGTACAGTTCTAGGACTTGTAAAAAAAAGGGGTTCATAAGGCCTAGTGTTTCTCCCTGGTCAGCCCAAATTTTGTTCACCAAGAAGGAAGATGGGAGTTTGAGACTCTATATGGACTATCGACACCTGAACCTGGTGATCAAGAAAAACAAGTATGAACTCTCGAGGATTGATGATATTTTCAATCAGCTGAAGTAATCTTGTTGGTTTTCAAAGATAGACCTCAGATCAGGCTATCATCAAATCAGGGTACAAGATGAGGATGTGCTGAATATGGCCTTCAGATGTCGGTATGGCCACTATGAGTTCTTGGTTACGACATTCGCTGTGACCAATGCCCCAGTAGTGTTCATGGGACTCATGAACATAATCTTTCAGCCATACATCGATTTATTTGTGGTGGTCTTCATCGATGACATCTTGATATACTCGGAATCGGAGGAGGAGCATGCCAATCATCTGCAGATAGTTCTGGATACACTCCAAGAAAATGAGCTTTATTTTAAGCTCTAGAAGTGTCAGTTCTGGTTATGAGAGGTACACTTTCTGGAACACATCATCTCAGAGGCTGGAGTTTTAGTGGATCTGACGAAGATAGATGTTGTGATTTCTTGGGAGCCACCCAGGTGTGTGATTGCAGTGCAGAGTTTCCTAGGGTTGGATGGATAATACTATAGATTCATGTATGACTTTTCTAGAGTTGTGGCACCCTTTTCATCATTGAAAAAGAAGAGACAAACCTTTATATGGATGGAGATATTCCAGCAGAGTTATCAGAAGCGGAGCCAGAGACTAATGAGTTCCCCCATCTTGAGGCTACCCGAAGAGGGAGCTGGGTATGTAGACTACTGCGACACATCATGAACTATACATGGATGTTTCCTAATGCAGGAGTGAGCAGTGATCACTTATGGCTCCCGAAATCTAAGACATCATGATAAGAACTATGTTACCCTCAACCTGATATTATCAGCAGTGGTCTTCGCCCTGAAGATGAGGAGACATTACTTGATGGGAGAATGTTTTATAGTCTACTCTGATCACAATTGTCTTAGGTATATCTTCTCACATACGGACCTAAACCTGAGATAGCGGTGATGGTTGGAGTTTCTCAAAGACTATGATTTTGAGATATTCTATAATTCTGAGAAGAAAAACGTGGTAGTTTATGAACTCATCAAGAGGTCTGGTCTATAGTTCCTGAGCGAGGCAACAGAGCAGCTAGTCGCGAGGAAAATATCCTTCAGGGATAGAGATGAAGCAACTTACCTCCAGTCCATGATGGTCACTTCCCCACTCCTTCAGCATTTCAGGGAGGCACATCTTGGGGATATTGACTATAAGGATCTACATGCTCAGATATCCTCAGGACATGCACTTTATGGATTTTGTAAAGGTGGGGAGCACATCATCCACTTCAAAGGTCGTACCATGTCACTGATGGCTCTACCCGAGGAGGTGTTAAGGGAGTTCCATATCTCCCCTCTGGTGGTACATCCTGGTGTGGAGAATATGTAGCAGGACCTCCGGCATCAGCACTGGTGGCTAGGGATGAAGAAAGAAGTGGCAGAGTTTGTTTCATGATGCCTCACTTGGCTGCAAGTAAAGGCTAAGCATAAGGTTCCAAAAGGTATAGCGCAACCATTAAAGGTGTCAGAGTAGAAGTGGGATAGAATCTCCATAGACTTTTTGAAAGGGAATCCATGTATATTCAGGGGACATGATTCTATCTGGGTGATCGTTGAACGAATCAGTATGTCATACCACTTCCTACCTATCCGAGAGCAAGGATCAGTAGAGGGCCTGGGATGCCTCTAAGTACAAGAGATTGTGCAACATCATGTGGTGCCATCGATGATCATCTCTGACCATGACACATGTTTCACATCCCAGTTATAGAAGGTATTATAGGATGATTTTGAGACTCATCTACATTTTAGAACCGCCTTTCATCCATAGACGAATTTTTATATGGAGCGGACCATTCAGATACTTGAGGACATGCTTCATGCTTACATCCTAGATTTTTTCCATATATGGGAGGACCACTTTACCTTGGTGGAGTTCGTGTACAACAACAGTTATCACCCCACCATCAGTATGGAACCATTAGAGGCCCTATACAGTCAAACTGGCAGATTACCTTTATGCAGGATAGACCTAGGGGAGTCAGCACATATGGGTCCAGAGTTGGTACGAGCTACCACTGAGAAGGTGCAGATCATCTAAGAGAAGATGAAGACTGTACAGAGCATGCATAAGTCTTATGATGATAGGATACAGAGACCTTTGTAGTTTCATGAGGGGACCAAATATTCTTTTGAGTCTCTCCTTGATGTGTACTACGAAGATTTTGCCGAGGCGAAAAAATCTCACTGAGGTTTATTGGACCATTTCTGATACTTCAAAGGATTGGAGAGGAGGAATACCACTTAGCACTGCTACCGCAGTTGGAGAGGGTGTATGATGTCTTCCACTTATCCTAGATGATAAGATACTTGCATGAACCATCTCACTTCATCGACCATGTCGAGCTAAACTTTGAGGATTGGGCGACATTTGTGGAGGTTTCAGTAGAGACTGAGGATCTATAGGAGTGAGTCCTTCATGGGAAGTCGATACCTCTAGTGTGAATTCACTGGAAGCATGAGAACCTACAAGAGAGCACTTGGGAGTGGGAGGCTCATATTCGGGATCAGTACACCCTTGTGTTTTCTTAATCTATGTTGTGGATTTTAGGGACGAAAGGCCCTAAAGTGGGGAGAATGTAAAGACCCAGATATTCCATGTAAATATTTTTAATAATATGGAATTATTACGAGTGTGAGAAAATTGATAGTGCATGATTTTGAGGCCCTGTGTGCCTAGAATGATTTTATAATTTTTTAAGGTATGTTCAGTAAACACGTGAGCAGAATTTTCTATATTTTGAACCAGTGCTCGGATTAAAAATATGAGGGCACCGTTGAATTTGCAACATCGGGATTTTAATAACCGAGACATCAATTAGATAGCAGTAGGTTTGGAGAAAAAGTTAGATTTTGGAAGAATAATAAAATAACATTGTTATTTTATTTATTTCATTATTTTCCTCCAATGGACAAGTGGTAGCGTGGGACCAACGACGCGTGTCAGGCCCTTAAATGGATTGACCATTCAAATCTATGTAACAGTGTTGTTAGAATTTATGGAGGTTCTAATTAAATGAACCCTCATAGATTCTATGAGCATTGCTCACCCTCCCCCTCTCCTATTTATATTAATTTTTGGGAGAGGTAATGGCAGGGCTTCACCAAGCAATGAAGTGCTAATAAAGTGTCACGACGCCAACCTTGGAGGATGAAGCTGGTTCCAATAGGTGGTGATGAGTGCCACCAAACTAAAAACACCAACCCACTTCCTCAATCGCGGGTGCTCTCCATCATTCTTGAGGTAGGGATTTATTTTTTCAATAATTCCATTTGATTGTTGAATCCTACCCTCTTTCTATCAAGCTAATGTGGATGGTGCAGGCCAAATGAACAAGGCCCAGACCCTCATCCATTGTTGGAATTTTGGTGCATTCATCATAAACATTATCTTCAAGTTGAGAGAAATCCCAAATGGCGGATGATGGCAGCGACCGACACCGGTCGACCGAGATGGAGGTGGAGCGAGCATCGTAAGAGGAGGTCGCGTCACTATGTCGCGGTGGTCGACAGAGCGGCTGGCACCGGCCGGACGTAGAAGTGATGTGGCAAGACATTGTGCACCGTTGGTAGAGATTGGTCATGGCCTTCCAGGTACGGCGGGGTCAAGTAGGTCGGCCATCATTGGCAGGACGTAGGTGGAGGCAACGTCGTGCAATGACACACTACCGGAGGAGCCACGACTCCAATGCCATGACGATGGGTCTTGCGAGTGACCTGGCAGCACCATTAGGTGCTGCCGCTTTGCCTTATAAATGGGTAGGGTGCCACTCCCCTTCTGTGCCAGCTAGGGTGAACCGCATGAGCATGCGGGTTGTGCGTTGTCATGGGTCAGGCCGCGCGACCCAACGGGCCAGGCCTCCGTGGGCCAGGCCGCATGAGCCCAGCGGGTCGTGCCTCCATGGACCAGACCGCGTGATCCCAATGGGACACCCCCTTGAGGGCCAGTCCATTCCCTCATTGCATGTCGGGCCGTGCCCCGTTGCGGGCCGGACCACGCCCCCATGCGGGTCAGGCCAGACCGTAGCCCTGCGGGCCCAGCCTGCCATGGCCCAGCCCAGCCAAGTCAGACCCGGACTGACTCAGGTCGGCTTGAACCATGTCGGGTTGGCCCATACTAGATCAGGCTGGGATGGTCCGATAGGATCAGACCACACCCAGACCTGACCAGACCCAGTTTCTCTTAAAGGGCCACAACATGTGAATCTGACGTTCGTTTGATGAACCGTCTGTGGTGCTGGGACCGTTGGAGTGAGAAGGTCCTTTTGGTATATTTCACTTGAATTTTGAATACAGTTGGAGTAAATTTGGGTTGGATAGAACAAGAATCCAACCTGGCCCTCAGAACTATAATGCTTATAACTCAAAAATGGGGCATCTGATTGATACACCATCTGTCATGTTGGAACCTTTACGACCTGGCGGTCCTTTGGGTTACCCCTTTGTGGAGCCTTGTGGTGGTATAGGTATGACCAATATCTTGAGGGGTAGATTATACAGATCTCTATCACACCGGGTATGATGAGTCCTGTGGGTGGCTATAACGTGAAGAAAGAACATAGATCCTAAGTGGGTCAGAAACTATCAATCCTGTGTGGGTCAACATCTATCAGATCCTGTGTGGGTCAACACTCGGTGATCCTGTGTGGGTCATTGCAAACTGATCCTATGTGGGTTAGATTCTATGTGGGTCAGTGGGGATTATTACCTATCGATCCTGTGTGAGTCAGAAGCAATGAGTCTTAACAGAATAAGATGAGCTACCTTGCGACTAATCATATGTACTTCTCTACTTAAGTTATACCTGATTGTGAAATGAGTCTTTAACGTTGTTGAACACTCACCTTATTGGTCTTTCCTTTATGGTCTTACCTACATGGTGTTTCTTTTGTGGTACTCTTACCTTTGTGGTGTTACCTTTGTGGTGTTACCTTCATGGTGTTACTTTTTTGGAATTCTTCCTTCGTCGATCAATTTTGTAGTTGCATTAATGGTTGGAGCCTTATGTTTCCCCATGAATTAGATGGGTATATCATTATAACTTAGTTATATGTATGGGAATATACCTAAGTATATTTGATGACTATTAATTCGTTCTTTATGTTTGAGGTCCTGCTTTGTGGTACTTCCTTTGTGGAACTCTTGGAGACCTTCGGGGGTCTCGGGATCCCTACTGAGTATTGTTATACTCACCCCTACACGTGTTATACCCACACCTTTTTGTGTCTTCTGCAGATGAGGAACAACATTGATCGAGTCTAAGGGAGCCAGGGCTGGACGGTGCTCAGAGGTGGGCAATTTGGCGTGACGTGATGCAGGGACTGCTGTTCAAGAGATATAACTACCCTTCAGGTAGGATCTTCAGTGGACGATCTAGGAGCTGTTTTTCTCCTTTCATTTGTACTTGTACTTTCCAGTTGGGCTTGTATACTAGCCCCTATAAGTTCAGTACACTTTTTACTATAGTAGTTTACTTCACGGTTGCTTCTTGTTGCGTTCTTGGTTTGTGTGTTTGTATAGGTTTAAAGGAAATTCCTTCCCGTTATAGGGTTACACCTTTCCAGTGCTAGTAGCCAGCCCCTGGCCTATGGAAGGAGGGATTGGGTTCTTCACAGCCTGGGCCCCGGGGGATGGGTCATGACAAAAAGATACTTGATATCAATGTGTTTTGATATTGAGTGTTTTTAATTATTTTGGAAAATATAAATGACACATTGACTATAAAAAAGAATCTTTAATGGTGTAGGATAATTAAACACCAAATATTCCAATTAAACTTTCATACAAATAATTTGAGTACAATATTGGGAAGTTGAAAAATAGTATTCCTCTATAATTCTCAAGGTCACTGGACTTTTTTTATTACTATTATAGCTCACACAACATTCTCACAAGAAAAATTTTCATCCGTAAGTTGATTTTCTATCATTACAATATCCATACTAATCAGTATCAATATATACTTGAACGATTATATCACTACTTCTTTTATATAACAGCCCATGAGAGGATGAACCTTTAATATATGAAATGAATTTATATATTTACATCATATGTGATTATTTGGATCACTATGATATATTGTTCACAAATTGATATCATAAACTATGTTGAACCTTGAAGTGGTAAGATAAATCAGACTTCCTATCAATTTCCAAAAATCATTCTAATAAGCACTTTTCCTTGATTCATGTTTACTCATCTTTATCCCAACTAAAATAGGAGTAGAAACTTATATGGAGTCTCCCAGGCTATAATTTCTACGAATTTCTTTTAATAAATTTCTTGTGAAAGGAAAATATATATTTCTATCTATCGAAATTATAAACCCAGAAATAAGATTATTTATCTGAGCATTGACATTTCAAAAAAAATCTTCATCTCTTCATCAAACTATTTACATGAATTTTCTCTATCCCCGGAAAATATTATTTCATCAGCATAAATAATAACACTTGGGGTACCTAATTTCATCTCATTTATATTTATGTTTTTGAAAACTTTTCTTTTAGAAAAATATATATATTTTAAGAAACTATAAGGTTTTGAGTATCTAGCTCAGGGATCTTGTTTCAACTCATACAAGGATTTCATCAACTTACATACCTTTTTTCCATCTTTGTCAAGTATCAACATACAAGGTAGATCAATATAAACTTCTTTAACAATATATTTGTTTAGGAATTATGAATTTACATCCATCTAATAAAATTTATAATAGTGATGTGTAAATTTTCCTAAGAAAATTATGATTGTTTCCAATCACACAATGGGGGAAAATTTTTATTCAAAATCCACACCTTACACCTATGAATATCCCTTACAAACAAGTTTTTAATTTTTTATTTTAACTTCCCCATGTTCATTCATATTGTCTCCCCACACCCATTTTATCCTAATAATATTCTTTATTATTATTCACGGAATGAGTTCCTAGGTATCTTTTTTCTCTATATGGTCCAACTCTTCATTCATAGCATATACCTATTCTTTATGTTCAGCTATTTCTAAAAATAATTATTGTTTAACCTATGAAATAAGTGATGTTTGATTTTATAATACCATATTTCTTCTTGTATAAATTGGATATTTATTATTTACAATATTATTTTTAGATTAAAATTGTTTATATAGGGTAAAAAAATTAGAGTTTTTCTTCCTGTTTCACTTTCCTCACCACATTATTTTTCTAAATATTCACTCAGTTTTTTTGGATCAGCTACATCTTCACAATTTTTATCCTATTTGTAAATATTCAATTTATCTTAAAAAAATTTCAACAACCTTTGTTAAGGAAGTTGGGTTTTTAATAAATTTCACCTTAAAATAATCAACCAACTTTTTGTAACATTTGTTATACAATTTTTAACTTATTACAGGGGATAAATATCTTATGAAAATGCCTTCATTTGTTTTTTTATCAAATTTCCCAAGTTATCGATTTTTTATCTATAGTAAATGGGACTCCCAAAAAATTTTGAATACATCATTAAAGGTTTATTGTAAAAACCATTTTCATATAGAGTTATATTGGATTCTATTAATACCAAACATCTATTTTGTAGATCTATAGTAATACTAACATCTTCTCTCAAGAAAAAAAATGAATTTTAGACTCATCGAACATACTTATTCACATTTCCACCAAACTTATGTTTTTCCTTTCTTCCACTCCATTTTTTATGGGTCTATTAATAAATATATTGATGTTAAATTAATTTTTTATTTAGGTAGGATTCAAAATAATTACAAGTATACTTATTTATATTTTTGGTTCTTAGTTTCAGTATGTAAACAACCAACTCTATTTCAAATTATCATCAAAAAAAATTTATACATTCTTGTAGACTTTTATTTATTCTATATAAACATAATGTTTTCCATTCAAATGAATTCATCAATAAAGTTTATAATGTGAAAATCTCATTTCATTGATTTATGTATCATCAGCTCATAAAGATATGAGAATATTAGTTTAAGAGGTTTGGAAGATTAAATATCAACTTTCTTATGGATTTTACAAATCATCTTACCTTTTTGAAATTTTGTACAAACACCGTATTCTTTTGTTTCAAATGGTGAAATGTTTCTTAATATATAGACATAGGAAATTTTATTCATAATTTTCTACCCATGATTACAAATCCTATAATTATATAGGTTTTTTTCATCTTCATCACTCAAATAACATGTGTTACAATGTTCCCCAATCTGAAAGAGATATTCACTTGTTCATTTGTAATGGAAAAAACATTACCATCTTCTACACTTCTGATGATACATGAAAATTTTTATTAATATCAATTATTTTCCATCATCACAATGTTGGATCATACTTAGTACATTGTTTTTTGATATGATCAACATATAAAAATTACATTGATTATTGTTTCTCAGCATCTATCTTAAAATTTACTATTCATCTCAATTTTAATAAAATATCATTTATAAAAAAAATTATCCTCTATAAATATTTTCAAAATATTTAAAGAATTTTAAATATCCGATAATATTTTATGAACAATGTATATTAAATATCCAGAATTTTTTTCTTTTTCTTTATTTCAAAGTTGTATAAACAAAAAATATCATTCTTTAACTTTGTTCTTTCTAACCTCCTTTTCTTATAGTGATAAGAAATATCTTCCAAAAACATAGATGTAAGTACTTTATAAAAGTGACCTATTTGGTTAAATATTTAACAAACTTCCTCTAGGGAAACAAAATTATTTTTCATTAGATATTGTCTAACTTCTTGAGGTTTTGTTTTTTTAGCTTCCTAAAACTAAAGAAAGTTACTTAATTTTCTTCTTTAATTTATCCCCCTCATTTTATACCTACTTACAGGAAGAGTCCTTTTGTAAAAAAATTTATAATCTTTGTGAAAAATTTTACCAAAACACTAAAAATATCCACTACATCTCAATCCTCTATTGAAATAAAATCTTTCCATTTTTCTATTTCCTAAGGTTCATAACATCTTTCTATTTTCATTTCCTCTAGGAATGGGGAAAATTTATTTTAGAGTATACTAGAATATTTGGTAGACTAGATGAATTTCTCACATATTTTCAAAATCCAATAATTCCTAATATTTTTTATAACACCTTCATTGTTTTAAAAATTAGATAAAATTTTACAATTAGTGTGTGAGGATTTCACTTGATTCATGTAGTTTTATTTATCAACAACTTGAGAAGATTAATCTTTCATCTATAAAAAATTGTTGAAATCTTAGTTAATTTTTATTATGTATATTTAAACATACAATAGTTTTTATTAATCTTTAGAAACATAAAATTCTTCAATAGTAATTTTATTACTGAAATATTCTCATATTCAGCAACTTTTATTTTTAGTTTTATAATGTAATAAATATTATCATCATTCTATTTAATAATATCTTTACTCTATTCGTTGTTATTTAAAATTTATCAATCAATAATTAAATTTTTTTCAAGGCCTTATTATTATTCTCTATACATGCCATAAGTTCTGATCTAAGATGATATTTATTGTAAGTTTATTCACCTCCTTTTTCTTCTTCTTCAATGTTTGAATAATTTTCCCTCTTCTAGTTGTTTTAAAATATGGTTATTAATTACTATAAATACTCTTCTTATAAAGAATATTTTTTATTATATTTTAATTCAAAATTCCTACTTAACATACTTATTCTATTTTTAGTGACCTTTTTCTTACCACCAGTTTATTACTTATATTTCTAATAAATTTGGTTAAACATATTCTATCATGGTTTTTCTTTCAAATAATATTTTTTTACCAAATTTATTCTTGTGGAAATTCATATAAAAAGACCCAATTCCCCCGTACTCAATAAATTTGTGTGGAAGTTTTCTAATAAATATTCCTCTGCCTCTCAGATGGTTTTTGGAGAAAAGAGACATGATTTTTTTTCGTTCATTTATTTATATTTCTTATCTTATGAATCTTTTAGGTTTGAAATCTGGTTATTTTTTGATTTTTAGCTTTCTCATAGCATCAAAATAAATTTTATCCTTGATATTACTTTTAAATTTTATATATTTTCTCATAATATAATAGAAAGAATAGTTATTTAATTCATTAAGATATAAATTAACTTTATCTTTTAAAGTTGATATTTTAGAGTCAAATCTATCAGGGATGTTTCTCATGAGTCTCTTAACAATTTAGGAATATTATAATAAGATATATACAAAAAAATTTATATTGAAAAAATTAATTAAATTTAGTAAATGAATCATCAATATTTTATTTATATCTTATTCTGATATCATCAAACATACTTTTCTAGATTTATAACTTCACCTCTTTAAGTTTGATGTTTCCCTTAAAGATACTTTGGATTTTTTCCCATGTTTACTTAGTTATTTTAAGACCCAACACATTCTTTAGAAAACATTCTAACAAATATATAAGATTATAATTTCTAGACATTTCATCAACCTCAATGTTTCTCTTATCAGAAAAATTCATAAGATAATTTTTTTAATTAGTGAAAACCCAGTATTTGTTACATCGATAACCACCAATCCAAGAGAAAAATGATAGGGCTTCATTTTTTTCTAACCATGATAATTTTTTATATATAAGGTATGAATACCTTTAATGTTCACTAAGCTAAGATTTCCCATTATAAGGATATAATAGGGAAACCATCCCTATCATACAAATTGATGTTCCTAAGGATCTTTGAGCCATTGGGAGAGGTGGGGGTGAACCATTGGTTATCATTTTTCCAATTTCCAAATTTATTAAATTTAACCTTTGTATCTTATTAGATTTCTTACCTTATAATATTTATCAAAAACTCACGTGTATATAAATTTAAGAAATTAAATAAGGAATACAAGATTTATAGGGTTAGTCCTTAGTGTGAGAACATGCATTCTTTCCATGGCCACACCCATGGGTCTATGGAAATTCACTATTAAAGAGATGTGAATATAAATTTGAGAAAACTCCTATTAAAAAACTTCTATATCTCGATAAGTATGATTATACTAACTCAAATCAGGGTATAATGTTTTTCTTATAAAACTTGATATGCAGAAAAATATGAAACTTTGTAATTTCATCTCTGAAAAGTCCATCCAGAACATTTTTCTAGTTTCATTTGTCTAGAAGTGTCTCTCTGGTGAACTCTTTCTATATCTAGTGAAATTTTATCCATTCCCCTTTAACGAAATGCTACTAAAAAAATTGTTTTATCTAGAACTAGGATTTATGAGGGATAGATAAAATCATTGATAAAGGGGACTCTTTATCACTACTAGAATAAAATCATAGATAAATGGGTTACCTTTATAGACACAACTAAAAAAGTGCTAATAAAGGGTGGACTTTTTCAGCACGTTTTTACAAGCACTGACAAAATCCTCCTTTAGTAGTGCTTTTTTGCAGTGATAATAATGCGCATATTTCATACAAAATTTAAATTTCCTCAAAAAAATATTTTAATATAAAAATGTATTTATATTGAAATAAATATAATATCTATATTTTTCAATATGTTTTAGATAAACCTAAATAGGAATTTACACTTAATGTTCAATATATTTAATGACAATGAATTATAAAATAATTTAAAATTAGTATTAATTAATAATTTAAAAATTATTGTTAAGAAATAATCATTTAATAATAGTTGGATGACATTAAAATTAATTTAATTAATGAATTGGGTAAGATAAGTTAAAAACATGACTACAACTTCAAATAGCCATAACTATTGATTCTATTTTCCATTTGGGCTATACCACATATCAAATTGAAGCCTATTAATAGATCTATGCCCTGGTAACCCTGTAGAATCCATGGTCATATTATTAAAGCCTAAAATGTCTTATAAGGCCTCCAGAACATATTTTTTAAACATTGTATCCCAAATTTTTAACATTTGATGGAATTTCAGCCTCGTTTATGGGGGTCATATTGTATTTTTTAAGTAGAGAATGAATTTATTCCTAAGTATTACATTCATATTGATATTATGATTTTTTTTAAATTTTATAATTTTGAAAATTTAGTTTTATTTATAATTAAAATTATGAATATTTTATTATATTTAATTTCAATAAATCCCTTGTATAAATACATATATCAACATATTTATATAAAAATGTATTTTTAAATATATAAAATAATGATTTATTATTTATTTAATTTAATTATCAATTTTATTTAATTTATAAAAATAAATTGACATGTATATATATACCTATACAAGTAATGTTTATGTATAAAGATGTGTGTTTAATAAACAAATACATATGTTTATGTATATTTTAATATATTTAAATAATTACATATTCTAAAATTTTTTTTAAAACAATATTTAACCATTTTTTTACATTATAAAAAAATATTAATATATATATACACATATAAAAAATATATATAATTTTAATATATATTTATCTGTGTGTTATAATAAACGAATATATATTTATATTATATTTTAGTATATGTGAATGAATATAATATATAATATATTTATATAAATATATGTATAAACTTATATAAATAAATAAATAAAAAATATATATGTATCCATATATATATATATATAAACATAAATATTATAAAATAGACAATAAAACATCTTGGTGAAACGGTAAAGGCATTCCAGTTCCAAAGGACAGGTAATGAGATCAAATACAGGTGTGCGTAGGAGGCTGAAATTTCACAAAGCACTAATAATGGGATTGGGGAAGAACTAATATAGGGGGTGCTGGAAGTGCTGATAAAGGGGGTGGGGAAGTGTTGATAAAAGTGGGGCTTAGAGAGGCCTAAGAAAAATAAAAAAAATTCACCTTTAACAGTACAAAAAAATCCTTGATAAAGGACCCCTTTACCAATGTTTTTTAGTGCTTTTAAATGACATATTTATCTAGGTTTTTTGTGTGTGATGATAAATCCTTCCCTTTAAACTCATATTGGTAGTCAATTTTTTATAAGTACTAATAAATACCCTTTTACTAGTATTTTTAAAATCCATTTTTTTAGTGAAAAAAATTGTGACTTTTCAAAACTACATTCTGTCCTATTAAAAAATGTGTGCCTCATAAAAAAATACTAGGAAAATCATTCTAATATCTCTGTCTGGTTTCTCTAAAATAATTTTTTTTTTCTGATTTTCCGTATCAAAATTCTTTATCCTAAACTTTTACTCAACATGAAATTGATCTTAGTTAGAAACTCACCTCTGACACAATTTTTACTACTATTAGGATTTTTTTTTGTATTAATAATGTTAAGTATATTGTACTTTTCCCCCTATATATATTTTCTCCCATGATATAAATGGTGGGAACCCAAATTCATTTTCTCACTCATTTAATTAAAAAATCAATAATTTTCACTAAAATCTGAAAAAAATTGGATTCTTCTCAACTCCTCTAGAATCCTTGTAAACATTATTTATTTCTCCCATGTTCAAAACATCCCCTGTATTACCTTAATTTTGAATATTAAGGAACTCACATGAACTTATTAATATTTTTCTAAATAAAAAACATTCAAACCAATTGAAAAACATAAAATCATCTCAACAACATTATGTTTTTATACTTTACATAGTAATGAAAATTTCCTCATAAATACTCTTTCTAGTGAAAATGTTTTTTTGATGACAAATTCTACATCCATATTTGTTTATCTAATCACTTGTTCCTAGCTTTAGGTTTGACTGCTATACATTGAAAACATTTTCTATATGATGGAACTTGGAAATATTTGTTAGATAGACCAATGTTTCTCCATCTAGTCACTCTGCCACATCTCAGAATTTATACGTCAATTGATTCATGTATCTCCAAAATCTTCATCTGATGCTAACATTGAAGTTTTTCAGATATTTATCCATATGAAGGGTCCTTTTCTGATGTATTTTTCCTTGTAGTACTTCTTCATAACTTCAAAATCTCAAACTTTTTCCTTTTATAACAAAATATTTTCATCTTAGAAACTTTAAACTTTATAAATTTGTTCTTACAAACATCCTTTTTGTTACATTTCTTTTACTCTTAACCCACTGAATATGGTTTAGTACATTGTTGAAAATTCAAAATATTTTTGTTATAAGAATATTTCTCCATCCTTTGCACTAATCATATTTCTTAATTTTATTTTTCCCCATGTTATTATAAAACTGAATTCTTGAAAAAAACTACATCCATTTTCTTCATCCATTTATTTTCCACTTTATATTTCTTTTTCATTTTTTAAACTCTAAAAACTCATCAATGAACAAATTTACTTATATGTGATTTTTTTATCTGATGATCTTAATTTATTTTATTTGGTGTATTTACACAAACTTCCCCTTGTTAAAACTCAACTAATTCCTTTTCCTGGGAAGTTTATTTGATCAAAATTGTCAAAAAATCTCTCTATACAGACTTAGTAATTTTCAATGTAATATTTTATTATTAAAACATTAACTAGAATTTTTTTGGTGAAGCTTAATCTGGAAAAAATGTTTTACCACTCTTCCCTTAGTGACTTCTTCATTTGATCACCTTTTATTCACTTCACAGTCACTATTCAGAAAGGTCTATCGAGAGAACTCCATCAATAAAATTTTATTTGTATGTCTAGTAATTTTTTCTCGAAAACATATGTACTTATCTTCAAATATATAATTTTTTGCTTTTATCATGACTTCTTTGGTATGTTTAAAACATTTAATGAACAGCGTAGCATCGTCTGATTTAGTTAAAAAAATTTCACAATAAAATTTCTTTAAAAACACCCATATTCCTCTAGAAACATTATAACAAAACATAACAACCAAACATTAATAAAAAAAATCTTTAAAAAGTTTCTTATCAAACATTTAGTATGTTTCACCTATTAACAAAAACATTCCTAAAGAAAGTGATTTGTCAAAAATCAAAAACTATGTTGGAAAAACGTCACAAATAATATTTACATGTCAATATAATTGTTCTTATTTCAATATATATATATATATATATATATAATGTTTTTACTCAATAAAAAAGTATTTATTTATTATTAATAAATAATTACTCTATTTTTAGTAAAGTATTTTTATGCTTGAAAAATAGGTTTTATTCAAAAATGGTATTCATTACATTCTATGACATATTTTGATAATTAATTTCTAAATTTTTTTGAAATTTCGATATGTAAAAGGATATAATTTTTGATATCACGATATCACAATTATCTTAGGATGAAATTTTGAGATTTTTCTAAAAATTTTAATTTTTTATTACATAGTATAAAATACCTATTTTTATTAAAAACAATATTTTAGTTTCAATATTAACAAAGTTATATTTGGTTTATAATTTCTTATAAGTAACATGAGTTCATTTATAATATTAATAAGTAATTAAGATCATTGGAATCAATTTTATCCTTGATTTTTTTATGAAAAAGATTATACTTAAGATGAAATTTTTTCTAGAAAAGCAATCTTGGTAAGGTTTTTTGAATTCAATTACAAATTAAAATATACAAATTTTATGAATTGAATTTTAAAAAATGGATTCCATATTTTTAATTACAAAAATTAATATAATTTAAAAGGGTTAACATTATTTTTTGGATATTATTAGTAGTAATCATTGTAAATATTTTCACCTTTGTAAAAGATGTAAAACTGTGTTAAAACTATGGAATAAAGATTCAAAATATCATTAACACTATACTTTATCCTATTTTATGAGATTTTATTGACCAAATATATCTATATGTAGTTAAATAATTTATTTTAAAATATTATTTTAAATTTTGGAACCCAATCTTGACATTTATAAAGATAAGTTACATATTATTCAAATTTTGAACTATTATTGGGTGCTTTCATTTAATGGCATGGTTAGAAGGATACATTCATATTTGGCCATATTTGAATGCATAAAAATATTAATTTTTATAAAATATCAAAATAAATACATGGAAACTATCTTTTTAACTTTTTTTTAATGTAAAATGATTATTACGCTTGAATCAGGTATTTTCCTAAAAATTGTTTTCATGTGTTATGTGTTCTTATGTTAAATGTAATTTTTGATACAAATAGAAATTGGATATGAGAAAATGGGTTACAAAGTTTTAATCAGGATTAATTTTTTTTGAAATTCCCTTTTTATTTTTCATCATATAATTTAGTGATCATGGTAAAAAGTTATGTTTTCATGGTTTAGGTTAAAAATAATTTAAAGTAATTTAACTTGGCGATAAGGCTTAAAATGTATCCAATTATTATATAAATGTGATTATTGGAGTTTATTTAGAGCCTATAACATCTTATATTTGAATTTGGGTTCCATTTTTCCACTTTACATGATTATGATATATATATATATATATTAATCTTTTAAGTAATTGCATGTGTTTCATTTCCCACACTTACAAAAAGGAACCCCCTCTCCTATCATTATCACACCTTTTTTGAACTATAGTTCATCCGATACCTACCCAAATAAAATTTTAACATCCCTACCCACATCCTATAATCCCTATTATTAGCATAATATGACCCAAGGAGGCCAAATGTGTAAACCTAAGGAGGTTTTCTAAATAATTGGTAAAGAACTTAACTAAGTGTTTTTATTTTATTTCATATTTTGTCTCTATCAAACCTATCTTAACAATTAAAATATAATAACGTAATTATATTAGATATACTAATATGTTATTATTTTTATATAACAAACTTAATCCATCTCCTCTTCCATTAAATGGAAAATGAAACCATCGTGTGTGTGTCTGGTAGACTACCGCCTCGTGAACCGATGTAATTCATTTTCCATCACCACCTCTCACATATTGTTATAATAATGGAATTAATGTATATATATATTTATATATATGTGATATTAAGGACATAATTATCATTCATGAAATATAATACATCATCTCTTTTCTTTCATTACTATCCATTTAATAAGATAATAGGATTCTTGCGTATATGTGTATTATCGCCTCCACAAAGCGATCTGATTCGTTTTTCCCCATGGACTCTAATGGAATGTATATATAATTTTTTTAAATAATTAATATGATATTTATGATATAATAATATTTTTTTACTATAAAATGATACTTACATTTTTTCTTCATGTTCATTGAAAAATGGAAATATTACTCATTTGTACGTACGTCCTATCATCTCCATGATTATAACATAATTCATTTATCATGAATATCATAAATAGTTGGTTATAAAATTATAATTAAGGTATAAAAATTATAATTATAAAATTATTAATATTATTTAAATGATATAATCATGATCCATTTAATCAAGTGAAAACTAATGAATTCATTTTTTGACTTATGAACCAGTCATCCTAAAAATGTTTGAAGTAAAAATTATTAATTATGAAATAAAGTATAATATAGATATAAGTGAAATAAAAGGAATAATAAACTTTAAATGGTTATTAATAAGTTAAATAGTTAATGTAAATTTATTACTTTGGAATATAAAGAACATATGTGCTAATTTGGACTCAAGGTAAAGGACACCTGCATTAAAACCTAGTTTTAAATGTTTTAAAAGTTTTAAAGATTTAATTTCTAAATATTTTTCATCCACGTTAAAATTATTAAAATCCTTTTATATATGTATTTATATTGACATAAATTAATTATAAATTAAATTTTATGCCATTTTTTAATTTCTTTGAATGTTTTTTAAAAGATATATTTTTACATATTTTATACGAGTCGTTTTTACATTAATTACAAAAGTCAAAATAATTGTTCTATTTTAACATATACGACATCAACATATTTTCCTTCCACCACAAAAATAATTTGATATTTAGCTTAATTATAAGCTTACATGTTTTCTTTTTAATAAAAATCATTTTTTTATTTATTCTATGTATTTTATTTTTAAAAAATAGCTTTTAAATGAAATAGATATATCATTATGAAAAATGATTTACTTATGGGTTTAAAAGTATATTTTTATTATTTTAATTATGTAAATGTAAGATTTTAGGTGTTTCATACATATTCTAGTCCTTGTACATTTTATATGAATGTAATATGAACCTGAAATAGCTCTGATGATGGGTTATCCTAATATAGTTCTCCAATGCATTGGTAGATGATTATGTTCTCTAGAGAATTATATTGGAGTTAATTGTGAAAGTTGTTCCATTTTTAAAGGTTATTATAAGAGTTTCTAATTCCCTCTTACATTTCAATTTGGTATTTTCTAAACCTTTGTTGTGGTTTTCCTTTTTTATTAGTTGAGTAACACCGATAAGGAATTTGGAGGTTACATGTAATGGTGAAGTAAGGGATTTGTTGTAATTTTCAGCATAAAAGATAAAGTTTCATAGTCTTCTGGGGATTTACACATTGTGTAATGGGATTTCATGATTTATAATCATTATCTAGAATATTTCATGAAGATTTTATACAACATTCAAGGTTACATGTCGTGCATATCTTTCATTCCATGTAAATATTAAAAACCATATTTTTAATAAATGAAAATTGGTCTTTTAGTGTATTTGGGACTCAATAACTACCTGAAATGTAATGGGGTTACACTCCATGTAATTTTTTGGGTAGGTAGTTTTAATTATACTACTCAACATATATTTTTTTCCATCTTATTTTTAGATCTTCCCTCTCGACATAGATCCATCCCTTATAGATTTTGGATCCCTCTAACTCATATGGATTGTACCATTTAGAGATCAATTATTATTGTGGTTGTAGTGTGTCTATCCACAAAAGTAGTCAAATTATATCTTCCATCTATCTATTTATCCCTCATAAGATTTTTTATGGATTTTCTAGGGATTTATGCATCAAAACTATGTATTATAGAATCTTGTTTCAAGGTTGAGTTACTAGATCTTCTATGACTTTTTTTTCTTTGTAAGGTCTCTTTGTGGGTATTGTGATTCTTTGAGAAATGTAGGTGGTTATATTTAAAATTTTCCAATTGATTAAAACCTGTGTTTCTTGTGTTAGAAATTTATTACAATTGATTTGTGAAAACCTAATTTAATGTGAATTAGAACTTGGATTTTACTTGGAATATAATTTTTTGAAAATCCCCTAATTCCGATTTAATTGTAATTTGGGATATAATTTGAAATTGATGGAATTTGTAAATTTATTTGGAAATTGATTTTTGGAACATGGATTAAATTTATTTGATAAAAACATATTATTAATTTTGAATTGAAAATGAATAAAATGATGGAAAATGTATGTTTTCGTTTTGAATGAAAATTGGAATTTTGAAAAGGAAAGGTGGGATATTGTGAAGTATTTTTAAATGAAATGATTTTTCCTTTTTCTATTGATTAATTGGGAATAAGTGATAATTGGTAGTTGGTGGGTTATTTGGGACAAACATACTCGGATGGTAATGACATAGAAAAAATTAAATATTTATTGCTCTAATAAAAATCTATTCCATCATGTCTTATCCTCGATGGGATTTTGATGGTTTTTATTTAGTGTGTTCCTGAGGGATGTGTTTACACATACATTTCATGATCACTGATATGAGATGTGTGAGGATCCCATAACTTGGAACTATCATACCATAGGGAAGATAACCATGGTTTTTATTTTGACTATTTTGATAATAAATTTCATTGATTGTGAAACTGATTTACTCATGCCAAACTATTTATATAAACTATTTTATATAAAGTGTTTATTTAATCTATTTATAAATGCTATTATATAATTGTGAACTTAATCGTGTTTTGATTTAAACATGAAAATGTAATTCCATGCATGTTTTGATTAAAATTTAAACCTTGACATCGATTATTATTTTGGAATCTTATCATGGAACACTTGGATAGACCCTAATGATATTTCTATCTCACACCCTACCTTTTCCTTTAGGAATTTGTAGATTTTCTCCTACCAATTCTGATTAAAGGGTGGATGTTCTTGATCCCTTTGGGTTTGGAGTGACATGACCATTGAGATGTATATTTTTTCGTGTTAGACTTATAGTACATTTATGATGTAATTTTTAGGTTTTTGATATACCAAATTAATTTTGTGTACTATATTCCATTGATGTTTTTCAGAACACTAATATTTATCAATTTCATCCACTATGTTTGAGGAAAATTATCTCCCACTTTTATGTTGGGCGATTTTAAGTGCTAGTCTCCAAACTGTAGGGATCAGGAATTCCCTTCAGGCTATGTTAGTGTCATTTTAGGTATCAGAATACCAGGGTATCTGGACTGGTTTGTGCCAATGTGGAATCATAGGTATAGGTTAATAATATTTCTTTTATGTTAGTATGAAATTGAGAAATCTTGCTGGGAAATAAGAGGTAGTTGTGAGTGATTTCATGGATATCTCTCATATTAATGATCCTTAAGTCACCATGGGTGGTTTGGGAAAGCCATATTCAGTATTAGTTCTAGTATTTTCCCTATTTTTGATTTGGATAGGTTGAAATACAACTCTTTTTTATCAATATTATGGGATTAATATTCCTTATTTATCTTATTTGAGTGTTTATCCAAATAATATTTTCATGTCTTCAATGTTTTTTATGATGTTTATTGCACCATGCCACTGAGGAGACATTTGAATAGGATCTAGAATATGTTTCTGATGAAACAGAGAGAGAAAATATCCATGTGGTCCATAATCTGATAGAGGTAGTTCTGCATGTTTACCTAGTTCTAAGATAGATATCTACACCCATACTCACTCAGGATCTAGTTGTGGAACCTCAAAAGGATGAATCCTAAAATCATTCTTAGGATCTTCATCATCAAAAATTACATACATTCCAAGTATATAATGATATTTAAAAGGCTAAGTATTAGTTGGTAATGATTGGGCTTCTCTTTTATTTCTTTGTAATTCCTAAATATATTAAGTTAAATTTTACTACCATTAAGATTGAGTGACCTAAAAGAAGATTGTGGGATTCAATGGTTTTGGTGAATAATAACAAGGGTTTAGAGTGGAAGGAATTAATGTTTTTCTTCATCGAACCATTCATTATAGAATCTATGGTGATGGACATGGCTATGGTGTTTTTCAAACTCAATAAGGATGAAAGGAATATAATATAATATGAAAATAGATTATCTAATCTTGTGTAGTTTTCTCCTAAGATTATATCAAATGAGAATATAAATACTCAATGGTTTGATATGGGACTTTTATATGATATTTTTTCCCATGTTTTTATATTAAATGTCTCTTATTATGCTGACATTTGTGATAGGGAATTTATGGTGAAACTTGATCTATCTAGTAATTTAGGGTTTATAAAAGTTTCTTTTTCTCCTAGTGGAAGTTCATTGAGTTCCCATTAGGGGAAGATAAATAGTGATGATTCTCATGGTTGATCTCAATAACATGGTTCTTCTATACCTCCTATAGTTCCATTTATAGGCCCTCTGAATTCTTACTAATATAGAAATAATGGGCACTAGATGTAGGTTTTCATTGAGGCACCCAAGATATGTGGTTCTTGTGGTTTTTTTGGAAACTTTCCAAAATTATGTTATATCTTCTATACTCCACGTAGTGTCATGGGATTAGCAGCACCAAAAAAGTACTACAGTAAAATTTGATTATGCAATATCTAAGGGTTTCCACCCACATACATCTAGAATGAATATTATTCATGCAGTAGAACATTATACAAAGGAAGAAGATACAATTCTAACAATTGTGAGAGGTAACAACATAATAGCTTCATCTTTTGTGATTTCATTATTTGATACTGGTTCATATCACATATTCATTTCGACATGTATTGTGAATATTTTTAATTTTCCTATGATGCTTTTATCTTATGTGATGGATATAACTACACCCCTTAGAATAAAGACATTGTAGAGTCTTCATTTTCCTTTTTGTTTGTTCTATTTATCACATATTAATCTTTTTTGGGATTTTCTATGTATCCACACGAAGCCTCTTGATGTCATTTTTGAGATGGATTGGATCATTTGTAATATATCATGAATTTGTTTTTATATTTTACAAGCATCGCTTAACGTGTCTGATGGGGTATTTTGTATCATTTAGGGAGAATGGGACTCAAGTTCAAGTATAGCCAGACCTATTTATCCAGAGCTGGGGAAAGTGATATCAATTTTTTCTTTTGATCTGTAGTGAGAATCCTAGAGCAGTTATATCCCTCAAGTTCTCATCAAGATTCCTAACATTTTTCCTTCTGACTTATCAGGTTTGGCACCATTAAGGGAGGTAGTGTTTTCTATTGATTTATTTCATGGTACTCAACCAGTATCCACTCCATCTTACTACATGGAACCATCTAAAATGAAATATTTGATGTCTTGGTTAGATGATTTTTAAAAAAAGTATTTATATGGTCGAGTGTGTCACCTTGGGAGGTGATGTTTTATTTTCTAAAAAAGATGATGGTGCACTTCAGCCATGTGTTGATTACCTGAAGCTCAACCGATACATGGTAAAGAACAAGTATTAGTTGCCATAGGTTGATGATTTATTTGACTAGTTTAAATGGGAAATTTTTTCTTGAAGATTGATCTTTTATCTGGTTATCATCATTTTAAAATAAAATAATCTAAAATTCATAAAACCACCTTTTGAAGTAGGTATGGAAATTATGAGTATCTTGTCATTCAATTTGGCTTAACTAATTCTCTTGAAGTCATTATGGATTTTATGAATAGGATTTTACATTAGTATCTTGATAAATTCATAGTGGTTTTGTTGATGATATCTTGGTTTACTCTACATTTGAGGTGGATCGCGTGCATCATTTGAGGGAAGTTCTGTTATTATTGAGAAATCACCAACATTATTTTACGTTATTGAAATATAATTTTTTTACTATGGATGTAAATTGATTAGGATATGTGGTCTTGAAACAAGGAATCTCAATTTCTCCTAAAAATTTGAAATCTACTATGACATGGGAGAAACCACATATTGTTTTTGAGATTTGAAGATTCTTGGGATCAGCTAGATATTATCACTAGTTCATATAAGACTTCCCAAAATTAGTTTTTTAGAATACTTCTCTAACATATAACGGAGTGATGTTTTCCAGGGATGAGAAATTTCCTAGTTCTTTTCTTGAGCTAAATAATCTTTTCACTTCTACATTGATTGTGAATTTTTCTGAGGTTGGGTAAGGCTTTGTGGTTTTTTTGATGAATCATGTTAGGGTTTGGTCTATGTTCTTATGTAGGATGATTATGTCATTAACTATGTCTCTTGGAAGCTTAGGGAACATGAGAATAATTATACAACCCATGTCCTTAAACATGGAGTTGTGATGAATGTGCTTAAGAGTTAGTGGCATTAACTTTTCAGAGAAAGGATTATAGTGTATTCTGGCCATAAGAGCATAAGTTATATCTTCTCCCAAAATTATTTGAATCTCTTATAGAGTTTTTCAGTGGAGTACTCTCAATATTTTGATTTTTTTAATTTTATATACCCAATGTAATGAGGATTTAATAATATATGACTTAAGAAGGAAACTTTTGACATATATCATGAAAGAATAATTGGAAGAGTGGAACATGGTTTATCTTTTTGCACAATTTTATGTTGGAGTTTGGGAAATAGGGGTTGAGGTTTCCTTGGATAGTGTTCAGTTGAAATCCTCTCCTATCAAGATGATTCTTCAGGTTTAAAATCTTGATTATGAATTCCATAAAATTAGAGACTCTCATTATAGTGGGAGGCTATGGATGAGTAGTTGTTCTTGACAAAGGGTGTGTTATGTTTTTTAAAATAATAAATTGTGTCATTGACTAGTAGAAAAAATTGATGGTGTATTTTCATAATTCTCAATGGTAAGTGAACCCCAGAACTAAAAAGGTGTTTTATTACATGGAGTAAAAATTCTAGTGGTTGGGTTTGAGATGATACATTTTTTACTTTTTTTTCACTACTAAAATTTCCTATATATCAAGGATGGGCATCAGAGATCTTCCAGATTTCTTCGGCCACTTCCACTGCAAACTTGGATATGTGATGTGATTTATATGTACTTTTTGGTTGAGTTCCCATATACCCATAGAAAGAAGAAATTGATATGGTTTTTGATCAATACACTATAAAAATAAGTTCACTTTTTAGAAATTATATACACAACTAAAGTTAAGGAGACGAGAAATATCTATGTGAGAGATATTGATCATTTTCATTCAGTTCCATCTACTATATTCTTAGTTACAAATATCTGTTTTACTTATTACTTTTACAGAGGCCTTCATGAGGCACTAAGATATCAAATTCATTTAAGAGTGGCATCCATCCACATACAGATGGTCAGATAAAGAGGGAAATAAAGATTCCTGATGATATGATTAAATCTTACATCCTCTATTTTGGTGGATCTTGGGATGACCATTTGGTACTAGTTGAGTTTTCTTATAAAATTAGATACAAGTATGCAATCATAATGGATCCTTTTAAGGCCTTGTATGGCCTTCCTTGTAAATATATATAATGTTCGTTGAAGAAGGGTAAAAGTTCCTATTTTGGACCAAGTTTGGTTCAAGAGATGATAATAAATATTCAATTACTTTTTTAGATGATGTTGATGTCACATAACCAGTATAATTATTATACTAAAAGTTATCACAAACTGTTGTAATTATTAGTTTGTGATTAGTTATTCCTAAAAGTGTCACCTCATTTGGGTCATAGATGGTTTGGGAGGAAAAGGAAGCTTTCTCCTCTTTCTATAGGACCTTTTTAGGTTATTGAGCTGGTAGATAAAGTGGATTACCTTTTATTACTTCCTCCATACTTGAGGTCAATATATTATATGTTCTAAGTAACATTGCAATAGAAGTATCTTTCAGATACATCTCATGTTTTGAGATAGAGTGATCTTGATGTTGAGCCTGATTTATCTGTGATTGAACATCTAATCAAAATCATTGATTATGAGGATAAGGAATTTCACGGGAGGATGATATCTTTATTTTCTTCTAGGGAAGCATGGTTCTGATTAACATGAGACATGAGAGTTTGAGGCCCTAGGGGGAGAGTAGTGGTCTAACTTTTTTGATATAAAATCTTCTTGAAAGTATTTCAATAGATAGAATGTTTTTTGGTGGAGAGGTTGTAACACTCTATTACCTTTATTCCATGTATTTTCTAAACCTTTAATTGGTTTTAATTTTTCGTTGGTTTTGTAAGAATGGGATTGAATTGTGAGGGTACTTTTAATGGTGAATTTAGGCAATTATTGTGATTTTAATCATAAAACATCCATTTACTTATTCTATTGAGGATTTATATGTCGTGTAATATGAGTAAAATTTTTTTAATCAACTCCTAAAATATTCCATGAATCTTGTACATAGAATTGAAGGTTACATTCTATTAACAAATTTCACATCATTTTGATATTAAATATAATATTTTTAATTAAAGGTGTTGGGTTTTTGGTGTATATGGGACTCAAAAACTACATGAAATGTAATGGGGTTACACATTGTGTAATTATTGGGGCAGGAAATTTTAATTCTGATTCATAACAGATTATTCATTTAGTCTTATTTTCATCTCTTCCCTCTTGACTAAGATCCATCCCCTAGTGATTTTTTATCCCTCTAACCCTTATGGATCATTTTGTTTAGTGATTTATCTTTGTTGCGGTTTTCGTGTATCTCTCTGGGTAAGAGGTATACCTATCTCTTCTTTCTCTCTATTTTCTATCATCAACGTTTTATTAATCATCTTGGGATTTATAGATCTAATCTCTGTGATGTTGAATAATTTTTCTAGGTTGAGTTACTAGGTATTCTACACCTTTTTTAATTTATTAGAGAGCTCTGTTATTGGTGAAGTTATTATACGAGAAAGTTAGGTTCTTCCATTTAGTAATGGCTAATTGATTAAACATTAAATTGCGACTATTTTCAAAAAAAATAATTGATTTTTTTAAATCCAATATTATGTTAATTGTAACATGGATTTGACTTGGAATAGAATTTTGGGGAAAATCCCTAATTCCAATTGAATTGGAATTTGTGATGTAAATTGAAATTGATAGAATTCTTGAATTGATTTGAGATATGTTTTTTTAAATGGATTAAATTTATTTGATAAAATCCTATGATTGGTTTTTAATCAAAAACACATGAAATAATAAAAAACTATGTTTTTTTAATGTGAATCAGAATTTTGAAAATCAAAAGTGGGATATTATGAAGTGTTTTTAGATTAAATGATTTTCCATTTTTGTATTGATTGATTGATCACATGAAATCCTGGATAGTTAGTGGGTTATATTGGAAAAACATGTAATGATGGTAATGACCTAGAAATTTATTGATGATTTACAACTCTAACAAAAACCTAGTTTAGTATATCTTATTCATGATGGGATGTTTATGGGTCCTATTTGGAAATATCCTAATGAAAGTATTTATACATACATGATTTTATCATTGATATGAGATGTTTGATGATCCCATTACTTTGAACTATCATACCTCAAGTTAGATGACTGTGGTGCTTATTTTGACTATTTTGATTATAAATGCTAATAATTGTGAAATTTTTTACTCATTCCTAATTATTTATATAAACTATTTCCTATAAAATATTTATTTAAGACATGTTTGAATTTTTTTTCATAATTTTGAAATGAATAATGTTTTGATTCAAATATAAAAATAGGTTTCCATGACTCTGTTGATTAAAATTGAAATCACAGTTTCATTAATTATTTTGGAATCGTTTTATAGAACAATTGGTGAGACCCTACAAGGATATTTAGCACATATCCTACATTTTACATCAAGAATTTTTAAAATTTATCCTAACATGTTAAATTAAATGGAAGGCGCCTCTTGATGGATGAGGATGTTCTTGATCCATTAGGGATTGGAGTGATGTGTCCTTGGAGATGTGGAGTTTGTCTTATCAGGATTTTGGTACATTATGTGATGAAACATTCCCTAGGGCCCATGTCGTGACTCCCCCAAGACCACCTCCCAAAGGACATGGGATGGTGACTAGCACTGAAGGCATCAACCTGCATGTGGGAGGCATTTGACGGAGTACCTATACACACACACACACAACCATGTCCCAAAAATTGGAAAGGTAAAACATGCATGCCACTTAAAAAACCCTGAGTAAAAGTTCTATTTGTAGGTAAAATGGGATAGAATACAAACCCAAAAAGAGAAAAACTGAAAAACATGAAAGTAAATATGATCTCTGAAAATCAATTTGCTGAAAACCCTACTTTATGGGTAAGTATAAAGTAGCTATCGAAAGTTGTAGAAGTACTCCCTACCTTCCTGATCTCACTAGGAACCACCGAATCCTAGGCCAACTTATCCTCCATAAAGGCGGTGGTCTTCTACACTAGAAACAACATGTGAAGGTAAATATTGTGCAGGGGTGAGTAACACAATATTTAGTAGGGACCCCAAAACCCAATGGAATGACCATAGAGCAATCCACAAATCAAACCATGAAGCATGATCACCAAGAAAGATAGCCTGCACATGTATAATCTCAAGTATAGAAAGCAAGACCATCATTCATAACACTGAACACCTTGGACTACTAGAGTAATCATCCAAGATGAGTACCATGGGCATGATAGGTCACACAGATCCACTGCACACCATGGGACTACTGGGTCACACAGAGCCACTCCCCACCATGGGATTACCGAGTCACATAGAGCCACTTCCCACATTGGCCATCGTACTAATGTACTCATCCCTGATGAGTATCGTGGGTCTGTTGGATCACCCAGTGCCACTCCCCACCATGGGCATACCAATTTAAACATAGCCTCTTCCCACTTAACAATCGTAGCTAATCCACACAGGGTCACTTGTAGTTGATCCGCACAGGGTCCCTTGTCAGTAATCTTCGAGTCTTATTCATCCATAAGATTCCTTCACGTAGTTCACTTTATTCCAACAGAAACTACTCCTCAATCCATTCATTACATTTCAAAATCCATAAAAACCTCTTTAGAGTATGCTATATAAACCACCACATCACAAGTGTTCCAATTCTGCAAATGGATTGTCAATCTAACAACCAGTCTGAATGATATGGTTGTTTCTTAGAAAAGGGTTCGGTTGGGACTGAGCATGGTGTAACCTGGCATGACCCAGTCCAGGGTCTAATGACCCGACCCTGTCCCACCAACCTACCCTGAGTTTGACTTTGTCCATATCTAACCTTGTCCATTGGGCCACATGTCCGGCCATCTTCCTACCCGGTATGCTAGTGTGGGCTGGTTTCTTCCCCAGCCTAGACACACAGATGGCATTCTATTGGTGGTGCGATGAGTCCAGATAAGCTGGCCACCCCCTTTCCCGCACGCGGTCCCCTTGGAAAACGTTATAGTGTCCAAATCAACCTGTGTTGTCAGATTCTCCTCTGACGTGGTAGGGTGGCCGCTTCCACCACCGTCAGTTGTCGGCCCGAGCGCTAGAGGCTCTTGCTGCTTTTTCGCAGTGTGAGCCCAAACTGTCCTCCTCTCGGCACGTCGATAATGTCTTCTGCAGACCACCGGGTCCGCTTCGGTGGTCTGTTCTTCAATCCATCTGCGCCTTTGGCCTCCATGGGGTTCTATATTTCCTTCTTATGGCCTCAAAAACACCTTTCTATTGACTTGGAAGTTATGTCATGAAAAAATCACAAGAACACACAAAGGAGGAGGGGTGAGGGCCTTGTTCGGTCGGCCCACACCGTCCACATTTGAGATTAAAACAAGGGGGAAGTTCAAGATTGTAAAAACAAGGTAGACCCAATGTAAACCCCAAGTATAAGCACCCTACCGCAAGAATAGTAAATCCATGGATCAACCTATTCATGAGTTGAACGGAATTTTTTTTAGAATGGAGAATGGGGATACTCAAAACAAAAATAACCCCTACCTGGAGAAGGTTCATCGTTGTTGTTGATCCGTTCGAAGATGTTGGTGTTCATCGACCTCTGAACCTGGATCCTCCCTCTAAGGCATCTTAACCACTTTTCGATCTGCTGACATTATTTGTTAGAGATAAAATCCTTCTTTATATATTATTCAGAGAAATTATTAGGCCTCCAACTATTTTATCCAAACTGGTATCTAATTAAAAGATAAATGTGTTTCAATGGTTCTATTACACATAATCATCATGTCGTTACTCTATTTCATTTATGAAATAGAATATCTGTTATGCCTTTTAAAAATAGATTCATTAATGGGGTTTGTATCTGCCTCTTCACTACACCGTAGTGTTTCTCGGCCTGCTCAGTGGTGGGGAAAAGAAAAGAAAATAAATTTTTTATTTAATTTATTTCTCTTCCAAAATGTCTGAAAATTACCTCTTCTGGTTGACCCTCATTGGTCAATGTTAGGTCCTTTCTTGACGAATCTTGATGTTCTGAGTTCAATAGTGCCCTTGTATTTTTTATCCAATCAACGGTTTAAAATTTATAAACACTCACTCACACGCATATATAAATGAACTAAAAAAATGTTCAAATATATATTTTGGGCTCACCGGGCCTCATAATCAAGTATATTTTGAGTATGTAGTCTCAAAATAATAAGATATAGTTTAAAAAAATACATGGAATTTATGAGACATTGCATTTCCCCCACCTTTAGGGATTCACATCCCCATAAGACAAAAAAGGAAAAACAAACAAATGGGAGTATTGAGCATGAATCTAAGCCTCCCTCTCCCATGTACTCTCCTAGATATTATCGTGATACCACCGAATGCACACTATAAGAATCAACCATTAATTAAGGACCTGATCCTATCGATCCTCTATCTCCGCCGAGAACTCTACAAATGTCGCCCCATTGTCAATGCCCATCTCGCCTTAGTCGATGATGTGTGATAGGTCATGCACGTACCTCCTCAGCTAAGACACATGGAAAACAACGTGAACCTATTGCATCTTTGGGGGAAGTTATAGACAGTATTCCCCCTCTCCAACACTGCTCAGAATCTGGAATTTTTGATAAACCTCAGAGATAACTTTCTGCCCCAGCCAAATCTCAAAAAATCCGGTCATAGTGAGACCAGAAGGAACACATGGTCCCCATCCTAAAACTCCAAGGTCCTATATCTCCTATTAGATTAACATTTTTTCTACTATGTGTAGTCTTTATACACTCTTGGATGATCTGCACCTTCTCAGTGGTAGCTCGTACAAAATCTAGAGTCATGAGTGATGACTCCGCTAAGTCATTCCATCATTTAGGTGATCTGCAAGGCCGCCCATACAAAGCCTTGAACGGTTCCATGGAAATGGTGGAGTGATAGTTGTTGTTGTATGAAAAATCTACCAGTAGTTGGTGGTCCTCCCAAATATAAACAAAATAAAGGACTCAAGCATGAAGAATGTCCTCCAAGGTCAGTATAGTCTGTTTTGTCTGACAATCAGTTTGTGGGAGAAAGGTTGTTCTCAAGCGCGGTTGAGTCCCGAATGCCACCTATAATCCCTTCAATAGATATAATGTGAAGATATCATCATGGTATAAGATGATCATTGAGGTCACCTCGTGAAGCCTCCCCATATCATGGACATAGAGTCATCCTAATCCCTCTAATGATCACTACTCCCAGATGGGTAAGAAGTGAGATTAATTGGTGATTTGGTCAATGATAACCTAGATAGAATCACGACGCATGGGTGTTCATGGTAATCCCATCAAGAATTCCATCAAGATACCATCCCACTTCCACTCTGGTACCTCAAGTGGTTTTGCCAAGCCTGGTAAAACCTGATGCTCAGCCTTCACTTGTTGACAAGTGAAACACCGTGAAATGAACTCGATCATCACTTTCTTCATCCCAGGACACCAGTACAGACATCAGAGATCATGGAACATCTTCTCAACTCAGGGATATACCACTAATGGGGAGGTATGCAACTCCCTAATAAATATTCTCTCACACTGCCACTGGTACTACTATGTCCCCTCTAAAAAGGATAATGTTTTCCCCACCTATCAAAAATCCACCAGGAGCCTATCATGAGGATAATATAGAACATTGGGTATCTCAATCAACATCCACAAGATGTGCCTCTCTAAGTCACTATTAGAGTAGGGGAGTAACAATCATCGACTGGAGGTAGGATTCTCCATCATCATCTATGAAGGATAGGTTCATTGTGTCTAGCTTCTCTGTCACATCGCTCTGCAACTGAAAACCAAACCTCCTACTGAGAGCATCTTCCACCATGTTCTCATTCCCAGTAGTATAGACTGTCTCATAGTCATAGTCCTATAGGAACTCCATCCATTATCATTTCATCATGATTAGGTCCTTCTAGAAGAATATATACATGATACTATTGTGGTTGGAGTAGATGGTAAACTGTTCACCCCTCAAGTACTGCTGCCACATCTTTTGAGAAAGTCTATTACTGCTAACTCTATGTCATAGTTCGTGTTGTTATGCTTATGTCACCTCAACTTTTGTGACACTTAGATGATCAATACTTGTTCCGACATCAAGAAAAGGCCCACTCTAGTCCCTAATGATTCGTAGAAAACTACATACCCAATTCCCTCCTCTGGTAGTCTTAAGATGGGGGAACTCGTCAGTCTCTTCCTCCACTCCTGGAAACACCACTGACACTTATTTTTATATACTAAGGGCTTTCCATTCCATTTCAAAGTCAATAATGGTGTTTCTACTCTGTAAAAGTGGGACTCGATCCTCCGGTAGTATTCATCCAACCCCATGAAATATCTCACCTCAATCACACTCTTGGGTGGCTCCCAAGAAAGTATTTCCTCTATCTTCACTGAATCCACAACCACTCTAGCCGCGAAGATGATGTGTCCCATAAAGTTGACCTATTGATTCTATAACTGGAACTTAAAGAGCTTCACATAATGCTGGTGCTCTGGGAGTGTATCCAGTACTTCCATAGGTGTGTACCGTTCTGCCCTTCTGATGTCGTGTACACCAAGATTTCATCAATGAAGACCACTATTGAATGATCGAGCTAAGGCTGGAAGATTCTATTCATGAGTCCTATAAACACTTATAGGGAATTGTTCACACCTAAGGGTATCATAAAGAACTCATACTACCCATACATACATCGTAAGGGTGTCTTCAGTACATCCTCATCCCATAGCTGAAGCTGGTGATAGTCTAATCTATGGTATATCTTTGAGAACCACCTCCCTCCCTTCATTTGGTCCAAGTGGTCATCAATACTCGGTAGCGGATACTTATTCTTCACGGTCACCTCGTTCAGGCACCAGAAGTCCATGCATAGCCTCAAGCTTTTGTCTTCCTTATTGGAAAAACAACATTGGGGCTTCCCATGGTGAAACACTGGGCCTTGTGAATCCCTTATCCTATAAGTCCTCTAGCTGTACCCTCAACTCATGAATATCCTTGGGAGCCATCTGATATGCAGTAGTGGATATCGGTGCCATCTTGGGGTATAGGTCAATGCAGAAGTCTACCTCCCTGCAATGAGGTATCCCCAGAACATCCATAGGAAAGGCATCATCATACTTGTCCACCATTATAGGAATGCTTAGATACCTCTCATCTACCACACTTGGGGTGAGGCTGGAAAACTAGTGATTTATCAGTTACACCATCCTCCAAGAAATCATGTCATGTGATTCAAGAGTTTCCTTCTTTCAGGTAAAGGAAACCCTGGTACCATCCTCATATACACACAACACTCTACACATAAGATAGTCGATTTGAGCATGAACTGTGGATAACTAGTCCATACCCAAGATGACATCATAAGGCCTCAACGCTGCTACTAAGAGATCAAAACCGAATCTCTCACCTCTAAGAGTATGCTCACACTATCAGCACTGGGCTTTAATCACAGAGTCCCCTCTCATAGGAGTCTCTAACCATAAGTATCAAGAAAAATCTATATCGGAATCTGTGAGCCTTGAACGAGGTCCTTGGAAAGGAAAGACTGACCGGAACCTATGTGTATAAGAATTTAATCTAGGGTGGAGAAGACGTAGATTGTACCTATAATAATGTATATAGTATTGGGTTCATAGGCCCCCATTGTATGATGTTGAGCTCACCCATGTCCACCTTCTCCCTAAGGTCATGGTAGACCACCTGGGGGTGGTTGTGGTAGTACCTAGAATCACCGCCCATAGACTGCTACTCATCTTGGTCCTTTGCCATGTCTTCTGGCCTATAGAACACCTTGCTCAAACCTTTACCTCTGCCTTGGCGGTCCCTTGACCATCTAATGATCGTCTATGTGGCGGGTCGGGTAGTCACAAGCCATGTGTCCCTGCCCACCACACATGAAGCATAGCCTAGCTCCCTAATGACTCCCTCTACTCTGGGAGTCCCACACTACTGAACATGAGTCCTAGGGTCACCCTCTAGATATTTTGGCCCGCTTGGACCCATGCGTCATCTATCAGCTGCCCGCCATGGACGATTCGGCCACTTGTTGCCCGGTGGTATCTCCCACCATCAGTGCCTGCTCTGTGAGGAATATCTCTACTAGTAGATATCGCTCTAGAACCCCAGACTAAGTGGGATACTAAGGTAAATGATTGACATCCTGGTCTTTCGTCGGAGTCCCTTATCAAAAGTCTAGAACTTGATGAAAGGGTCTCATACCATATCCTTAGAGTAGCAGGTGAGTACTGTAAACCTCGCAAAGTAATCCACCACTGACATGTTTCCCTCCTGTACGTGAAGCAATGCCTGTATGCACACAGAGAGGAAGGTCACGAGGATGAACTCCTCCCAGAAAATCCACTCAAAGTCATCCTAGGAGAGGGTCACCTCATCATGGGTCTGGATCGTCAAGGTCCATCATCTCCCTACCGAGCTTTGAAGAAGGCTCGTGGATAGGATCACCATCTGGTCAAGTGGAATACTAACTAAGAGAAATACCCACGAAACCACCTCCAGCCAGTCCTAATAGACCTAAGGATATGTCTCTCCCCTAAACCTAGAAGGACTGAAACTCTATAACTCATGATTGGCAATGAGTATGTGTGTGTCCTATACTGGTAATGCTGGTAGTAACATCGGATCAACGGGTGGTGGTAACGCCGGTGCACCACCATGAGGGTCCATCTCTTGCACGAGTCCCTGGACCGATGCCTCGTCGCTAGGTGATCTATCCTCATAGTCATGAATCAGAATCCTAGCTAGCTATCTGTGTGGAGGCATCTAGAAACAGATCAATATGTACCACATCCAATAGACTATACCTGGTGAGATGACTCTTATTCAAGAAGAACACGAGTAAACACTCAATTCCTATATAACGCATGACACCAGTGTTTTTTTATATAGCTGAAAAGAAGACTTCCAGGTCATGGTGTATGGATAAATTGGCTGCCGCATGAACACTGGAATCCCCAAATATAAAAGTTGAACTTAAAACATTTAACACTATTGCACAAAAAAATAACAATAGACTCCCATTCATTGAGGTAGAACCAACCACCAATGATACCACATTTTCATGAATCAACCCTTAGGGCCCAGTTCGTGACTCCCCCAAGCCCACCTCCCAAAGTCCAGGGGTTGAAAACTAGCACCGAAGGCATCATCCAACAAGTTGGAGAAACTTTCTTGAGTAACTTTATGCAAAAACACGCAACCATGTCCCAAAAATGGAAAGGTAAAACATGCATGCCACTAAAAAACACTAAGTAAAAGTACAATTGTAGGTCTAATGGGCCATAATACAAACCAAACAAGAGAAAAACTGAAAAACTGGAAAGTAAAGAAGATCTCTAAAAATCCATCCACTTAAATTACACTTTATGGGTAAGTATAGAGTAGATACTAGAATATGTAGATGTATGCCCCACATGCCTGATCTCACTGGGCACCACTGGGTCCTATGCCACAAAGTACTCCGACAAGGCGACGGTCGTCTGCACCAGACCCAACATGTGCAGGAAAAGACTGTGTAGGGGTGAGTAACACAATACTCAGTAGGGAATAAAAATCATAAAATGAAAGATAAAAAATAAATCCACAAGGTAAACAACAGAGAATGATCACTAAGAAATATATCACACACAGGTATAATCTTGAGTATAAAAAGTAGGACCATCAGTCACAACACTGAAAGCCTTATACTACTGGGGTACTCATCCTTAATTATCATGGCTATGATGGGTTACATAGAGTTGCTACCCACCGTGGGCCTGTAGGGTCACACATAGCCGCTTCCCACCTTGGCCATTGTACTAAGGTACTCTTCCCTGACGAGTATTGTGGGTATTCCGGGTCACATAGAGCCTCTCACCACCATGGCCCTAGTAAACTATATAAAGATACTTCCAACAGGGTCTCTTGTACCTGAAACACACAGGGTCGCTTGTTAGCAGTTTTTGGGTCATAATCATTTGCAGGATTCCAACATGTAGTGCATTTCATTCCTAGAGAAACTTCTCCTCCGGACATTCAACACATTTCAACTTCCATTAAAACCTCCTTAGAGTATTCAAAAAGAACATCCTCATCACAAGGGTTCCAAATCTGGAAATAGGTAGTCAATCAAACCCCAGGTCTGAATGATATGCCTGTTTTTATAAAAAGGGGTTGGTTTGGTCTTGGCCCAGGCTTACCTGGGCAGACCGACCCCACCCGACCCGGTCCAGGGTCCACCGACCCAACAAGGGACCACCTACCTGACCTGGATTTGACTCGGTATGGATCCAACCTAGCCCGTTGGGCCGCAGGTCCGGTCTTCTAGTGTGGTTCAGTTCCTTCCCCAGCCTACGTACCTGGATGGCATCCAGTTAGTGGTGCACCACAGCCAGCTAAGCTGGCTGCCCCCCTTTCCTACATATGGCCATGATGGACTGCATGCTAGCACACAACATCGCCTGCTCCGTGGGACATACGTCCACCATAGCCTCCTCTCAGTTCACTGCCCCCACTCAGGGATGTTGGCGCATCGGTGATGTCTTCTGCAGACCACCAGACCCTCTTTGGTGGTCAGTTCTTTGAGCTATCTACGCCTTCAGCCTCCATGGGTTTCCATCATTCCTACTAGGGCCTAAAAAACTTATTACTATAAACATGGAGGTTAATCCATGAAAAATGAAAAATAATTCCAAAAGGCGAGGAGGCTGGGGCCTTGTTCAGTCATCTCGCACACTCTACATTAGAGTTTAAAACAAGGGGATGTTCAATATTGTAACAACAAGGTAACCCTAATGTAAACCCCAATTATAAAAACTATCGCAAAATAACAAGTGATCCATGGATCAACATATTCTTGGATTGATCCATGTTAGTTATTTTAGAATGAAGAATGGGGAAACTCAAAAAAAAAAAAAATAACCCCTACCTAGAGAGGGTTCATCATTGGTCTCGATAGATTTGAAGTTGTTTTCATTCATAACCTTTTGGTCCTAAATCCTTCCTCCAAGGGGTCATCGCCACTTTTCTATCCACCATAATTCTTCATTTGAGAGAAAATCCATCATCATAGATTCATTTGAGAAATTCTTAGGCCCCCAACTATTTTCTCCAACCTGTTATCTAATTAAAAGGGAAACGCATCGTAGCATTTCTGTTACTCTGAGTCATCGAGTATTTACAATTTTTCATGTATGAAACAACATCTCTATTACACCTTAGTTAAAGATCCTCATTAATGGGGTTTTTTCTACCTCTTCACTGCATCATAGTGCTGCTCTGCCTTCTCAATAGCAAGGAAAATAAAATAAAATAACTTTTTAATTTATTTTATTTCTCTTCCTAAAGGTTCTAAAACTAACTTTTCTGTTCAACCCTCACTGGTCGAAGTTAGGTCCTTTATAGAAGAATCTAGAAATTTTGAGTTCAACGGTGTCCTCATATTTTTGATCTCAGCACCTGTTTAAAAGTTAGAAAAAAACCCACTTGCATGTTTATTTAAATGAACTAAAAAAAGTACAAAATTATATTCTAGGCTCATAGGGCCACAAAATCATGTGACATCAGATCACCTAGTCTTGAAATAATTCCATATAAATTAAAAAAAATCCTGGAATTTCCAAGGCATTTCACTTTGAATATGTGTTTTTAGGGTTTTTGATATACCTATATGGTTTCTAGTACCATCTCCCTGTGGAGTTTTTGATCATAATGATATGTATCTATTTGTTCAACTATTTTTGAGGAAAATAAATTCCCACTTTTATGTTGTATGATTCGACGTACTAGTATCCAACTCTTGGGGATTTGGAAAAACCTTTAGTCTATGTTAGTTTCAACTTAGGTATCAGAGTACTGGGGTATCCAGGATTATTTCTAACATGTTTCTTATAAGGGTTCTATGAAGATTATAAAAAAAGTAAAATTCATGAATTTTATGTTCTTGATAATAATTTTTCATAGAAATAGTTTGATTTAATATGGTTAGGTAATAATAATTTGTTTAAAGGAATGATTATTCCCTTTAAGGGTAAAAATATATTTTTTTAGAATTTCATTCACGGGTTCTCATGTTTTCTTAGAAACCCTCATAATAATGATTTTTTCTTTATGTTTTCCTATAAATTGTTTTATGAAAAACTTTAGTTTGTAAATATGATTTCATGTGTTATTAAACCATTATTTGACCTAAAAGTTTATTTTTTTAAGGAAAACTCTCTTTTATGATTTCATGGTTTTAAAATTGATGAACGATTTTCTTTCATCATTTTTTATATGTATCATACTTTGAGTCTTTATCTCATCCCATGTTTTCAGGTGTTATTGATAGGGTTTATGGATGATTAGGAACCATTATGAAATCATGTTAAAAATCATGAATACTTTTCATGAAAATAAAAATTTTTGTTTTAAAAAAATTATATTTTAGGAATAATGGATACTAGGATAAATTTTCCAACTTGTTGTGTATGGGTTATTTACATAATAGCTATGATCTAATTCTATAAAAATATAAAACTGAAATTATCATTAGGAATGTAATAAAATTAATTCTCATCAATAAACAATTTATTTAGCAGGTTGGATTTTCACATTGATTATCCATAACTAATGTGAAAATCCATGTATATTTCTTTATCACGTTAGTTATCATATAACTAGTGTGGAAAAACTAGTATCCCACTTTATCACATTAGTTATACAGTAACCGACATGATAAAGCAGTTTTTCATGTTAGTTATAAAATAACCAATGATATAAAGCACATTTTTCACATCGGTCACTGTATAACTGACATGATAAAATAATAAAAATATAATTATCATGTTGGTTATAATTTATTAACATGATATATAATTTAAAATTTCATGAATTAACATTTTGAATCATTTTAATGTTTTTTAATATCACAAAAGATAACTCTTTTATCTCACGGGGAATCCCTAAAAATGATTCTTCAATCTAGTGGCATCTAGTCCCATTTTTCCTATCATCATACATAATCAGGTTTCATCATCCATATTGTTGTGAATTTGATTGGCTAGTCTCTCAACTCTCAAGTATGCATCACACATAGATACTCATTCGTATATGCCCTAACTCTTCTTTTTTAATAATGTTTATTAAAATCTTTCATTTCAATCATTTTTAAGTGATGTTACTATGCTATGATTAAGTATGTTTTTTCTGAATATTATTATGGAAATGGAATATTACCTAGTGAATTAAATTCGCAATTTTTATGGTAATGGTGTTAGAATCATTTCTTAGTTATCCACTTAGGATTTATTATGTTTTATTATTTTTTGGTTATGAAAAATGGTTCATTGACTAATGTTTTCCTTAAAAAAATTATGTATTTTATGGGATCCTCAATGATCATTGATATTTTTAATGATATCTGATGTTAATTGTTGGTGTTATCATCCATTATGGTGAATTTTTGGGTTATTCCAATGACATGCATAAAAATTGTTTTTTTAAAAGTGTAATAATGATAAAAATAAATTTGAAACATAAGATTAGATAGTATTTTATTTCTTCTTTAATTTATTTAATTTTATCATTCTAATGTTTTTTTTACATTGATATAGTATTAAATCACACTTTCATATAGAAAACCTTGTTTTTGTTTTAGTTTAATGTAAATTATTTTCAATACCTATGATAATTATATTTATTTTCACATTTAATGTGTATTACTAAGAAATATTGAAGATCCATTTTATTGGTTTCCTAATATAACCATGCCTAACATGGTTGCAGATATACTCTTCTATTTATTTTTATTTATACGGTACATATAGATTGAATAATTTTCCTCCAAATAGTATTATACAAATTTAAGGGTTGATGATATGTTATATAATGATAGATGTGTCCCATTAATCATCAAACATGAGGAATTATAGGCAATATAGAACCACTTCATTGAACATGGACCTTATTAGGACATTATAGTGTTGAGAAAAAACATATTTTTTTAATGTTTTACAAGGTGAGATCAATTATAACCACTGTATATTTACTGAATTATAAGTCATAAACCATTTTAAAAAATTTATTTAAGTTACTGAATGGATGATTAGTTAATATATTGCTTAGTTAAGTAGGGTTAAATATTCTGACACTAAATTTTCAATGGTTTTAAATTATAAAATACTAGTTTCTACTAAAAATTATTTATATCTATATATAAATTAGATCTTAGACATAGTTTTACATAATTTCCTCTACTTGGTAATTTTAGATCTTTTTCTAAAAGTTTCAAGAAGATTTATTTTCATTTCAATAATGTATTCCCAATAATCATTCATTAAAATAATATATTTTAATTTTAATTTTTTAAAATATAAAAAATTTATTTCATTAATTTAGAAATGGATTAAAAATTTGTTCCATTTTTTTATAAAACTAAATATGAATTAAATAGTTAGATTTTACAAATTAGTATGTTTTAATGTAAGAAACCAAACTATGAAAATGGTAATACTTTGGAATTAGTATATTCAAATCAATTATTTCAATTTATTTAATAAAATGTTTATAATTTCCTATATTGGGTAAGGTGTCATAAAAAGTTACATGTGATATTTAGGGTTTTAGACATGGAACTATTAGAATGTTTGAGTTAGTGATTTTTGAATCTTGATATGGAATTTCATAAACTAGGTATGAGGAGTAGGTATAAATTGGGATAAAATGTTAGTGACTATTCATATGTCATATATTTCAGAGAACATTAGGTAATCTACATTGCTTTTGTATAATTACTATTATATATAAATTTCTATGATTTATTAAATAAAAACTCATAAAGTAATCATAATTATCAAAAAAAATTATATGTTTTATAATTATTCAGAGTCACTCTGATATTTTTCTATGATATGATTAGTGGTATACATCCTATTTGGTATTGTATTATAGAATATTTATATAGTTTTAATTCTTGTTCATGTTACCTACTATCAATTTAGTTTCTTATTACATATCATCCAATGTAATTTTTGCTCAGTATTTTATCATATATAATATTATGGTTTCTTATGTTGAGATTTTTTACCTAGATTTTTAAAATTATTCACAATAATGGGTAATTATTAAACCTTTAATTTAAATGTGTTTTTTTATTTTAAATTTGATGGATGTTTTTAAATAGTTTCTTTTATCTAAAGTAAAACATTGTGTATGTTTTTAATTAAATCGTAATGTGAAATTATTTGATATTATAAAATAAATTATTTTTGAAAAACTATTGTGACATATTATTTTAAAATTAATATGATGCTAATGAATATTTTTTAAATATAAATAATATGTATTGGTATTTGGGATTATAAATTTAATGGGTTCGGAATTTTGATTTATCAATTATATTTAAAAATTAACTTCCATTATTTTATAGAAATTATAATTATACTTTTCAAATATGAATATATTTTTTAAAAAATACAAAGTTTTGTTACATTAAAATTATGAAATATTTGATATAAATATAAAACTAGTTTGAATTGAATATTTCATTCCCACATTTATCAATACTATATAATTTTCACAAGATATTTACTATTTATATTTATTTTTTATATTTTTTGAAGATATTAATGAGTCAATTTTGGATTACAGAACATTGAATAAGTGATTAATATGAGAAAAGTGTTGATTCTTTTTTGGAATTTTCAAAATATAATGTTCTAAACAATGACATGTTTTTTCCATGCCAGAAATATTTAAACATGAATAATTTTAAAATAAGAGAGATCAAAATTATTTATTTTTTCATGGTTTTAATCCAAGTTACAACCCTTGTATTTGGAATGGTGAAACTGGGAAGAATTTTGGATCTCTTGATAATGATGCTTTCTATGATGATAAGTATGATCAAATTGAATAAATTATTCATGATATTGAATTAGGTGAAATTGAGAAAGAATCAAAAATTAAGTGTCTATATGTCGATGCTGAGAGATATTTGTATCTGGGTTGTATAGAATTTATGATTTTATCGACCGTGTTAAGATTGATTAACTTGATGGAGAAACATGGATGGAGTGACATGAATTTAATAGATTTTATATAATTTTTTTAACATATTATTCTTAATGAAAACGACCTTACAGATTCAAATTATTAATGAAATATAATACTATTCCTGATGGGATTAGGGTACAAAAAAATACTTGTCTACCCAAAGGATTGTGTTCTATATTGGAAGGAATATGAATTTTCCGTAGGGTGTCCTAAATGTGGGACATTATGGTATAAGTTGAACGAAAAATCATAGGATGATTTAGCAGTTATAGAGACACTTGGATCGGTATTTTTGTATCTTTATATAATTACTTATTTTAAATGATTATTTTCAAATTAACATGATGAAAAAAGGTTAAGATGGGATTATAATGAGATGATATGTGATGGTAAATTACGGCATCCAGCTTATTTTCAATAATGGAATAAGATTGATTACTAGTATACAACATTCACAAATGAAGTTTGAAATATTATAATTGGACTGTGAATGGATGGAATTAATCCATATTGAAGCCATAGTAGCATACATAGTTCATGTCCTATTTTACTAGTAATTTACAAAAAATCTCTTGAATTTTTTATGAGTAAAAAATATATCAAGATAAGTTTAATGATCTCTAGACCAAAACAGACTAGAAATGATATTGACATTTTCCTATCACCATTAATTGATGACTTGAAACTATTATGTGAGGAATGTTTAAGGGTATATGTATAAGGCCCCAGCCTTAAACCTTACTTAATCTTGAGTTATTACAAGATTACACATTGAGGATCTTTTCAGGTTTACAGTTTTAGAGAATTAGATCATAAAACTTGCATTACATTTCACATTTAAACAAAGTGGTTACATAAAAGATAGTATTCATTTTTCACATCAACAGAAACATATTTAAAATAAAACATGGATTCTTTCTTGACAATTCCTTGACACTATCATCATATCATGTACCATTCCCTTGACCTGTGAAAAAAACAATTCAAAAACATGGGATGAGCATAATAATCTCAGTAAGGGATATGAAAATATGGAAATGAAACATGAGTACAGGTATACATAAGAATCAATGAAATCATAATTTACTCATAAAACATAATCACTTTAACATTCCTTGTCAAGTCATGAACAAATCATAGAAATCATAAGACATAAAAGTAACTTGAGGCATTCATAACATTCTTACGTAGGGATTAACCCTCTTGGTTACGTTTGGAATACCCATCACAGTATATTCCCTAAATATCTTTAGAGAAACCTTAACGTTTAACTCCTTTGTGTTACCCAATGCATTAGAGAGCTATATCGGGCTCACCCGCACTTAGTTTATCACGAAACCACCTGTCTTCATAATAATGCACAAGAACCACAACATAATCGCATCACATAAAACATGCATAAAGGAAACATAACATTTACACATTTCAATCACAAGATATCAATACAACACATTGATATAAAAACATTATGAAAACCATTTTCAATACCAAAATAAAATAAAAGTAAAACATGGAATTTATTTTTCTTTTACAAAAAAGGTATGGCTTGTAGAGGAAGCCGAAACTCAAATAATGGTCACGACAGCGGAGAAGTCGTTGTCACCGCATACGTACGACAAAAACATTCTCCTTTGTTGTTTAGTAAAACGCTTCGTATAAAAATTATTCCTTTTGGATAAACATAAAATTCAAAGGGTTTTATACACCATATAAAAGAATGTTGTGTATAAAACAAAATATGCCTCAATGAATGGAGATTGAGACGAAGTCCCTTACCTCGGGTCCGACTTGACTCGATCATTCTTTAACCTCCTCAATAATAATCTTGAGTTAATTTATACTTGCTTGAGAACCTTTTTCAAGTTTATTATTCCTTTTATATCACTTATTACCATGTCATGAACACTATGTAATTATTTAAGTTAATAACGATCGTTTGAACGATCATCGGTACTTGAGTAAAAAATAAACTCTTTATAATTACAAGTTGTTCATGTATCCATTATATCCAGAGTTATAATCATGATGTAGATATCATATATATCATATATATCCAATATATAAATAAGATTATAATATTACATAACGTTTAGATGTAAGAAATGAAATGCACCGTTCATGGAGACGGTAAGCCGTACGTACGCATGAACGCTACTTTCATTTCTATTTCGTATTTTATGGAATGGAATCATAATGATATAAAGGTGTATTATAATTCCAGTATAATATCATATATAATATCATTAATTACATCCTTTATAAGTCCCACATATGGCTTTAACAAATCAAATCACTTTGAGGAGGTGGTAGTCCGTACTTCCTAAAATGAAGATATCGCGTATACCCATAATGGAAGCCATAAAGGTATGCCATAAATGAAAAATACAGATACTTAAGGAAAACATAAACATATCATATATCATATTTAAATATAGTGACATCTTAATGGACACCTTTGAAGGTGTTAGAAGAATATTGAACACTCATCATTTCGTGAGGCAGAAATTCTCCATCCACGGAAACAGTATGTTATTTAACCATTAAATGTAGGTGTGTGTAAGTGTAGCTCGAATACTTCTTATAAAAACATACTAGTATATGGAAGATACTAGTGTTGTTACAAAAGAAATAAATAAAAATATTTTAGGGTGTTGGAGAAGCAAAATAAAACATAAGAACACAAGAGAAGACATTACCTTAAAATCGGGTAACTCTCTTTGATTTGAGATCAAAGGCTTCCTTGGGAAGACATATACCCAAAGTGATACTTCTAGGAGTAAGAGAGGGATGTGGAGAGACAAAATGAGCAGGGGTTGGCCGAGGGAAAGGCTTTAGAGGTGTGGGTAAGGAGGTAGAGGTGGGGGCCTTTTATAAGAGGAGAGGTGGGGCACTCTTGGAAAGTTACAAAATGTTACTTTATTTTCAAATGGGTTTCAGATTTTAAAGGTCCCACATTGATGTATTTTGAGGATAAGGTGATAAGGGTTCTAAACATACTCATACAATAGGTCTTTTACAAGTGTAGGTCTTAGATTTTACATTATCTTTTTATTTTATTTAAATCGTTAAATAATGAGGTAATCGCTGCATCATCATGATGTCATAAATAATTTAATTTATTTAATGTCTAAAAATTATGAAAAAACTACTATGATGTAGGAAATATATTTATATTTCCAATGAATATTTATAGTCCATAATATCATCTATTTATACAAAATTAAAAATGTTTTACTCAGGTGATACATTCTTTGTTATATTTACTTTCTTCAAAAAAATAAAATGATAAAAAGTCACTTTCCCACAAAAGTGATTCCATGGGGTCCCCAAGATTGGAAAAAGGAATCCCATGGTCGGACATGAGACAACCAGTAGTATTAGGACACATGTTGGTGTCATTTTTTATTATTATGATATTATTTTATTATCCTTAACTACCCGATTACTCATTAATCAAGATAATTAAAGATAATTACCGTCGTTACTATTCATAATGTCCAGAAACAAAAGATTCTTGATTAAAAAATTTGAAACTTCTGATTCCAAATATGTAATCCATTTTACCAAATTACAAACACATAAATTGCAATAATTAATTTAAAAATAATTCCCTTTGTCAAAACAAATAGCGGGTTTTTTTGAAACAATATCTATGAAAAGTTTTGCATTAGTTTATGCCCAATTCCAAGGTGAAATTAATCCTAATGGCCACCATTGGATTAAATGATAAAAATATATTCTAATTAAACTTTAAGAACAATTAAAAATATAATCTAACCATATAATTAAATTAGATGAAAAATTAGTTTTGATGTAAAATGCAGTATTTTTCACTATTCATAAAAAATGAACATTGTCAGAAAAATACCAAAAATTTATCCAATGTAAATTTCAATGTCCAAATCATAAAGAATATGTTTATTTTGACAAATAGGGCTTATAAAATTTTCAAAAGTTTTATTTAAAAATGGTTTTCCATCAAAAGGCAGTAAAATAATCTTTTAAAAATATTTGTGTATTCCATGCTTAAGATTGGATTTATTCTCATTTTAAGCCTCTAAAACAATATATAATTCATAAATAGACATAGATAAAAATAACTATTATTCATTACTTACTTGGGATGTTACATCCTTCCCCCCTTTAGAAAATTACGTCCCCACAATTTATTTACTTATCGAATAAGTGGGGGTATTTAGCCCTCATTGCATTTTCAGATTCTCATGTTGCCTCTTCAATCATGTGGTTTTTTCACAAAACCTTCACCTGATGGATCACCTTATTCCGTAACACTTGCTCCATGTGGTCAAGAATCTGGACCGGTTGTTCCTCATAAGATAGGTTCTCTTCCAGCTGAACTACCTCTGGACTCAAAACATGAGATGGATCTGGCATGTACTTACTTAACATTGAAACATGAAAAACATTGTGTACCTGAGATAAACTCGGAGGTAAAGCCACTCGGTAAGAAACTGATCCAACTCTCTCCAGAATTTTATATGGTCCAATGAACCTTGTACTCATATTTCCTTTATTACCAAATCGGATCACACTTTTCCATGGTGAGACTTTGAGAAAAAACATGATCACCTACCTCGAAAGATAGATCCTTCCTCCTGTTGTCTGCATAACTCTTCTGCCTGCTCTGAGCTGTTCTCATGTGTTTCTGCATCAGCTGAACTTTTTCTGCCAACTCTTCTACCAATTATGGTCCCATTAGCTTCCTTTCACCCACTTCATCCCAGAAACCTGGAGTTTGACACCGCTTCCCATATAACGCCTCAAATGGTTCCATATGCATACTGGAATGAAAATTGTTATTATATGAAAATTCAACCAAAGAAAGATTTTGATCCCAACTTCCCATATAATCCATCGAACAAGCACGTAGAATATCTTCCAAAGTCTGAATTTTTCGTTATGACTGCCCATATGATTGAGGATGAAAAGCTGTACTAAAATCTAATTCAGTACCCAATGAATTCTGAAGGCCTTTCCAAAAGTTAGAAGTAAACCAAGGATCACGATATGATACAATGGAGAGAGGATCTCCATGTAACCTGAATATCTCTTTAAGACACAAACATGAAATTTGATCTAGGGAAAAAGTATCTCGTATAGCAAGGAAATGAGCAGATTTAGTCAAGAGATCAACAATAACCCAGATTGCATTATTACCTCAAGGTGTCTTCGACAATCCCATAACGAAGTCCATGGATATATTCTCCAATTTCCATTCTGGTACTGGTAAAGGCTGAAGCATCCCTTTTGGTAACTGCCGCTCTGCTTTAACTTGTTGACAAGTCAAACACTTCACTGTAAAATCAGCAATATCACTTTTCATTCCATCCCACCAGTAATACTCACGCAGATCTCTGTAAATCTTAGTACTACTTGGATGAACTGAAAATTGAGAACTATGAGCTTCACATAACAACTCTCTCTTCAACTGTGAATCACAAGGCACACACAATCTCTTCCCAAATCTCAAAACACAATCATTATCAATGTTGAATTCAGGCAACTTACCCTTCTGAACCAGCTCTACCATTTTCTGCAACTCACTGTCATGCTTCTGTGCTTACTTGATTCTGTCTGATAGAGAAGATTTCACTGATACCTGAAACAAAACAGAAGAACATACTGCACCAAAAACTTCTATGCCAAAGTTCATCAAATCCTTAACCAAAGGATCACATTCCAAACACAACATTGTTAATGAAGCAATACTTTTTCGACTCAAAGCATCAGCCACTTTATTTGCTTTTCCCGGATGGTAATGAATTGTACAATCATAATCCTTGATTAATTCTAGCCATCTCCTCTGTCTGAGGTTCAATTCTTTCTAAGTGAATATATACTTTAAACTTTTGTGATCGGTATATATTTCACACTTTACTCCATATAAATGATGCCTCCAAATTTTTATAGCGAAAACAACAGTAGCTAATTCCAAATCATGTGTAGGGTAATTTACCTCATGAGTTTTCAACTATCGTGAAGCATAAGCAATTACCTGATCATTCTACATTAGGACGCAACCAAGTCCTTTCAATGAAGCATCATTGTAGATAACAAACTCCCCATTCTTGGAAGGTAGTGCCAAAACTGGAGCATTCACCAATATTCTTTTCAGTTCCTAAAAACAATCATCACATTCTTTTTTCCAGATAAACTTAACACCCTTCCGAGATAGCTTAGTCATTGGACTAGATAACCGTGAAAAATTTCTAACAATACTTCAGGAATAGCCTGCCAAACCAAGGAAACTACGGATCTCGGTTATATTTGTGGGTCTTTTCCATTCTTCAACAACTTTTGTTTTAGAAGGATCAATAGTTATACCATTTTTTGAAACAATGTGGCCAAGGAAAGAAATTTGTTGCAACCAAAAACTCACACTTGATGAATTTCCCATACAATTTCCCTTCTTTTAAGGTTTGAAAAATAACCCTTAAATGTCTTTCGTGCTCCTATTTACTTTTAGAATACACCAAAATATCATCAATGAAAACCACCACAAACTTATCCAAGAACTCATGGAAAATTCTATCCATTAAGTCCATGAATACAGTAGGTGCATTGGTTAGCCCAAAAGGAATTACTACAAATTCATAATGGCCATATCTTGTATGAAACGCGGTTTTCGGAACATCTGATTCCTTTACCTTCAACTGATGGTACCCCGATCTCAGGTCAATCTTTGAAAAAAACAGAGCTCCCTGGAGCTGATACAACTTCATTTGATGGCCCGACATCTGCTGAAATAGTTGCAAAGGATTTCACCACCCCTTTCTGCTTGTAGTCTAACTGCTTCCCATCACTCAAGCTCTTTGTCGGACACTCGTTTTCATAGTGACCTATCTCATTGCACTTAAAACATTTCACTAACTGTAAATCGAATTTGGACTTACCATCACCTTGATCTTTTTCAGTGCAATCACGAGCCTTATGTCCCATCTTACCATATCGGTAGCACTTTCCAGAATTCAGAAGACATTCCCCGTCATGCCTTTTACCACATCTATCACAAACTGGAAACTTAGTTTTCTTACTGTGAGACCTTTTTGAATAATTCTTTCCTTTCTCCTGCCACCTCGGTCTCTTCTTCTGCTGGTTGTTATAGAACACTTGATCATCGGAAAACTCTATTTCCACCTTCTCAGCACATCGAACAAGCTTTTCATAACTTTTAAACTCACGAGAAGACAATGCCCTTCGATATTTTGGCTTTAATCCTGATTAAAAACGATTGATTTTACTATCAAGGTCTCGGATAAAATTTGGATCATACCTTGATAATCGAGTGAACCTTTCTTCATAGGCAGCCACTGAGACTTCCTCTTGCCTCAATTCTAGGAATTGTTTTTCCATCCTAAGTCGAATAGCCTTAGGAAAATACTTCTCAAGAAACATACATTTGAATTCATCCTAGTCAATAGCATCAATCTCATCAGTGTCCCTGATATTTTTAACCATCGACCACCACTGATCTTCTTCACCCTCCAAACGGTAAATAGCAAGACTAACCTTTTGATTGTCTGAACACCCCATGACATCAAAAATATTATCCAGTGCTTTAATCCACCCTTCAGGTAGCACAGGGTCAGATGATCCTCTGAATGATGGGGGATGTCACCTCATGAAATGTTCCACCACTGACATGTTCATCTGCAGTTGATATGGCTGATCTCATGCATGGATACCGCCACCATTTATCGCTAGAGTCAACTGCGCCATTACTGCAACAAACTGTTCGGTTACAATTCCAACCTTCTCAGGATACTGATTCGGAAGGTCATTTCCTTCTGTATGGCTTCCTAGCACTGATTCCCTATTTCCTCTACGGAAAACCATTCTGAACAAACATTTCTTAGATGAAGCAGCATGGTAATCTTCAAATTCTATATCATTTCAATCATACCATAAAAAAAATATTTTTGGATAATCATTTAATAAAATTCTAACTCCTAAAGTCATCTAAACCTCCCTCTGATACCAACTATAATGCCCCAGCCTTAAACCTTACTTAATCTTGAGTTATTACAAGATTACACATTGAGGATTTTTTCAGGTTTAGAGTTTTCGAGAATTAGATCATAAAACTTGCATTACATTCCACATTTAAACAAAGTGGTTACATAAAAGATAGTATTCATTTTTCCCATCAACGGAAAAATATTTAAAATAAAACATGGATTATTTCTTGACACTTCCTTGACACTATCATCATATCATGTACCATTCCCTTGACCTGTGAAAAAAACATTTCAAAAACTTGGGATGAGCATAATAAGCTCAGTAAGGGATATGAAAATATGGAAAGGAAACATGAGTACATATATACATAAGAATCAATGAAATCATACTTTACTCATAAAATATAAGAACTTTAACATACCTCATCAAATCATGAACAAATCCTTGAAATCATACGACATAAAGTTAACTTGGGGCATTCATAACATTCTTACGTAGGGAGTAACCCTCTTGGTTACGTTTGGAATACCCATAACAGTATATTCCCAAAATCTCTTCGGAGAAACCTTAATGTTTAACTCCTTCGCGTTACCCAATCCTTTGGAGAGCTATATTGGGCTCACCCACCCTTATTTTATTATGGAACCACCCGTCTTCATATTAATGCCCAAGAACCACAACATAATCTCATCACATAAAACATGCATAAAGGAAACATAACATTTCCACCTTTAAATCACAAGATATCAATACAACACATTTATATAAAAACATTATGAAAACCATTTTCAATACCAAAATAAAAGAAAAGTAAAACATGGTATTTATTTTTCTTTAAAAAAAGTCATGGATTGTAGAGGAAGCCGAAACTCAAATAATGGTCACGGCGACAGAGAAGTAGTTGTTTCCACATACGTACGACAAAAATATTCCCTTTTGTCATTTAGCAAAACACTTCGTATAAAAAGGATTTCTTTTGGATAAATGTAAAATTCAATGGGGTTTATACACTGTATAAAAGAATGTTGTGTATAAAACAAAATATGCCTCAATGAATGGAGATTGAGACGAAGTCCCTTACCTCGGGTCCGACTTGACTCGATCGTTCTTTAACCTCCTGAATAATAAACTTGAGTTAATTTATACTTTCTTAAGAAACATTTTTAAGTTCATTATTCCTTTTATATCACTTATTACCATGTCATGAACACTATGCAATTATTTAGGTTAATAACGGTCGTTTTAACGATCATTGGTACTTGAGTAAAAAATAAACTCTTTATAATTACAAGTTTTTCATGTATCCATTATATCCAGAGTTATACTCATGATGTAGATAACATATATATCATATATATCTAGTATATACATACATTTATAATATTACATAACGTTTTGAGGTAAGAAATGAAATGCACCGTTCATGGAGACGGTAAGCCGTACGTACGCATGAACGCTACTTTCATTCCTATTTCATATTTTATGGACTGGAATCATAATGATATAAAGGTATATTATAATTCCAGTATAATATTATATATAATATCATTAATTACATCCTTTATACGTCCCACATATGGCTTTAACAAATCAAATCACTTTGAGGGGGCGGTAGTCCGCACTTCCTAAAATGAAGATATCACGTATACCCATAATGGAAGCCATAATGGTATGCCATAAATGAAAAATACAGAAGATTAAGGAAAACATAAACATATTATATATCATATATAAATATAGTGACATCTTAATGGCCACCTTTGAAGGTTTTAGAAGAATATTGAACAATCATCGTTTCGTGAGGCAGAAATTCGCCATCCACAGAAACAGTATGTTCTTTAACCATTAGATGTAGGTGTGTGTAAGTGTAGCTCTAATAATTCTTATAAAAACATCCTAGTATATGTAAGATACTGGTGTTGTTAGAAAATAAATGAATAAAAAGAGTTTAGGGGGTTGGATAAGCAAAATAAAACATAAGAACACAAGAGAAGACATTACCTTAAAATCGGGTAACTCTCTTTGATTTGAGCTCAAAGGCTTCCTTGAGAAGACTTATTACCAATGTGAGGATTCTATGAGTAATAGAGGGATGTGGAGAGACAAAATGAGTAGGGTTTGGCCGACCCAAAGGCTTGAGAGGTGTGGGTAAAGAGGTAGAGGTGGGGGCCTTTTATAAGAGGATGGGAGGGGCACTCTTGGAAAGTTACAAAATGTTACTTTATTTTCAAATGGGTTTCGGATTTTAAAGGTCCCACATTGATTTATTTTGAGTATAAGGTGATAAGGGTTCAAAATATACTCATCCAATATGTCTTTGACAAGTTTAGGTCTTAGATTTTACATTATATTTTTATTTTATTTAAATCATTAAATAATGAGGTAATCGCTGCGTCACCATGATGTCATAAATAATTTAATTTATTTAATGTATAAAAATTATAAAAAAAATACTATTATGTAGGAAATATTTTTATATTTCAAAATAATATTTATAGTCTATAATATCATCTATGTAGATAAAATTAAAATTGTTTTACTCAGGTGATACATTCTTTGTTATATTTACTTTCTTTAAAAAAATAAAAAGATAAAAAGTAACTTTCCCACAAAAGAGATTCCATGGGGTCCCTAAGATTGACACAAGGAATACCATGGTCGGCCATGAGACATCCAGTAGCATTAGAACACATGTTGGTGTCATTTTTTATTATTATGATATTATTTTATTATCCTTAACTACCCGATTACTCATTAATCAAGATAATTAAAGATAATTACCGTCGTTACTCTTCATAATGTCCAAAAACAAAAGATTATTGATTAAATAATTTGGAAATTCTGATTAAAAATATGTAATCCATTTTACCAAATTCCAAAAATAGAAATTTCAATAATTAATTTAAAAATAATTCCCGTTGTCAAAACAAATAGCAGGTTTTTTTTGAAACAATATCTATGAAAAGTTTGGCAATAGTTTATGCCCAATTACTTGGTGAAATTAATCCTAATGACCTCCATTGGATTAAATGGTAAAAATATATTTTAATTAAACTTTAAGACCAATTAAAAGATAATATAACCATATAATTAAATTAGATGAAAAAACAGTTTTGATGTAAAATGCAGTATTTTTCACTATTCATAAAAAAATGAACATTTTCAGAAAAATACCAAAAATTTATCCAATGTAAATTTCAATGTACCAATCATAAATAATATGTTTATTTTGAAAAATAGGGCTTATAAAATTTTCAAAAGTTTTATTTAAAAATGGTTTTCCATCAAAAGGCAATAAAACAATCTTTTAAAAATATTTGTGTATTCCATGCTTAAGATTGGATTTATTTTCATTTTAAGCCTCTAAAACACTATCTAATTCATAAATAGACATAGATAAAAATATCTATTATTCATTACTTACTTGGGATGTTACAATATGATTCTTATAAAATGGGATATTTTCAACCTAGACAATGATTATGTTCATTATAAAAGAATTCCTAACATAAGAATTTTTTTTCTAGATACTATGTTAAGGGGCTTAAGTCTTGTTAAATTTGTAAACAATAGAATTTATGTTATAAACTACATTATGGGAGAAAATTAGTATACATGGGTCATATAATTTTTTTAATATGGATCACTCTTATAAAGGATTAATAAATGCTTTTGATAGATCCAATTAATTTGATATTTCTCTTAAAACTTTATCTAGTGATCCATATTTTGAGATGCTGAAAAGCATTGATGTGAAATTCAGAAGTACACATAAATCTTATAATGGTAGAATTATTTGGAAGAAATGATCAATATTTTTTGAGCTACCATATTGAAGATATCATGAGGTCAAACATAACATTGATGTCATGCATTTGGAGAAGAATATCAATGATAGCTTGATTTTAACATTGTTATATATTAAAGGAAAGACTAAAGATTGATTGAATGTAGGATTTGACTTACTATCAATAAGAATATGTTTGGAGTTGGCTCTCATAACTGATGGAAGGAAAACATTCCAACCCTGACTTATCATACCTTTTCCAAGAGGGAGAAAATTGTATTTTTTCAATGTCTTCATGATATTAAATTTCCAAATGGTTATTCATGAAATGTAAAAAAATTGTTTATTTACACCATTTGAAGTTTAAAGTTATTAAATCTCATGATTTTCAAGTCATGATGCAATAGCTCCTGCCAGTTGAATTGCATGGATTATTTCCAATCCATGTCAGAATGACTATCTTGAGGGTGCATTATTTTTTATCTATTCAATTTGTAAGAAGGAGATAGATTCAAATTCTTTGAAAAAATTAGAGAATAAATCGGTTTCTATAGTTTTTCAATGTGAAAAGTATCTTCCTCCATCTTTTTTTTGATATCATGGTGCATTTAATGGTTCACATGTTGGAAAAAATAAAGCTTTGTGGACCTATACATATAAATTGGATGTACCCTTTTGGAATGTATATGAACATATTGAATGGTTATGTTAAGAATCCATTTTTACCTAAATCATCCATTTTTTAGAATTATATTTCTAAAGAGGTTGCAATGTTTTTTACATTATATTTTTCTATAGTGAAGCACATATCGGTTTTCCCACATCTCACCAAGAATAAGTTAATTATGGGGAAAGAGGATCAGTGGATTGAAAGTAAAATAATTGATAGGTGAAAAAATAGATAAGGTACATTTATAAATCATTAATAACATATATGATGTACATCCATATATATCATTGTATAGTAATGTGTTGAAACATTATTTCCCAAAGAAGAAATATATGTGGATTTTAATGAGAATAACAAAAAAAATAACATTATTTAAAGAGACCATGCTTGGTAGATCAGATGATTTGGAAATATTGTTATGGTTAGTGGGTGGTCCATGTTTAAATTTGATAACACACTCCAAGTATAATATTAATGGACATAAATGTCATATGAAAGATCAAGACAACATAAGTCCTATTCAGAATAGTAGTGTATTGGTGTTCGTAGAAGCAATGAGTTTTTTGAGTTCCGAAGGCAAAAACCCAATATCTGCATTAACAACATGTTATCGAGTCATTGAAGAAATATGGGAAGTTGATTACATTAAATTTAAATTTATAATGTTAACTTTAAATGGTTTATCAGTAAAAACAGTGTCAGACATGATGAATTCAGGATGAGACTAGTTAATCATAATAAATTAGAATACACAACTGATCCTTTTGTCATGGAAACACATGAAAAAAAATTCTAATGTTCATGATAAATCCAATACATAGTGGTATACTATTTTATATGGAAAATATTTTATGTTGGTGAAGATAAACTTGAAGAAGATGTTGATCCATTTGGGATCCCTACTTCCATGCAATGATTAACAAATAATATTGATGAGAATGTCATAGACATGGTTTGATCCTTATAGAATGATCATAATGAATGAATTTTGGAAACTTTACATTTGTACGTTCCAAATATTATAGGTAACATATGTTTATTTCAGGTTCAATATTTAAAATTTCATAAGTTTTTAGATATTTTGATTTGATTTTCTTTATTCAAAAATGAATTATAACTAATTAGTTAATTTTTTTGTTTATATTAGTTTACTTTGGTTTATTTTTTTCATGTTTACCCTTAAGTAACTTATCTATTAATTGATTTTGTTGAAAACAGTTTTTTTAAATTTAATATGTAAAATAAAATTAAAAAATATTGTATAATAGTATATTATAAAAAATTATTTTTGGAGTAAAAATGATTTATCCGGTTGGATAATTATTACAATTCACACACTATTTTTAGATTTTTATTCACTTAATTATTTCATTTCATCTCTCATTAATATTTTCATCATTTTAATTGACTATAAAAAATGAATAAAAATGTGTTAAGTTTAGTTTAGTTTACTTTTTTGTTTGATAATTGTTAATTTTCTATTTTCATTTGTATGTAATTTTTGGATTTATATATTTTTATACTAGTTGGGGAGGATTTTATTTTTAGGATTATAGAACATCAATCCTCTGATCCACCACATATTTCTAGAGATTATCATACTCATAACTATAGGGAATAATGTACACATTCTCATGTTGATGAGCCTTATCATCCTTGTTTACATGGGGCATCTACATCCATAGGGGGAAAATAGTTCAAGGGTTGGTAAATGTGGAACCAAAAATTTAACTAAATTATTAAATTCTTGTATCCAATAATAAAGAATACCAATATACTTTTATTTTAATCATATTCAAAGTGGTACAAATTCAAAACAATTCAAGGGTTTTATATCAATACAAGCTAAAATCAAATTTAGTAGTTTTTTTGATGATTGGAAAAGTGTGGACAAAGTGAATTATCACAATTATGGGAGACAATTTAGGTAAGATTTTTTTATAATTTTAATTATCTTAGAATGGTTATTGTAATATATGTTTCCCCTTCTTATCAGATGACATATGATATACCTGATATTGTAGGGGTTAAGAGGAAATGTTTATCATTAGATGTAAAGAGATGAATGTATTTTAAATAATCCCACACATAACAGTTCATTATTTGGGATAGATAAAATTAAAATCCATGTGATATATATCCATTTATATATGAAGATACATAGAATAAATTTCGTTAAATTAGATTATAAGAAGTGCTTTTAGAAATAGAAACGTCGCATTTTTAGATGTTTTTGTATATTAATGACCATGTTAGTGGTTTCATTATTCTTAATTATTAATTTATAGAAATAAAAGAGATCTAATTAGAAGATTCAATCTAAAAATGTAAACCTTCATATCAATATTGGGGAGGTTATATGTTATTGGAAGAACACCTTCTAGCAGAAAAACATCAAAATTTGAGAACTGAGTTTGTAGGTTTTCAAGAGGTTACCCCTCACCCCAACTAGAAATGAAAAATGGAAGAGCACCCAGATGATTAAAAAAGGAAAATATCTTATGGATGAGTTAAGGGTTGTAGCTGAGAGGATTGTAAGATATTTACTTTATTTATTTATTCAAGTTAAATCGACTCTTTATATATTGTGATTCATTACAAAAATTTTCAAATATTCTATACAGGATTTTTGGAGAAGATCACATAGGGGGTATTTATTACTAACGGTAAAAAAGATATTTTAGCTACAACATTGGGATAAACTAAGCACCCAGGTCATGTATGAGGATACCTAGAAGGTTTATTAGTAATAAAAGTGCATCCATGTTTGTAAGATTCTTCAATGGAGCATGTTTATACAAAAAATATATTATTTGAAAGTTGATGTTTAGGAATATTTGTGTGATAATGGATGATAGTATCAGAGATTCGATACATTTGATGTTTACATAAATGAAAAGAAAGTTTCATATTTTTTATTTGACTCCTCCACCTCTACTAGTAGATCCCACTCCTCCTACTTATCCTACCCATACATTTCCACCTATAAACCACACTCCTTCTTATCCTACCCCTACTCCTCCTCCTTTATAGATTCCTAGTTACTATGAGTTATATATTGATGATCCCCATCATATTGCAGCATATGGGATGATATTTTATATTGGTGATACCATTCATCATCAAAAGATAGAGATAGAACATCATAGAGTCACTATAGAGGATATTATAGATAGATCGTCAAAAATACCATGTCTTATAGATGAGGTGAGTATAGTTGGACAAATTATTGGTCATTTTTTAATTTGTACATCTATACTACTTTGACATATTTCCATAGAGGTATATATATATTTTGTCATTTGTTATAATTTTCTATTATATTTTTTTCTCACATTAATGTTTATATATTTATCTAATTTTTTATTGGAATACTTTAAAAGTAAATATTTATTGTATAAATTACAAAAAATATAATGTGTCGTGACTTCAGATATAGATTATACTAGTCTTGAAATATTGTTAGCATATTCAATTTTGTTATTTGATGTATATGAGATTCCAATTGATGTTGTTGTTTGTGGACAATAAATGACTTTAGGGATTTTGAAAATGATATTATGGAGATTTTATGTAGAGATTAGTTGGGCATCAACATGAGGAAATTTGAATCCATGTAAATTGATTAATGAAAAAAAATTATTCCTTTAATTTATTAAAAATTTATAATTATGTTTATTTTGTATTAGGTATCTATAAAATTTTGTTACATAGCATCAAATGAAAAATGTATATTGATTTATAGACCTATATTTTATTTCTCTTATAGTTTTGACAATGAACGGTGTAGAGAGAACAATTTATATTGCTAAAATATTTCTGAATAATGTCATTATTTGGAGTTGGATGTTTCCATATCTTCAATAGTATGAAACTTTTTATCAAAAAATGTTTTATATATCTCTTAAAATATGAAAAATCATATTAAAATTTCCAATATATCATTGTTTGTTGGATATTGGGTGTTTTTTGTCCAAGATAATGGACATTGTAATGGATATTCTATATCAATGGTAAAGTGAGAGAAAGTTTTAAGAATGTATTGAACACATACATTTCATTAATTTAATAATTTTTTTGTTATAACAAGTGAAATTTATTTTATTCCTATTATTTTCAAACATGTAATGGAATTTCATTAGAGAGATGGCAAGAAAGAAGAGCGCCAATATCAAATTTGTACAAGTTAAGGTGAATTTCCATTTACAATTACTAGATTTTTTATATATTACTTAAAAATGATATTTTGAATTAAGATATTTTTAAAATATAATTATTATAAAAAAATAAGGTATAAAATAATATACATATTCGATTTTAAGATTTATGTATGACAAAATTTCAATTGGGACAATTAATAAGTTCCAGAAGGATAAATTTCTTTATAAAGTTTTCCTTAATATTTCACTTGTTTAATATAAAATACAAGTTAAATAATTTATTTATTATTGTGTATCATTTTAATGAACCACAAACATATATTGAACTGGAGTTGATACATTTACAAATTTAATTGGAGAATAATTTTATAGGTTTGATTGATTTTTAGTTTATTTGTAATATATATTGTAAATTTGAAATATTGATTTTAAGTGTCTTGCTCAATGCTTTTCTAGTTTTCTATAGCTTTTTATATTGTTATTTTTCTTTTATCTTATATTGTGTGGGAATAATCAATTTTCTATTTATAAAAAACTGTTTTTCACATCGATTATCAGATAACTAACATGAAAATCCTCAAAATAGATTAATTTACAATGTCATTTTTAATTAATCAATGTTACAAAAATTAATCAAAATGTCTCCTCTGATAATGTTTCCTTATAAATGATGTTAAAAAGAAAAAAAACAGATGTGGAAATTCATTTATGAATAAGTACCATGCTTAAAAATGAAATTATGGGCTGAATAAGGGTTGAGCCTTTATTGTTGGTATCAGAGAAGGGTTTAGTTAAATTTTTAGATTATGATATTTTCATGTAATTTTGACTTAAAAGTTATAAATAACATTAGGGTTTTATAATTTTATGTTTTATCCTATGTTTAAAGGAAGAGACAAACATTTTTAGGTTTTAAGTGATGGGACATAAAGTTGATTAAGATTATTTTAGGAGACATTTACAGTAATACAACCCTTGGATTTGGTATGTATTTTATTAAAAGGTTTATTTGAGGAATAATGATTTTATATTTTTTGGACACAATACTAAAGGTACTAGTAGACTTTAGAGGTAATATGGTCTTTGATGTTGAGTTAAATATGGTTAATTGGGATAAAAGGGTTTTTTTGTAACATATCTTATATGCCTAAGGAAATTGAAATACTTTTTACTAATAAGGGATTATAATTGAGGAATATTGGTTGAATTATGTTTTGGAAATATATATGATTTTATTTTGTATTTATGGTGATCCAGGTAATTTATAGAAATGATTAGAATATTTTGAAAATTATATGATGAGTACATATAATGTTTTGGATATATGACTTTATGAGTGACTAATTTTTTTTAGAGATAAAAGTTAAGTTTATATAAGAAGAATAAGAGATAAATTATTTCTAATATTGGTTTTTAAACTTGGTCATGAATGTTTTGAGGAGTTTTAATATCATTTATTTATGTAATGGTTCATCATTAACTTTAGGTGTTATTTTTTAGGATTATATGATTAATTTAGTATTTATTTTTATTATATATTATCTTACATTAAGCTAAAGATTTTGGTTTCAGTTAGTATATATATATATATATAGGAGGAAAAAATTTATATCCTTATATGGATCATGTGATCTATTAGAAGTTGATTTTACTTCATCTATCATGTGAAACTCATCTTTAATATTCATTTCTTGGAATAAAACATGCAATATAAGTGCAAATTGATCTAATCACGCCAAAAAGATGAAATTTTATTAATAAAATGAAAATAAATCATGTAAATTTTATTTTGTTTAATATCCTGATGGTAAAATAATCCATCAATGATAAAAAATAATCCAAAAATATAAATTTTATCCTTCTATGATCATTTTTGAAGAATTTAGAGTCAATTATCTTCTTAAAAAAGTATTATGTTGTGGTTATTACTTCTAAGCCTATGTTTTCACTCCCAACCAATGTTCTCCTAATCTTAAAACCTGTTTATTTTTTATTATACATTAAATTTTTATTTTTATTTTCTATATTTCAAAAAAAAAATATTACCACTTTTTATGATGCGTGTTTTCAACAAAAGTATTTTTAAATATAAAATAATTCTTTCATGTTATTATGTTTTATTTTCCACTCCCTCTAATTGATTTTGTTTAAAAATAAGAACTTTTTATCATGAATGAGATAAAATTTTGAGGATTCAATTTATTTGAGGGGTAGAATGTAACACCTTAAACTTTTATTTTAAAATAATATTATTCTAAATATATTTTTTAACAAAAAACATAGAGCTTTCCGTGAAATGTTATATAATATAAAAATATTATTATTTTAATGAGACCGTTATAACCTAACTCTTAAATTAGAGCATATGAATAAGATTAATCAAATTAATATATATATATATATATATATATATATATCTAATGTCTTTAATCAATAAAACTTTATTGATTAATCATTAGGAAACAAGCACTCTATATTTAGTAAAATCATTTTAGGCTTTAAAATTTTATTTCCTTCAAAAATGGTTTTCTTTTCTTTTTGTAAAAAAATTTATAATCAATTTATCACAATTTTTTTTTTAAAAATATTTTATAAAATGGAAATAATTTTATAAATAACAATATAAAAATTATTTTATCATGAAATTTTGTTATTTTTTTAAAAAATTTAATTTTTCAGTGAGTATAAAAAATTACATATTTTTATTGAAAGATGGATTTTTTTTCAAAACATTTACAAATTTTTATTTTATTTTAAAATATTTTCAATGTAAAATTAGTTATTTTATATTATTAGTAATCAAATTAATATCATTTTAATCAATGTTATGCTTTATTATAGTATAAAAAACTTTTATACATAAGAAGGCATTTTTTACAGAAAACCACTTTTCCTCACATTTTTCTAGTTTAATTTTAATTAAAATCATCTAATTTTATGAATTTAATTTTGTAAAATGGATTTAAATTTTTAATCATCATAATTAATATAATTTAAAATTTTCAACTTAATTTTTTTTAATTATGGATAATAAACATAGTAAATATTTTTCACCAAAGTAAAATAGGTAAATCCTATATAAAAATATTGGTAAATCATTAAAATATCTCTAACACATTACTTTATCCTATTTTATGAGATGTTTTCAAAAATATATATATTTAGGTATTTAAATAATTCATTTTAAAACATTTTTTGAATTTGGGAACCCAATCTTGACTTTTTTTCATGATACTTACATTTTATTCAAATTAAAAACTATTTTTTGATATTTGAATTTAATAGTATTGTTGGAAGGTTACATTCAGTTTTTTCTTGATCCAAAGTTCTAAAAATATTACCTTTTTAGTTTATTTAAATGTAAAATATTCTTATTTATAAATCAGGTATTTTCCAAAAAATTGGATTTCATGCGTTTTATGTCTTATATTAAATGTAATTTCCACTAAATATAAAAATTAAATCTGATAATATGGATTAAAAATGTAGAATCATAATGTAAACATTTTTTTTATAATTATCATTTTATATTGGTTCATATAATTAAGTGGTCATGGTAAAAAGTTGATCTATCAAGAATAAGGTTAAAATGAGTTTATAGTGGTTTAACTAAGTGATAAGGATTAACGTGTATCCAAAACATATCTAAATGAGATTGGTTCAGTTTTTTTAACCTTATAAAATATTATTTTTTAATTTTGGGTTCCTTGGGGCCACATTAAATGATAATGATATATATTATTTTATATTAATTAATTCTAAGTGTGTCATTTCCATCACATATAAAATGGCACCTCTTATATCCTATTCCTCACACATTTTTAGTACTCTATAGAATATGATATTAGAAAAAAGACTTCATTACATCCATCCTCACATTATAGAGGCTATTTTTTAATAATAATACTCACCTTAGGAGGTAAATGTGTTAAACCTAAAGAGGTTTTCTGAAGAAGAGGTAAAGTACTTAAGTAAGTGTTTTTATTTTATTTCTTATTTTATCTCCTTAAATCCTATCTTAAACATTACAAGTATGTAACATAAATATATCTCATATATTTTTATTTTTATTATTTTTATGTAATAACCTTAACATATCTCATCTTCTATCAAAATTTAAGTGAAACCATTGTTCATGTGCATGATGGACTGTGGCCTTGCAAACCAATACAATTCGTTTTCCATCACCTCATCTCACAATAGGATATAATGATAGATTATATATATATATATATATTATATTAATAACATAATTGTAATTATTTAAGGATTATATATCATCTATTTTCTTACATTTCCATCCATTGAAAATTTATAATGTCATTTGTGTATAGGTGTAGATTACCACCACTACGAAATTATGTGATTCATTTTTCATTACCTAATTACATAGAGAGTATATATATTTTTATTTAAAGAAATAATATGATATTTAATATATAATAATAATTATTTAAAGATAAATTATACTTACCTTATTTCCCTCATATACTTTGAAAAATGGAAACATTATTCATGCACACGTACAACCAACCATCTCTATGATTGTAACATAATTTATTTTCTGTAACCATATTACATAGTGGGTTATAAAAGTACAATTAATGATTAAATATTATAATTATAACATGATTAATATTATCTAAATGATATAATCATTATTCATTTAACTAAAGTCATCCTATGGAGTTATTTTTTACTTATGAACCAAACATCCTCAAATTGTTCAAAGTATACCTAATCAAATAAGTAATTAATTTTTAACATTGATATAAGTGAAATAAATGGAATAATAAACTTGAATTTTTTTATTAATAAATTAAATAGTTAAAATTTTATTATTATTCAATAAAATTAAGAATTCATGTGAGAATTTAGGCTCGAGGTGATGGACACTTTACATTAAACTCAAATTTTAAATGTTTTAAGGATTTAATTTCTTAATATTTTCCCTATATTTAGATATTATTAACTTTAATAGAAGTATTTATATTGAACTAAATGAATTTTAAAGGAAATTTTATGTATAAATTTACTTTAATTCAAAAAAAATTAAAATTAATCATTTCCATATTTTATACAGAGCGTTTTGACTTTATTTACAAAAGGGTAAATAAATGTTCTATTTTAATGTATATGACATCAGTAATTTTTCTTACCACTATAAAAATTATTTTATATTTTTATTCTCTTAACATATTCAATGTATTCTTCAAATCAAAACACTTATTCCCTTTATTCTGGGTATTTTATTTTTGAAAATTGGGTTTTAGGAAAAAATGACATAGATATCCAAAAATATATTTCTTATGGATTTAAAAGTATATTTTTATGATTATGATGATAGAAGTGAATGGTTTTATGTGTTTTAAGATTTTTATGGTTATTGGACATTTTTTATGAATTAAGGGTGAGCAAGATATAGCTATGATGATGGTTGATTCCAATATATCTCTTCAATGCATTGGAAAATTATTATGTTCTCTAGATAATTATATTGTAATTAGTCGTGTAGGTAATTTCATTTATAAGGGTTCTTGTATAGGTTATATAAATATAATTTTCTAAGGAACCTACATGTCCTTTATATTATTGTTAAGTATTTTTCCTAGAAATATGTTTATTCTATAAGGTTATCTAGTGATATTTTGTTTAATTGAATTATTATTCTCTTTAAGGGTAAAAAGATATGTTTTTACGAAAATGATTTTCATGGTTTCTCATGATTTCCTATAAAAACCTAATAATAATTATTTTTTCATTTATTTCATCCTATAACGTGTTTTATAAAAAACTTTTGGTAGGAAAGTTGTTTTCATTTGTAAGTAAATGATTATTTAAGTTCAAATTTTATTATATTAAAATAAAACTCTGTTTTATGATCTCATCATTTTATAATAGAATAACATGTTTCATTCTTCATTTTTAAATGTCCCTTGATGATATTTTTGTTCTCATCCCATGATTTAAAATATTTTTAATATGATTTAGGGATTATTAGGAATAATGATGAATTAATGTTTAAAATAGGGAATATTTATAAAGAAATTTAAATGTGTTACATTTTAAAAGTTTCATATTGTGTAAAAAATAGATACTAAATGGAATTTTCCAACATGCAATGTATTTTCTTATTATTTTTGAGTTATTACTTAACTCTATAAAACTCTAATGTAGTAAAAATCTTCTAGAATGAAAGAAAATATATAATTTTTTAAATGAAATTATGGGTTGAATAAGGATCGGGACCTTCTAATATACCTGATTGAAATCAAAAGTTTGAAGATACTCTACCAAGTGTCTATGTCTAAAGTTTAGTTCCTTTTGAGATAAAATTTACATCAGTATCTTGGGATATATATATATATATATTTGTGTGTGTGTGTGTGTGTGTGTGTCCTGTAAAATTCTCCCTAAATAGGTAGTACCACAAAATATTTAGTGTATTATAACAGTTCCATCAAAGTCATAGGTAGGGTAAATACTCTCATGAGGGAATAACTAGTGATATCCATATGCCACTACATGGCCATGATATATTAAAACACACCCCAAATCCATACCTTAGGTTTCTTTATTCACTGTACAACCCTTATCATGTTCAATAAGAATCATGATAGGGGAATATGTCAAATAATTTTTCATCTCATCAAAGGACCATTAACATTCATTAGTAAATTAAAACTTCACTCCTTCTATTAAGGTAATCAATTGAGAATCCAACTTAGAGAAATATGAAATAAATAAGAGATATTATCCCACAAGACCTAAGAATTTTTTTTATTTGAATGAATTATTAGGTTTTTATCATGAAATCATTACATTAATCTTCCTAGGATCCATGAAATTTTTTTAGAAACCAAATGAATTTAAAAATTAACTTCTAAAATATATAATTGGAATATATATAATATCAAATAAATGTTATTATTAGTTATAGTTACTCGGAAAATTTAAATATGATCCTAGTGGTCTTATTTTTCTTAAAATAATCCATAATATTATCCACAAATATGAACAAAATTATGTTGGATTACCTATAGAACATATAATTCATCATGACAATGATGAAATTAGAAGTATTTTTATGATTAAATGGAATCACTAAGTACTAATATGCCCACATATTCTCCTGAATATGTTCAAGGTATTATCATCATTTTCACTCTAATTTGATTGTATCAAAACTTGAGATTTATTTTTGAAAACCAAACTTCTACCATGATATAATAAGAAAGGTCATTAATTTTTGAAAACGAGTATTTATTTTTTATGATAACTTTGTTGATTTTTTAATAATTGATAAAAATTTAAAGGCTTCCATCAACATTTTTTAAAAAATTAATTAAAACCACCAATGGTGACATACTATTTCATAAAAACCCTTACAATCAAGATCTTCAAGATAAACTTTTAATTCCATCAACTTATCCAGAACCATTTGATATAATGTTAAAGGGAGGGTACTTCACCCTATAATTATATAGATGGATAATTCAACCTCCTTCTCTAGTGGAAGTCCAAATAAATCATTAATAAAACCTTTATATACCTATCAATGACTATAAGAATTTGATCAATTGAATTGCGTTATAAAATATATATAAAAAACTCAATAAATGACATGTGATAGACATAATATGTCAGAGAATATTCCCTTATCTAATAACTCTTAGATCCAACCCACCTTGGAATACATGAGTGTTCCTATAAAAAAATAAATAGGACATTTTGATGATAGAATTAAATATAAACCTAGAATTTTATTATCTAATAAATATCTGTAGGGTATTGAAAATCCACAAAGGAAGAATGAGAATCCCCATTAATCCAAGGGAAATTCTACACAATTTCCCCTTGGAGAAGAGTGTAGAGAATACTGAAAGGATGGAACAAGCCAAACCGGTCTGTGGACCGGTCCAATGATAACAGGTCAGGGCCGGTTCCGCGAAGCACCCCCTCCGCGGACCGTTGTTGTTCACGGAATGGAGGCAGAGATCCTTCGTGGGCGCGGAGCAGGACGGGTGTCGAACCGGTCCACCATCACAAATCGCCCCAGCCACAGACCGTGTCGACCGGCCCAGGCCACATCTACTGTCATTCATGAAATAGAGGCGGAACCCTGTGCGGCCGCGATGCACTCCCCGAGTTAGTTTGGTTTGTCGGGGAGATGCGTTCAATGCCCCCGCGAGTTGCGGATTGACCAAGTCATCCGTAAACTGGGTTTCTGATCATGGGCCTCTGCAAAAGGTGCTGCATGACCACAGATACATCTCTTTCCCCACTCTATAAAAAGAGACTGAGGGGTAAGGGGAGAGGATGATTTTGGAGAGATCGATCAGATTCAAGAGGAAGGATTTTGAAGGAATGAGCTTAGGATTTCGCAAACAACGAAGTTCCAGTTCGCGAACCAGAACAGGTATGAAACTGGAAGTGAACTAATAAGGAACCGAAAACGCATAACAACTTGGTGAACCGTGAACTTAAAATAACAAGGAAAAGAAGACCGCGAACAATGGCCCCTCCGTAGATGCACACCCTGCGGACCATGGAGATTATGCCCCTTTTCCGATCCGTCGCACCGCATAGCACCCTCTTACGCGGGTGAAGCCCTGACTGACGAACCCCCAACCTGCGTCACCCCTGGACACCGCTGCTCGCATGGACCCCTCCACGTACCAACCTGGTACGTGAGATGAACCCGAATTTGTGATCCACCCTGGTTCGCAGGAAGCCCATCAGTCCACGGACCACCCAGGTTCACGGATGTCCTCTCCAGCCACGTATCACCTCCCTACGTGAAGGGCTCCACCACTCATATACCTGTGCGACCCACCAGATCCTTAAGAGTTCCCATCCCACGAGCTAGCTAAAATCTTTCCAATCCATCCTGATCCTCCGCACCCCCCTCATTGGCCCATTCATCAGCCCTGAGGCGATAACTCCACCAGAGCCACCAGAACCATGTGATGGAACCTTCAGGCGCATCAGCGCGCCGTTTTGAGTTCACATACCCATAGTAAGCGATGGCGAAGGGGTTGCTCTGGCCCTTGAGCGGATTTCTGAAGCATTCTTGGGTTCACATTCCCATGGTAATGCGGAGTCCGAGCCCGGGAGTTCCCTTTCTTCCCCTCCACTTGTTAGGACCAGGGCACTTCTCCCCTCTCTGAGTCATGGTAGACTACCCATCAAAAGGAAACCCACATGCACCTCTGTAGTTCCCCACAACCATGGCCAAGAATGGCGTAGTGCGGAAGGGTGTTACTCCATCCTTCTTTGGGGCCAAGTCCCTCTCCCTCTGTGCTTTGTCGCCATTGGAATCCATCTCGGTGTATGCCCTGAAATTTTGGGCTACTCAATGTGTAAGCCCCACTCCACCTTCCACGGACGTACCTTCCACGATGTGATCATCTGGTCCCTACTGCCTCTTGTTTCTCACACCGAGCATGACTCACATGGGCATAGAGTAAAGCATCGACCATGACATACTCTTATGGGCCTTCTTAGAGTGTAAGCCCCAATCCATTACCATGATCCTCCTCTGAGTTTAAGCCCCAATCCATTACCATGGGCCTCCTCAGAGTGTAATCCCCAATCCATTACCATGGGCATCCTCAGAGTGTAATCCCCACTTCCAATGCGAACTACATGGACTTTGATCCCTGTCTCCTAGGAAGGGTACGTAGGAAGCCTCATAGAGGTTCATACCCGATCACCACCAGACCCCCAGGTCCACCTTCACATCGGTTCACCGACCCTACAGTGCGAACTACGTGGACTTTGATCCCTGTCTCCTAGGCAGGGTACGTAGGAAGCCTCCAAGAGGTTCGAGCCCAACAATCTGCCGTTCCGACCCCTTTCACGTCGGTTCATCCTTCGTCCCGCGTGACATTAAACTATATTTCTAAACTATGAGGGTTCTGATTCCTCTCATGGGGATACATAGGAATCCTGTATCATGGGTTCGATCCAAATGCTCAAGTCGTTATCTGTTTTCCCTGGATGACAATAAACTCCAGAGTGTCTGGTTATGAGTCTTCAAATCAGTGCCGCCTCAGTGAGTCCAGACTCCTCGGGGTCATTAATCCAACGAGGGATGGTAAACCTTAGGCATAAATGATTCTGAACCCCTGAGTCCAACTGACCATTGCCTACCAGGAGTAATCCATGGATACTATGATTGGGTACAAACCAAAGATTCGTGAACATATGAATACGTATTAAATCTACAAGTGAGTACCGGAACAGGAAATAACTTCCCCTCAAAAGGGTGCGATGATCTCGACTTTCCATCCTCTCAACCAATGTGAGTTCTTAAGTGTCACTGGCCAAATCTCCCAGTGAACGCCTGCCTTTGGAAAGCAGGTCCACATATCGTCGGATACGGAACAGTTGGGCGTTTCGAAACCGATTCAAAAAAAAATGGTAAACCCGACATGAATCTTTAACCAATCATGATGGGTTTAACCTAATCCCACCCAGTTCCTCGTTTACACTCACAAGGAGGTCCAAGCAAGGTCATTAACTATGCATGGGGTCATGAGATGCTTCTTTGACAGGTTTTCTATTTGTATTTGTTAAAATATTTTATAGGTACCGTACAGAACTCCCTTCGATCCAATGACGTCATGAAGGAACTCACAGGCACGCGCTTCCAACAACATAATGATCAGACTTCCTCACCAATGGAGGACCCTGTCACCTACCCAGCGTCTTCAATGATGGATCTCGGATGCGTTGATCCGAGATTACCACGTGAACGGTACTCTCTCGACGGTGGAGGTGGCCATGCATGCCCTCCAATCTGCCAGGACCCGCCGGTCGCCCGCCCAGTAGCGGCCGTAAAGGCAGATCCAGCCGACCCCTATTTCTGTCTCCAACTATTTTGGGGGTCTATCCCTAGAATGGGACAATGTGTACCTCCCTTATATTAGGGAGGCAGATGAGGTTGAAGCTGAGGACTTCATCCCTGCTAAACGGGGTTTCCGCTCCAAGGCCCCCGCCGGCAGACGTCATCAAGGTTACGCTATGACTCAGTATCCTTACACTGAGGAGTATGTCGCCCCGAGGATCCCGACACACGCTCCCTGAGCTCTAGCCCCTCAGACCACCCGATGAGGGCGGCAGACATACAACCGGGGACTGGTCATCACCCTTGTCCCCGAGGAGGAGCTCCGCTACCCAGTCGTAGAGACGTATCACGAATAGACACATACACCTGTTCGCTCCTCCAAATCCCACCATCCAGACATGGTGGCATCATACGAGTAGGCACACATCCCCACCACGCTCCATCAAGCCCGTCACTCACACAATACAACACCTACCTGGCATGCACCTCTCCCTGCCCAGGGTCGTGAAGCCCACCAACCCGATGTGGTGGTGACCCAGCACCTGCAGGACTAGCTCCTTGTAGATGATCTTGACGCCTACCATCCTGATGTGGTGGTGATAAAAAAATCCTGCCATCCAGATGTGGCAGAAATTAATAGGCGGGCACGTCTCCATGCCAACAAAGGCCACCGTCTCAATACGGTGAGATACCAACATATGCAGGGCCAGCTCCCTACGAATGTAAGTAAATTCCACCACCCCGATGTGGCAGCCAACGGAGAGACAAGCCAGCATATCCTGACCCAGGGGTAGATTCGTTCACCTTCCCCGACACATGAGAATTGTCAGTACCCACTGACCACTGCAGGAACGGAGTAGGATATTCCTACTCCTATATCGGAATTGTCCTTCGTACCCGTTCCATCCAAAGATGTCTCTCTGCATATCCTAGTAATGATGGAGGAGCTGGTATTGATCCCAGATCATATCTTGCAAACTTTCCAGAATGTAATTGCATCAGTGGAAACAACAAGGACTCGAGCCCGTGAGCTCATCTCCCCAATTGAGGCGACTCATCTAAGAGACGAGATAGCTTCCTCGGAGCAGATCTGCATCCCTACTCCCATCCAGGAGGGTCTCCGGCTATAATCTGCGACGCAAGGGCAACCAGATCGAGCATCTTCACTCATTCCAACTGGGGGACACCCGTCTATCACGGTGGATGCTCCAGAGCAGGCATATATTCCTGCAAAAGTCAAGATGTTTGTCTGCATATCCCGACAACATCACGGGACCCAATTATACAGGGACCCAAAGGTGAAGGGAATTTTCAATAGTTGACGGTCCCCGCTGCCCAAAAGAAAGCGCCCCGAACGCGCCGAAGGCTACTAGAGAATAAAGAACAGGTTCATGACTCCGCACTTCTGGAAGCTGGGGTTTCCAATTCCATTAAGCACATATCAAAGGCTCATAACCCTGCCCACCCATTACCATATTATGGTAGTGGCAGTAGCAGTTGCGAAGGTCCTCCCCGCAATGTCGCAACCCATAGCTCTAAAGGTCCTCCCCAGAGCACCTGTAGGGGCCTCCCCTGTGGGCATATAACGATCGATCACAAGAGCTACTCTTTTGACGTGAGTCACGGAAACCCTCCACATGACCAGAAGATCAAGCCACAAAAAGGCCCTCCAATTTCTACGGTCCACCCTGAAGGTCCTCCCCAGGGTATACACTGCAAGCACTCTCCATGCAGTGGGACCATAGATTATGATAGTAGTCCTCGCTATCATAGTTGTAACTACGGAGGCCCTCCCCGCAGTGACATCTTATCACGACAAGATGGCCCTTACCTTGTCGTGGCCTACCCTGAAGGTCCTCCCCAGGGGTTACGTTGCAATGACACTCTGCGCAGCCGGGAATCAGATCGCAGTGGTAGTCCTCACCACCCTGATAAATGAGGTCCTCCTCGTAGAGACATCAAGAAACGAGAAGGCCCTCCCCTTGTTACAGTACATTTCGAAGACCCTCCCCAGGGTGTACCCCATAGATATTCTCCCTGTAGTAGCTGTAATGGTAGTCCTCACCATTAAAGAAGTTGTGATAGTAGTCCTCGCCACCACGACCGCCATTGTAGAGGTCCTCCTTGTAGTGGCCCCAAGAAACAAGAAGGTCCTCCCCTTGTCATAGTGTGTCTTGAAGGTCCTCCCTAGGATGCGTATCGAACGTCAAACCATGATGGTCATCCTCAACATGATGAAAGTTGTTGTGAAGGCCCTCCCCGTAATAACGCTATGCATCCAGAAGGTCCTCCCCTTAATGATACATGCCTTGGAGGTCCTCCCTAGGGCCTGTACTGAAAAAGTCCTCTATGCATTGAGGCGTCAAGAAGTAATGGTAGTCCTCACCATTGCGGCCGCCATTGCGAAGGTCCTTCCCACAATGACATATCATATGGACAGGAAGGTCCTCCCCCTTCCGAAGCAAGCACAGAAAAGCCCTCGTATGCCAAGGCACTCAGAAGGACGGAATCCAGTATGTCAGATTCCCAACTTGTTGTTAACGACACCCTTCTTCAATCAAGAGATGGTTCGGAGCCACGTTCATCTTCTGAACTACCCCAGAATCGCCCATATGGTAATTCAACACCTACCGACCCCACGACCTCCGACCATGCTATTAGTGGGCATATCAGTTGGGATGAATAGGTAGAGGAGTCACTAGTGGAGGAGTATGCCGACATGTTGCAGTTGAGGAAACGACTGTCCAGGGATGAAATTCCAGTTTTGTTTTGGCCCACGGCCACCTCTGAATTCGACATACCCAGAAATTTTTCAGAAGAATGCGTGAATGACATCCTCTAAAATATATGGATAACCCTCCGCCGGCTAAAATCAAGCTTCCTACCCTACGATGGGTATGTAGACCATGTCAAGACAATCGGATACCTCCTGTGTCACATCGACCTAGAAGCTCTTCCTTCGGCGTGACAAAAGCAACCCGAGAGGCGTAAAGGAAACATGGAGATAGCTTGCCTCCATGCATTTCACAAGCTACGCCACCTCATCAATGACGCTCTGATGGGAGTCCATATCAGGGGATGGGAAGAACATGGAGCTCTGCATTTTACTCCGCTCCCCACCCATAAGAACCCGTTCGGCATGGTGTCTTGCAACGTCATCACGTCAAGACAGAAATCGAGTGGTCTCCCCATTTACGAAAGGCTACACACCCAACAAAGACATGCCTTGATTAAGTCCCAGAAGCATCAGGACCGATAGGAACACAGCATTCAATAACTCCTAAATCAGGCCACCGAGAGAATACAACAGGTCTCTTGCCTAAGAGAGGCCAATCAATGGTCATTGCCTGCCTCCCCAGAAGAGATTGATTCATAGAAGAACTCGACACCAAACCCAATTCACCCCAAAATGGGGGCACACATAATCAGGCAGGTAGCGATAGCTGCAGCCACTACCATAATCCAGGGTCAACCCTAGCCTGTGGGGCTGGGGTCATTTTTAACAACAAATTCCCCCTTAATACCAATAAAAATGGGAAGAGACTCAATGTCCAGGGAACAGAGCCAACCCCAGCCCTCAGGGATGGGGGCATTTTTACCTCCTCAACAACAAGCTCCCCCATGAGAATCAGTATTCTCTTGTCAAGGGAGGATAGTTAATAGATGAGGTTCTTGCCCTATCCCATCCTTTGAATCATCACCCCCTTCAAGAGGGAGGCATATCGTAAGGTTACATTAAAGAACTCTATGCGTCACCCTTCGTCAAGGAGCCCGAAATCAATCCTAGGACAGCAGAGGGAAGACCAGTAAAAGACATGGAAGATCCTATTCCTATTTGGAAGATGAAATCTTCTCCACCCCGCGATATGAATCCCTCAATTCCATAGAGGTTAACCCCATGGGTAACACCAAAGATGATACAAATCTGGATGGATCAGGAGATGATGGTTCCGGTCAGGCTATGACTCAAAATGAACCACCAGGTGTGCACACCCGGAACCAGAGGGCCACCCTAAATATGGATTCCCCTTTAGCTATCCTTCCTCTGCTAACCCTGTGAGATTCCAATAAGGAGAAGAAAAAAGGACCAGTTTCCCTTAACCCGCCCCCCTCTCTCGATAAAAATGAGCCACTCACGCTCGAAGAGAGGTTTGCTCGACAGGAAGAGGAAATGAAATAATTGAGGAGGCTTAACGACAAGCTACTCCATAGGAACCATCTTATTAAAGGCATGTCCCAAGAGTATCCACATCATGCACTCCTAGTAGGTGCACGTCAAAGACCAAGGTTTTCCCCGAAAAACGAAGAACAGTGAGGTCTCCCACCCAAGGAGGTGCCTGGCCCGTCTAACTACCTAAATGTGGATCCGGATGAATAGCATGACTTCCCTCCACTTAAGAAGCAACTGGAGTGAGTACATCTGAACCCTCCTAAGGTGTCACAGACGGCACATGCACCCCTGGTGCCAACCGATCTATATCCTCAAGCAATTCCCCAGGCTACATTTTCCCAGGACCGAGCCCAATAGGATGTAAACTAGGGGCTCACTAGCACCATCGAAGCACTGACAGCTTGATTGGAAGAAATGGAAGGACAGAGTGCTCTGATACAACCAGAGAGGAAGCCCTACACAGATTGGGTGAGAAACACACAACCTCCACCCAACTTTGGGAGCCCTGTATTCCCTGTCTTAAATGGATCAGGCGATCTGCAACATCATTTGATGCACTACACATCTTATTGAGAACCTATGATGGGAAATCTTGAACAACAAGAAGCGGTGAAACTCAGACTCTTCGTACGGACCCTGCAAGGATCATCTTTTGTCTGGTATACGAGCCTTCCAGACCAGTCAATAAAAAGTTGGGAAGTCCTTCGGAAATAGTTCTTGTTCCACTTCAACTCAATGTTGCCTAAAACAACGGTCAACAACCTCATGAACTGCAAGAAGAGGGAGAATGAGAGAGTCTCAGATTTCATAGCTAGATGGAATGGTCTGACCTACTCCCTGAACAGGACAATGCCTCAAGATGATTTTCTTTCCATATGCGTTTATAATCTTCGAGATGAGCTGCGAACACTACTCATACCAGTGGAGTGAACTACTGGCTTCCGCCATCTCTTGGCCATTGCCCAGAGAATTGAGGACTCCCTGCAGCAGACCAATATGAATTCCCAAATAGCCTCGCAGGCTCCCACAAAGAGAACAGTTAGAACTGAAGCATCCTTTGTCACGCTCAAGCCAGCCCCTGCACCTGCTCCACTGCCTAGGCCTCCAACAAATTGCCAAGGTCCCCCTGTATATCAGCGGCTGCCTCTGCCCTAGCGGGACGATCAAAGAGGATCGAAGCGGAACCAGTTTGAGGAATGAAGAAAAAAAGTATAGTCATTATGAGAGGACCAAGTCCATGAATATTTCATCACCGCCATGAATTTCAACCTGCTCCGCCTCCCGGAGCTAAGGAAACACGAATAAGTCTACTGTGATGATAGGACAAATTACTATCCCTTACATCGAATGTTGGGGCACAATATTCGGGAATGCTTCATCTTTAAAGACCTCTTGCAAAGGATGGTAGACTCCGGGAAGGTCGAGCTGGGACCACCCTCAGAACATGTGACATATATTTATACCACCGACTCCGACAAAGGGGAGGGGTGGCAGGAAGTCACCAGCAAGAAGGGGCAGAAATTTGATAGCTGGATGACTCGGAAGACTATCAATCAAGCCTAGGGCATACTCTGAGCTCAACTACAGCAGCCGGTGTTGCCGCCAACAACTCCTGATGCCGCACAACCAACAATGTCGGCCTCACAACCCTCCTCGATATGGTCATCCAGGAACAATTGAAAAGGGAGGAGACAAGATCAAGAGGAGCAGTCCGCAACAAGGCCAAAGTTATCCCTGACACTATATGATTTTTTGTCCTCAAACTTGGCACCACGGGCACCGACCCCCCAAACGGCACCATCAGGGAAAATCGATCAGGTTGACCTGTCAGAGGATGAGGAACCAATTTTTGGTTCCATCAACATCATCCATCTAATGTAATCATTCCCTAATGAAGGGTATGGTTATGAACCTAAGTTCCCGATGCAAGGGGTCGAGATGAGGAATCGCAGAGGCAGGGGATACCGAGGAAGGAGCAGTCACGACCGAAACTAACCATATGGTTTTACCCAGAACCAAACTGTTAATATCACAGAAACCCATGGGAGAGCCCTTCAACAGACTCAGCAGGAGAAAGAATATCCCTCCTCCTCCACAAGTGGCCACTCTGCCCCTGTCATTCTGTGGTACCCATCAGAGGAGGAACATGCACCTAGCCGCCTAGTTCACACGATCGGACCGATCGGGCCGAGTCCCCAGAATGTGGTAATGATGCCAAACTCCAACCCCATGGCTGGTCCCTCTTCATCATGTATTCCAACTCCCAAGCTACCCGCTAAGACTATCCCACCAATGGAGAAGCGTCGGATGATGGAACAGAAATACGAAATCCTTAAGCAGCTGACATCGATACCAGCCAAACTGTCAATCCTGGATGCCCTGAGTTTGTCAGTATACCTCAGGGAGGCACTTATAGAAGCCTTTATCATCCCCCAAGAGTTTCAAGCTGAGGTAAATGCCACCGAGATCTACCGAACGGATACTGGCTCGACTGAATGCGATGCGGTGATTTCATTCACCGATCTGGATGAAGATGCCATCATGCAAGGACACATAAAACCACTATATGTGTCTAGAACACTAAATGATGTTGATATCCGCAAAGTCTTTATTGAAACAAGATCTGGAGTTAAGCTCCTTACCCTACGGACACTCCGTAAGTTGGGATATAGTGAGGGTGATTTAATACCCTCATCCACAACTCTGATAGGTTACAAAAAGAGTGAGTAGAAGCCAGTGGGATAAATTAAGCTAAAACCTCGTTTTGGTGACCTTGTGGCCTATTCGGAATTTCTGGTGGTTCGGAAGAACACAACATTCAATGCCCTACTGGGAAGGCTATGGCTCTATAAGCACATGTCCATTCATTCATCCTACCACCAGTGCATTAAGTACTGCATCAATGGGAAAAGTGGGACATTGCATGCCGACAAGGCCCCTTTCAAGCTCTCCGAGTCACACTACATTGACACTGGGTTTTATGAGAAAAAGAAGAAGAAGCCTTCGTTCAATGGTGTCAACTGGATCCCTACTCCAAATGGTCTGGAAATGGTTCCTGACAACCCCCTCAAGTATCTTGGTGGAGACTAAGTACTTCCCATCAACCACATTGAGAGCAGGAGTTCAAGTCCGGACACACACTCAGTTGTCCTCGTGACTTCCATCATAACGACCAAGCATGACAATGCGGGACATCCGCTAACCCTCAATTTGGGGGAGAATATTTGAGCGAGGATGCCTGTAATGCCTCGCCTCCAAACTCCCAAGAACCCATGCTGGGAGCTCTACCCCCGTTAGGTCATGAAGATAATGATTGGGGAGAAGAGGAGGAGGAAGATCCCAGGGATGCACCTCCTGCATTTGAGGATGGTATCTCCACCATGGTGGGCGAGCTCACGAAAATAAAACTGGGTACTGAGGAAGACTAGAGGCCCACTCTCATTAGTTAAGCCATGTCCCTCGAGGAGCACGAGGTATATACCGCTTTCTTAAGGCAACACTGAGATGTCTTTTCCTGGAATTACATGGAAATGCCGGGACTCGATCCCGAAGTGGCGACGCATCACCTAGGTCTACCAGAAGACCACCGGGGCTATAAATGGATGCCAGAAGGATACACTCCTCACATGATGCCAAAATAGAGGCTAATGTCGATAATCTCATTAAAGTAGGCTTCATTCAGGAGGTCTAGTACCCCATTTAGTTGACCAACATCATCCCTATCAAGAAAAATAACATAAAAATCCGCGTCTACATTGACTCCAGAGATCTCAGTCGGCATTTTCTGAAAGATGACTTCCCGGTCCCAGTCACCGAGTTATTAATCGATGCAACAACCGGGTATGAGTATATATCCTTCATGGACGACTATTCTGGGTATAATCAGATCCGGATGGCCCGAGAAGATGAAGAATCCACTACCTTCAAGGCCCCTCAAGGAATATATTGTTACAGGGTTATGCCCTTTGGTCTCAAGAACAATGGCGCCACATATCAGTGCATCATGCATCAGATCTTTAAACCATTCTTGGGGAGATTCGTTGAATGCTACGTGGATGACTTGGTGCTTAAGTCCAAGAAGCGCTCAGACCACCTGTCAGACCTTGAGGCCGTCTTCAACAAACTGCGGCAGCATATCCTAAAGATGAATCCCTTGAAATTCACCTTCAGGGTTACCTCAGAGAAATTCCTTGGCTTCTTCGTATGCCATTGTGGCATCGAAGTCGACCCTGAAAAGACAAAGGCTATCCTTGGTCTGCCACCCCCTGCAATCTCACCGAGTTGAGAGCATTCCAAGGGCACATGGCCTACATTAGGTGATTCATAGCCAACCTGGCAGGCAAATGTTTTCCCTTTACCAAGTTAATGAAGAAGGGAGTCACGTACCAATGGAAAGATGACTACCAAGAGGTGTTCGACAACCTAAATAAGAATCTCTTAAGTCCTCCGGTGCTCATGCCCCCCCCCCCCCCCCGTTGAAGGAATACCCTTCATCCTATACATGATGGCTCTAGAGAGGTCACTGGGAGATTTCCTCGTGCAAAAGAATGACGTCGGCAGTGAAAATAGTCTCTATTACCCTAGCTGAACCATGATTGATGCTGATACTTGATACTCAGACATCGAGAAGAGTTGTTTGGCCTAGGTCATCGCAGTTCAAAAACTACGACATTATCTGTAGTATCATGAAGTCCATTTGGTCTCATGGAGTAACCCACTCAAGTACATCCTTAGAAGCCCAATGCTGACCGGGCGCCTATCCCGATGGGCAGTCATACTGCAACAGTTTGACATCTTGTTTGTGCCTTAGAAGGCCATCAAATGCCAGGCATTAGCAGATTTTCTGGCAGAGCACCCTTCAACAGGTACCACCACCCCAGATGCCGAGCTACCTGATGATGACATCCTCTCGGTTCAAGAGGAATTCCCAACATGTGAAATGTACTTCGATGGTACATCCCAAAGCCCAATCGGGAAGAGGATGAAAGATCCAAAATTTAACAAAGTAGGTTTAGGGATAATGCTTATGTCCCCTGAAAAAGAAGTCTTGCCATATTCTTTCCTCCTGTCAGAAGGATTTACGAACAATGAAGCGGAATATCAAGCCCTCATTGCAGGCCTGGAGCTCGCACTCCAAGCACAAGTACAACACCATAAGGTCAAAGGTGACTCAGAACTGGTCATCAAGCAAGTCAATGGTGACTATGTTATCAAAAAGGAGGATCTGATTCCCCTGTTTGACCATGTCCGAGGGTTAATGGTAGAATTATCTACAGAACCAACGTTAAACTATATTCCCTGGTCTCAGAATGCCTAGGCCGATGCATTAGCCAACGCGGCCATAGGCCTGGCCAATCCAGACCGGGATAAAATAGTTATTAGCATTGCTCATCTTTGGATGGTCCTTCCATTTGTTCAGGACAAGACAAAAGAAATCAACGAAGTCAGTCCTGTCCCAGATCCATATGCTCCCACCATCGGCTGGATGACCCCTATTGCAAACTACCTTCAATGGGGAGAACTTCCATCAGATAGGGCTGAACGAGAGAAAATACGGAGAAGGGCAATCAAATTTTTCCTATATGGTGGCACGGGTTAGAAAGAGGTTTTCTATAAATGAGGCCTCAGCGGAATCCTCCTTAGATGCATTGATGGAGAGGAAACCGCTGCCATCATGACTGAGGTACATGCCGAAGTATGTGCGGCACATCAGCCGGGGTCCAAACCTTCCCATCAGGTTCGAAGGCTTGGGTACTATTGGACCACAGTGGCATGAGATTGGAAGCGTTTTACCGCAAAATTCCACTCATTCCAAATTCATTCCAACTTCATACACCAACCCCTGAAGTTAATTCATTAGGCTATGTACTCCTGTCCATTTTCCGTCTGGGGAATGGACGTCATGGGACCATATCCTCCCACCACAACCAAACAACTGAAGTATGTCCTCATGGCAACCAACTTCTTTTCCAAATGGGAAGAAGCTATACCCCTTAAGTAAGTCGGGGCAAGAATCATTGTCAGCTTTTTAAAAACCAATATCATCACCAGATTTGGTGTCCCTCATACCATACTGACAGATAATGGCACCAACTTCTGCTCTGCTGAATTGGAGAAACTATACTAAAAATATGGTATCAAGGCTAGCCACTCATCCCGCTACCACACAGCGGCCAACAGACATATAGAGGCTTTCAATAAGACCCTGTCCAACATTATCGATAAAATGGTGGACAAAGACAAGAATTCATGGACGAATAAACTCTTCCATGAATTGTGGGATTACCGAACCACAATCTTCACCGCTACTCGGGCTACTCCGCACTCATTAGTATACGGAATAGAAGCGGTTCTATCCATTGAGCTCCAATTGCACTCACTCAGTGTCACCATTTGTGATCAATTATCCGACGATAAGAAATTGGAAAAGTAGCTAGGTGAATTGGAGTAGCTAGATGAGAAGAGGTAGCACACTTTACACCATCTGGAAGTGTACCAAAATCAGATTGCACGAGCCTTCAACAAAAAGGTCCGTATTTGGTCTTTCTTGGAAGGAGAACTGGTGCTGGTCCTCTGAACCCCAATGATACCCAGAAAGAAACCTCCAAAGCTGGAGCCCAAGTGGGAGGGACCATATGTTATACACAAAGTCTACTCCAATGGAGCATAAGCCCCTATCTCCATGGACGAGCAGTTCACCACCACTCCTACAAAGGCGAGATTCCTGAAAAAGTATTTTGTATAAAAACTAAAAGCAGTTATTGTATGAGTTGCATGACATTAAACTGCCAAGCACCCAACTGTCCAAACTCTATGACCTTAATCTAAGAGCATTCCTCCCTCACTGGAATAACTAAAAGTAGTTATCGTTCGAGCTGCATGACTTTAAACTGCCAAGCACCCAACGGTCCAAACTCTATGACCTTAAACTAGGATTATTTCATCCTCACCACATGATGTTAAACTACACAGATTTCAGAGAACTACGTATGGCTTGATTCCTGCCTTCATAGGATACGTAGCGATGTCGGGGTTTCCCATCATAGCCCAGCCACTCCTGGATAAGAAAAGGCTAAAAATGCCATTCCCCCTGTGTATGGACCAGCCCTGCACGGGGTATATTCCCTGTCTTTACCGCACAATGTTAAACTGCATGGATGAGAATATTTAAAAATTCCCCTTTTCCCCATGCACGGATCATCCATGCACGGGGTGTAATCCTTAGAGAACTACGTGAGTCTTGATTCCCACCCTCGCAGGATATGTAACGACGCCGAGATCCCCTAGCCTAGCCCAACCACTCCCAAACGGAATAAAATTAAAAAAATGTCCCCTTCCCCTGTGTACGGACTAGCCCTGCATGGTGTGTAATTATTTTGGAGAACTACGTAAGGCTTGATTCCTGTCGTCGCTAGATACATAGTGACGCCAAGGTCTCTCACCCTGTCTCAGCCATCCCTAAGTAAAAGTTAAAAATTCCCTTTCCCCCATGTACAGACCAGACCTGCACAGGGTGTATTCCTCATCCTCACCGCACGATGTTAAACTGAAAGGAAAAGAAAAACAATGCTCTCTCCCCCCGTGTACGGACTAGACCTGCACAGGGTGTATTCTTCTTCCTCACCTCATGACGTTAAACTGCACAGACTTCAGAGAACTATGTGAGGCTTGATTCCTTCCCTCACAGGATACGTAGTGATGCCAGAGTTCCTCACCCTGGCCCAGCAGTCCCAAAATAAAAGTCAAAAATTCCCTTCCCCCCCGTGTATGGACCAGACCTGCATAGGGTGTATTCCTCATCCTCACCGCACGACGTTAAACAGCAAGAAAAGTAAAAAAATCCCTCTCCCCCCATGCATGGACCAGCCCTACACAGGGTGTATTCTTCGTCCTCACTGCACAACGTTAAACTGCACGGACTTCATCCTCACCACATGATGTTAAACTGCACGGAATTCATCGTGACCCACCCAAGAAATATGGATAAACAATAAGGAGATACTCCTTGCATATTTGGATGCATTCCCTCCATACATCAGAATCCATGACCCGGATAATTATGGATCTTCATAATCATTAACGACCATCGGAAGTGGAATGTTATTGACCCATGGACACATTTGCATGACTATACATACCATTCCCTCAGTGGATCTGCATATTGATAGCCCCTGGCCCATCTACCAAAGGAAATATTTCCTCAGGCGATACTCTTCCTAGCTCCGTATGCTTACCAGCCTCAGAGCCCCCATATCATTTCTCCCGATCCAGAAATTTATGCAGCAGTGAATTACAAGTTCGTTCCCCTTTTCACATCCAAATGTTGTCAGGGTATCCCTACTCAGTTATCCTATGTATCTGCCCGTGGTTCACATGACGACCTACATCTACGAACATCAAGCTAGGACTAGGCTACCTTGACTCAACAGACAATTTCAATGAAGATGTTTCTTGTATGCTCGGACACCATTATCCCCGCATGCCGAACTCTGTGCTGTGAGAAATCTCAGATTTACATAATTATTCATGGACATCAGAAGTGGAAAGTTATCGACCCGTGGACACCTTTGCATGACTATGCATACCTTTCCCTCAGTGGATCTGTATATTGATAGCCCCTGGCCTGTCTACCAAAGGAAGGATTTACTCGGGTGGTACTCTTCCTAGATATGTACGCTTACTGGGGTGGTACTATTCAAGAAACCACAGAGTTATAGTTTGCAACCTTCATCCCCCACCCTGTTCAGAGTATATCAGAGCATGTTAAAACATCTATCCTTCGAGTGACTGTAGTAATAGTCACCCAATGGTCTAAGCTCTATGACCGCTAAACTAGGAGTACTCCGTCCTTACCGCATGACGTTAAACTGCATGGAGTTAAGGTACACTCCTGCACGTGAGATAAATTAGCACAGGGAGCTCTCTAAGCTTTAATAACAACTAGGTCTGAATATGCCCAACATGTCCAGATATTTTCTTACAAAATGACAGACTTCGTGGCCCGGACAGTCACGGATCCTCATAACCATTCATGGCCATCAGAAGTGGAAATTTATCAACCCGTGGACACCTTTTCATGACTATTCATCCCATGCCCATAGTGGCTCTTCATATTGATATCCCTTGGCTCATCTACCAAAGGAAAGAATTCCTCAGGAGATACTCTTCCTAGCCCCGTACGCTTACCGGCCTCAGAGCCCCCATATCATTTCTCCTGATCCAAGAAGCCCCAAAACCGCGATTTTCACCAATCAACCCCCCGCCACGTCTGAGGCATGCTGAGATATTCAAGCCCAGTTACATTCTAATCAAGAGCATCCTTTGCAACTATGTCCTTACCGCATGACATTAAACTACACGAAACATCTTGGACGCTTGGCATAAAGCTGCAAAGACCAAGCATTAAGCATTCCGGGAAATGCCTCCAACTACAAGAATTTTCGATGGTTTAAAAATGCTCCCACATCCTCGCTGCATGATGTTAAACTGCATAACATCTTCAAAAAAATGCTTCCAGTCCTTACCACATGACTTTAAACTGCACAGAATTTAAAATTCCCCCGTCCTCGCTCCATGACGTTAAACTGCACAACTTCCTTTATTAATACTCCTCTTCCTTACAGCATGGAGTTAAATTTCACAGAAGTCATCTTTACTACATGACCTTAAACTGCATAGTCAAACCTATCATGGGTTCAGAAAGGAACGAAGGCTTTTCTCTTTCCCTCAGTGCACGGGTCAAACCTGCACAAACTACCATCTCACACCAGCTTGAGAAGGAATGACTTAACCCATTGTCAAGAAATTTATCCTAGATGCTTCTCCTGTATCCAGGCACCCTCTCCTCCTAAACCATACTCTATACATAGAAAAATCCAAACTCTCATAACCCACCCCTGGTGGTCCCGAATCACAAACTTCTTTGAAGTTGCTTGGCTATCTGGAGAATTCAATCATTGACCCAAGGAAACCTTTGCATGAATAGTCATACCATTCCCTTAGCGGATCTTCATATTGATAGCCCCTAGACCGTCTACCAAAGGCAAGATTTCCCTAGGTGATGCTTCTCTCCGTAAGCCTCTTAGCCTTTGAGCCCCCATGTCCATCCCGGGATTTTGAAACCCTCTGAGCTACAGTTTACCAAACCTTTTCACAACCCTTCCAGAATATGGTGGAATGTATTTGACAAGATTACTGGAAACCAGGAGAAGCCATTACACTTTGAATGATGTCCCAGTTTCATGAATCTAAACTACGCCAAGATCCAACTATCCTTTACGCTAGATAAATGCGTAGGACAGGAACCTTGATTCCACACTCCCGATTAATACAGATGTCCTCAAACCCTTTTCAGACGTCATATACCCTTTCTGAGCCACCCCCGGTGGTTTTTATAATTCTCCAAGACACCCATGGTGGTTTCCATAAGCAGGACTTCCAGGAAGTCCTTACGCCATCAGAAATGGAGAGTCATGGACTTAAGGACTCCTTTACATGACTATGCATACCATGACCTCAGTGGCTCTGCATATTAATAGTTCTTGACCCGTCTACCAAAGGCAATATTTCCTCAGTAGATGCTCTTCCTACCTCTATACGCAGATACGGCTCCCATGCCTTGAGACATGCCCTGCATGTTGTTCAAATCTAAACACGTTCCACCCACATGCATCTGGAGGATATTGAGACATATTTTAATCAAACAAACCTCATTATGGACCTCGCCCCATCATACCTGGTCAAATCTATTTGACCTAAAATATCATCAATGATAGTCTTGTTGGCGGGACTTTAAACTGCTCACAAAAAGAGGCGCCAAGCCTGTTAGGCCAAAAACCAGAAAAGGGCGACCTAAGAAAAAGTCTGGCCATACCTTCTAGGTCCACACCAAATGGACTCAGGCAAGATTGGGGTATTAAAAGAAAAAGACAAAAATTTTGTGGGGTTTTTCTATAAAAACCTAGCAATAGTCAAACAATGATTGATGGATCCCATGATCCAGGCAAAAGATAGAGTGTGTTTCTATTTTTCTGAATTATGATTAATTTTGATTCAGTGAGTTGTTACTTACACAATGATTGCTCTAGAAATAGTTGATTTTACAACAGGGAAATATTGACAAAGATTGTATTCCATTTGTACAAAAAGGGAGGACGTCCACAAGCTAGGGCCTCTCCCTCATAGTAACAAAAAAATGAGAGGAGGGGTAAGAAAAATAGAGTGTACAAGAAAGGATTTGATCATCACAAAGGAGCCTGGATCACTCTCTATGTCAGATCGGAAACTATACGACAGAGGTTGTTGCAAGTCTGCTATAGCACAACCCTCTCCCTGGCCTCAAACTCAGCCACCGAACGAGTGTACCCTACTGTTGTTTGGAGATCGTTGATTCCTTTCCTGGTGACTTCAAGGTTACCAGTCAGAGCTGACAACTGATCCCTCAGCATCGCTGCCCATACTTCACATTCATGCAACTCGGTGGATAGGGCGGCTTACTGATCTAGAGAGCTCGTCTCTTGTGCTATTAGCTGATGAAGCTTTATCATGGCTTCCTCTAAGGCTTGGTTCCCACAGTGAGAGGCAACAAAGTGAGCAAGTTTTTGTTCATTATTAGAAACTTCCTCGTGGGCCGTGACAACTTGGAAAGAGAGGGAATGAAATTGCCGATAGTCAAAGCCACCGGACCCCAAACCCAGAAAGAGTTGTCGGAGAGCTTCAGATTTAGTTTCCATTTCGACCAGAGGAGTTTTGGAGACAATCTCGCAAATCTAGGGCCAGGCCCACTTGCGCACTGCTCGGTGGTCTGCCATGACATGAGGATCTTTGGTATCCTTGCTAGATAGTATGGGAACGAAGTTTGGAATTAAGATCAGCGCATATATGTACATGCCGAAGCTGGAAGGTCTAAAGCTTTTAACCCCAGTTCGAGCTTGGGAATCAAGTTACTATGTCTGGTATTGGCCGGAAAAACTTCAGGCATTGTCTCCCGGGGACCTGAAGCCACAGGTTCATCCTCATCCACATTCAAGATGGTGGCGTCCATCTGAACTTCAACCACAGAGGGGATGGGAGAGGAAAATCCCCTGAGTTGCTTCGACTGACGAGCCATCAGTCGGTCCTCCCTCAAAGCCAATGAGAAAGGTGCGGAAGGCACATCAGCCACAATGACTCCTGATTTGGGAACCTGCTGGATAGCCTTCCCTAGGATCCCATCAGGATAATGTTTTACCCACATTCCTGCGTACTCCAAGGATAGGCTGGCAACTGCTCCTATTCCAGGGAAGGGAATTCTTGTTTCAGATCCCTCTCGCATCAGCATCAACCACCATTGATGGAGGGTGGCCGAGTGGAGTCCTTGAGAATGAGGAGGGGGAAGGGAAACTTGGAGTTGCATACACCAAAACTGGCGGAAAAAATGATGTGGGGTATACAACTCGCATAGAGAAACCCCATCAATCCGTGCAGACAAAAACCCATCCCGCTGTATAATAATGTAAGAATGCTCCTCCAGGATCCCCCTGTGGTTGTCAACCACGACGCCGGAAGGGGTGGGATAGGGAGTGAAATCAAACTGAGAGAATTCACTTAGAAGTTTGATGAATTCATCAGAACTCAGGGCCTTCAAGCGAACCCCAGCTATATTGAGAAAGGTAGGCCGAAGGGTATGAAGCAGGATGACTGTATTGTGACAATACTCATGATAGTGGTAATGATCTGATATCCATCCGTATAAGAATTTAAATGGCCCACTCAAGCGGTAGGGTGGCCCACCCTCCTGCATGTGTCTCTGTAGTTCATAAATACGTGCCAAAGTGGGCACGACCAAATTCACCGAGTGACCTTCTGCCAACTCAACTACCATCATAAAGGTGCAAGACCTGACGCCTGGGTTGATATCCTGAGAAGGGAATAACCACTCGCTCAAAAACATAGAAAACAGACCTTCCAATCTGAGCATAGGTGGCACACTGTGGTGCACCTCATAACCCCATGAAAGGTAGTCGCCCGCCTCCAAAACCGCCCAGTAGGAACCTGGGATGGTTCGTGACTCTTGAGAAGGATGAGTCCTGGGGCACTTGATCTTTGGAATAGGACCAATGGTGTTTAGAAATAACCCTATCCAGGTGCTATAGGGAATAAGAGAGCGGGCATGCAAGGCCTGACCCAGTGACGGCTCCTCCATAACCAGCAGATCCCCCGCCAATGAAGGAACTTTTTTAACATTGTCCCATGCATCAGGAGTAGGTAGAAACTTGTCACACATCTCACCAATAATCGGAATCCATCCCAATTGGTAGATGTCCCACAAGCTAATGCCAACTTCACCATGGGCAAGGTGGAAAGTATTAGTGCTTGAACACCAGCAACTGAGCAGGTCGGGAAGGATCAAAGATGGTGGGTAAACAGCAAACTGGGAGGCCCACACTGATGAGTACAAATTGACTGCTTCGAGTGACTCGGGAGATTACCAGCAATGATAATGGATACAGAAGGCCCAGGCCCAGTCATTCGAGAAAGGGCCACCAGACCGCATATCCCACCTAGAAATCCACCCCGCGTCAGGGTCCACTCGAGAAAGGTTGATTATGGAGGGGTAACTCTTGAGGATAGCTTCTTGAGATAAGTCTTCTGCATACTGATTGATTTAGGTCCAGACGGTGCCTCTCAAAATGAAAGTGTCTTTCGGATCAGGATCAAAGATTATCTCCCCCGATTGGGCGAGGTTCGCCTAAATGCACTTCGATGATGCTTCCAAGCTAGGTGATGGAATACCTGAGAAGGTATGGGGAATAGGAGAATCGTCTTAAAGACTGAATCCGTAAAGTAGAAGCCGATTTGATAGTGGATAACCCAGGAGCTCAGGAGAGAGAAAGCCCTTAATGACACCGTCATCAAGAATGATGGTCCGACTAGGGTCCTTTTTGATGCTTTCTGCTCTATAAATCATGGCTAGACGCCTCCCTGAACCAATTGGGAGAGGCTCAGCAGGAGGCCTGGGTGCAAGACGAGGGGGAACCATATTTTCTCCCTGCATTATGAAAACTAGGCAAATGGTTAGTCTAGAATAATAAAGTCGGGACAAAAATACCAATCATATGGAAAAGGAGTCAAGAAGCTCTCATGACGAGATCTGCAAGTAGGCCTCAAAATGTGGTTCGTGATGAATACATCCCGCGAACCAACCCTACATGGAAGAGGTCCGCGATAATCTGGACCGCGGAGAATTGGCCAGAAAACTGCGATCCAGGTTGCTACGCGTAAATCTTAATCCCGGGTTTAAATAATTAGATTCGGAGGACTTAGAAATTTTCAAATTCTGGAAGGTTTTATACCAAGGACCATCAAAACCGTGGATCGAGTTCCTACGCAGCCTATCATGACTTAATTTTTAATTAATTAAAAATGTTAGTTCATGGATGGGAGATTGGTCTGTGGGTGAAGGTGACCGCGAATGAGGAATGGTTTGCGGAAGTGGCAGCTAGTTCGCAGACAAGGCATTTTGCGAAGGAATGAGCACACGAAGATAGAAAGTGAGAGAGCTCTGGTTTCACGAAGAATCCGGTAAAAGACAAAGGAAGGGACCCCGTATTTATAGGCATGGTCCCCTACTAGGTCCACTCCCTTTCCGTAAACAATCCAAGTTTCAGGACCACTCTACATCAGAATGGCCTCCTCTTCATTCTTATCTGACCCTATTCCGATGGGGGGCATTTGTAGGGTCCTGAAAAATCAACAAAAGAAGAATGAGAATCCCCTTTAATCTAAGGGAAATTCTACCCAATTTCCCATTGGGGAAGAATGTAGAGAATAATCAAAGGATGGCATAAGCTGAACCGATCCGCGGACCGGTCCAATGATAACGGGTCATGGCCGGTTCTGCAAAGCAACCCCCTCCGCGGACCGCTATCATTCACGGAATGGAGGCGGAGATCCTCCGCAAGTGCGAAGTCGGACGGGCACCAAACAGTCCACCGTCATGAACCGCCCCAGCCGCGGACCGCATCGACCGGTCTAGGTCGCATTCGATGTCATTCACGGAATGGAGGCAGAACCCTACGCGACCGCGAAGCACTCCCCGAGTTAGTTTGGTTCACATGGGAGATGCGTTCAATGCCCCCCCGAGTTGCAGATTGACCAAGTCATCCATAAACTGGGTTTCCGATCATGGGCCTCTGCAAAAGGTGCCACATGACCATAGATACATCTCTTTCCCCTCTCTATAAAAGGAGACTGAGGGGGAATGGGAGAGGAGGATTTTGGGGAGATCGATCAGATTCGAGTGGAAGGATTTCGAAGGAAGGAACTTAGGATTTTTCAAACAGTGAAGTTTCAGTTCGCAAACCAGAACAGGTATGAAACTGAAAGAGAACTAATAAGGAACCGAAAATGCATAACAAATTGGTGAACTGTGAACTTAAAATAACAAAGAAAAGAAGACCGCGAACCATGGCCCCTCCACGGATGCACTCCCCGCGGACCAGGGATATTATGACCCTTTTCCGATCCTTCGCACCACGTAGCACCCTCCTACGTGGGTGAAGCCCCAGCCAACAAACCCCCGACCGACGTCGCCCCTAGCCACCACTGCTCGGATGGACCCCTTCGTGTACCAACCTGGTACGCGGGCTGAACCCAAAGTCGCGAACCACCCTGGTTCACGGGATACCCGTCAGTCCGCGGACCACCCCGGTTTGCGGAAGGCCTCTCCAGCCGCGTAGAACCTCCCTACGCGAAGGGCTCCACCACTCATATACTTGTGTGGCCCGCAATATCTTTCAGAGTTCCCATCCCCCAAGCCAGCTAAAATCCTTCCAATCCGGCCTGACCCTCCGCACCCCCCTCATTGGCCCATTCATCGGCCCTGATCCGAGGCCTCTACTTGAGCCGCCAGACCCATGTGATGGAACCTTCAGGCACATCAGTGTGTTGTTTTGAGTTCACATACCTACAGTAAGCGAGGGAGAAGGGGTTTCTTCAGCCCTTGAGTGGATTTTTGAAGCATTCCTGGGTTCACATTCCCACGGTAATACGGAGTTCGAGCCCGTGAGTCCCCTTTATTCCCCTCCACTTATCAGGACTGGGGAACTTCTCCCCTCTCTGGGGCATGGCGGACTACCCATCAGAAGGAAGCCACCATGCACCTCTGTACTTCCCCACGACCATGGCCAAGGAAGGGCGTAGTGGGGAAGGGTATTGCGCCATCCTTCTTTGGTGCCAAGTCCCTCTCCCACTGCGCTTTGTCCCAATGGGAATCCGTCTCGGAGTAAGCCCTGACTTTTTGGGCTGATCAATGCATAAGCCACACTCCACCTTCCACGGACGCACCTTCCGCGATGTGATTGTTTGGTCCCTGCTGCCTCTTGTTTCTCACACCGAGCATGACTCACATGGGCTTAGATTAAAGTATTGACCATGACATCCTCTTATGGGCCTCCTAAGAGTGTAAGCCCCAATCCATTACCATGGGCCTCCTCAGAGTGTAAGCCCCAATCAATTACCATGGGCCTCCTCAAAGTAGTGTTATTCATTTCATAAAGAATAAGTTTCACTTAAAAAATAAATTGATCAATAATTCCTGATGGAATAAATAATATTAGGTTCTTATATCAAGGAAATAATGAACCATAGAAGAATAAATAATCCAAATACCTTAAAAAATTGTTATACAGTCTTCAGATTATGTAGGTGTGTGATCTTTTACACATAGATGCCTTGATTTAGGCCTACCTTGATACTTTTTTCCTAGATGAGAATTTACATTCTTCTGACATCAATATTCCCACATATTAGAATTATTGAATCCTCACTTAAATGAATTTGACTTCACATGAGAGACTCTGGTAAAAGATAAACCAAATAAACTATTATAAAAATATATATTCTTACAAAAACAATTATAGGTATCCCAACATTACACAGTAATAAATTTCCTTTAAATTATATATATAATCCATATTAAAATGTCCATAATTCTCACATGTGAATAATATAAAAGCTATGTGGCTCGATGAATCATGTGTATCGGTGTTGGATGGTTGTTAGAAACTCCCACTACATTCCCACTAAGACTTCTCACATTTCCTCCTTTCACCAAAATAGGAACTATTCCTCTCACCAACAACAACAAAAATAATTATGATCATCCTAGATGTGTCACTTTCATCCATCGCTAACTTTATAACCACTTAAAAGTGTGTGGGAATGTAGAAGAGGAAAAATTTTGATCCGAGATTAAGATTTAATCACATCTCAAATCAACAAGCATTAAGAGTGTCATTTGAGAGGATATTTAGATTAGATGAAACCAATTCATGGAAAAACGTGTTATATTCCATCACATATTGATTCCCTTACTCAAGAGTCATGAAATCCCTGGTTGTTTATATCTTTAATGTTTTGGGGTAGAATAATTGATTTAATATCACCTTTAAGTGCATAAAAGTAAGGTATTTATAATACTTAACGTTCATAACTGAATCCCTCCATTTATAGCTTGGTACATCTAATATGTTATTTAAAATCTTAACATTGGAAGTTTGAAGTGTATAAATAAAATCAATGATGCACTCAATTTTCTCTAAACATTCCCTTGGTTATCGAGACCCCTATAATTATGGAGGGATACATGATTCAATATAGTGAATTTCTAATCACAATCAACAATTTAATTAGATCTCACTCACATTCCCTTCCAAATGTTAGATAGTCAAAATAACAAACTCAACATGGTTTAAATCCATATGAGGGTTTCTATATGGATAATAATTCAAAGATCCCTCTTTATGGTGTATTGGTGTCCTTACGAGATGCATTTTCTTTAAAAACACAAAATAAAAAACTTGATCAAAACATAACATTAGATTAAAATTTAAATTGGACTAAAAAAATATTTGATTTAATAACATCAATACATAACAAAAAACACATCCATATTATCTTAAAGAAGAAATAAACAATAGAAAATTTTATTGAAAATTTTATTGAATAAAAAACATCACAAAATAGATGGTTTTTCATAGTTTTACAATTTGGTTGTACGATATATCAAACCATGAAACAACCACGGAAAACCATACTAGAACTTTTCATAACCAAATGCGCTATTTATTCATGGTTCACCTATCCATTCACCCTACAGTAATTCCCATTTTCACTCAAACCCCCAAGATTTTATAAAATCAAATAATAAAAACATGGTATAGACCATAATAAGAGTGAGTTAGATTAAAATATCACAAAAAATAGAAAACAATGGTCAAATTAAAGTCATGTATCCCAAATATCCTTGATAAATCACATTTTTCATTAGAAAGTGTTTTTCATACACTCTCTCATAACTATCTCTTGAGTTTAGATGAACCTATCTTTGATCTACCATCACTTACCAAATAATAACCGGGCTTTGATAGGCTTTTTTAATGAACAAACATGAGTCATCCTAACCTATCATCTGAGACGATCTTCATTAATGCCTAAAGTGTGTTCTTGACTTTCATAGTATAGAAATAAGTGTTTATTTTATCAAAAATATAATTTTTCAGTGATTTTACCATTTTAATTAAATAAATTTAAAAAATATTAATGCTAGAAATTTACTAAGATTGAATGTTTAGTTGGTTGGAATAATTTTCAAAAAAAGAATGGTATGGCTCTCATGCCTCTTCAAACCCATCTAGAAACTCTTCATGACTTTCCACCTAGCCTCATTCCATTATCTCAATCACCCACTCCCTATGAACGGGCCTCCCTCACCCAACCACCTAACCCTACCCCTTTATTTCAAGAACCCTAGCCCTACTTTTATGATGCCCACTCAACTTTCTATTTTTTCTAGAACCACCATTAATGGAAAAAAACCACTGAAACATCAGGTATGAGAAAAAGTATATAACATTTGAAAATTGATGAACCCATGAAATGATGTACTATAATTGAGAATACTCTATACCCAAACTACCTCACTAAAATTTTCACACTCACAAACATAACTTTTAGTAATGGAATAAGAAGAAGAAAAATAACTAATGGAAAGACAACAAGAGATGACAAGGTGTGGACTACATTACTAATCTATATGAGAGAAATATTTCATTCATTATAATAATTGAAGAAAAAATATTACAATTACAATTACAATAAAAATGACCCCACCTCACCAATTTATTGTGGGGCTCAGCCAATTGACCAGGTTCTACTGCCTTCTAAAATTTGTGAGTGACCATCACATCAACCGTTACCACTCTCAAAATACCACCACCTTAATAGGATCATTTTGTAAGTATTTTATGTTAACCTCACATAACCACCATATTATTCTTACAATCATGAAACTTTCCAATAAAACCTTACACAAGTTCATAAAAGTGACTCTTATGGGATCTATATCCTCCACACTTCCATCATCCGATCATGGTTACTTATATCCTAGTTCTAGATTCCCTTCTAGACTATACCTTCCTCCATTGGTATTTCACTATTATAAACCAATGTATGTCCAAATACGATGTTATAGATCCTCTTATTATAGACAAAAATAATCAAAAACATGAAATAAGCCTTCACACATCCAAACAATGACCAATGAATCAAGTCATATTCCATCAATTAAGAAAAATTGAGAACCCATCATCCTCTAAAGTAACAGTCAGTTTCTCCATTTTACCTTTTATATTCATCTATGCCCCACTAAATCACGTCGTTGTGATGCCAAAATTGCACCGCAGTTGTCCATGACAAAGTCGTTGTGTAGTGGATTTCATGCCCATTTCTCTATCAACGGTATTCACCTTTATGCACATTTACTTATTCATTATAGATTTTCATGTATGAATTACACATTCCATTATCATTGAATAAATGATGATGTTTAATGAATCCATGTTGCATGATCTATGTGGCACACCTATGCATGAAATGAAATGTTTATAAAGGGTGCACTGTGATAGTGCTCCAACGCATTGGGTAAAGATTAGTATCATGATATTCCAATTGCAATGAGGGTTTACTTATGCTCCATGTTCAATTATTCTTGGATTATGATAATATCATGTTAAATGTTGTTATCTCATTTCCATGTTATGATAATCATGCTATATCATGCCATCATGTTCATGTTTCTCTTATATTCCTATTTTCTAACATGTACTATATTTTTCATGTTATGAATTGTTTACTCCCTTATTGGACTTTATAGATCACCCTTTTCTCAAGCATGTCCTCAGGATATCCCATGCAATGCTAAGTATGAAGAAATGTGTGTGGTCATGTAAAACAAGTTTTTGATAAATATGTGTATTTCATGTTTTAATTTGTTATATAATATTCCTAATCCCCAAAGACACTAGACCTATCGATAGTATATGTTGTATCAAGTGAATATTTTATGTAATAATTTATGTTTATGTGTGAAATAAGGAATAGGTTTATTATAGTTGGTATCATAGGATAGGTTTAGTTATTTTTGGGATTAGGATTAGAAACCCCTTGTGAAATCCTTAAGGATAAGACTAAGTAAAATAAAAACATCCTTATATTTTTTGAGTATTGACTAACTAGTTTATTAAGAAAATACATCCCTGTCTCGATATGATCAGGTAGAGGAACCTCTAGAACAAATGTATCTATGGGTAAAACCTGAAAACACCACTTTGAGCTAGACTTGAATAGGAGCTAGTGCAGGAAAATGGTCCTTGCTGCACTCCTGGTTACAACACACCCGATGGATATGCTTTGGTAAATTCATAAGTTTAGTATGAACCATTATTTATGGAATTAAAAAAATACATTAAATAATATATGTTGGGAAGTAGATCATGGATATCATAGATAAGTTAAGGAAATAAATGTAATTTATAAGTTATCCCTTTTTTCATCAGATTCCCCTTTAATTGTTACCCTTAACTTTCCTTTTATTCAATCCAATGATTTGTAATATGAGGACTCGGGCTAAAAATCAAAGCAAAGATCAATGTGATGACTATTATGATGAGATATCAAATATGATGGGAGGGAGAGTCACAAAATTTGTCATGATACCCTCTCAATTTACACAAGTTTTTAATATAATCATGGGTCAAAAGGAACGTTCACCCCCCCATAAGAAATAACAAGCCACAATCGAGAGCTTCAGGAGAAAAATGCCTCCTACTTTTAATGGATCATATGATCCATTAATCACCGACTAATGGATCAACTCCATTGAGAATACCTTCTTCATCCTTCAATTTTTTGAAAAAGACATGGTACCTCTAGCTACATATCGTATGGAGGGTGAAGCTGAACAATGGTGTACATTGATTATAAATACGAAACATGAGGATTGGATCGAGGAGTTAGAAGGGAAGAATTTCTAGAAAATGGTTTTCAATAAATATTTTCCTCGTACACTCCGACTTAAGATGGAAAGGGACTTTCTTTCCCTCATGTTTGATGAAAACGAATCCATCAGAACGTACAAGGACAACTTCACAAGGCTTGCACGATACGCCTTTAGATTAGTCGTTACCCCTAAATAAAAGGTTGGCCACTTCTTTGGTGGGATAAAACCTATCCTATAGGAATCCCTAGTGATATGTGACTTTGAGATCAATGAGGAAATTTTCTGATGTGCCCTCAAAGTCGAAATTGAGATTGGAGAATCTTAGGGGTTTTATGAGGATAATTAGTTTAAGGTGGACATTAATTCTAGAAGTCTTATGGATAAATCCAATAGTGATAAGAAAATCTAACACCCCACTTGCTAATTGTGTAGAAATAAGTATCCTAGAAATCTTTTTAAGGGGAAAAGGAAATGATTTAGGTGTGGAAGAGATGGGTACCTGTCCATTAACTGCCGATAATAAAAACCCGTGGCTATGACAGAAGAGAGTAATGATCCTTTAAACCCTGAATGCATTTCCCATTGCTTAAACTACAAAGAACAAGGGCACATTTCAAACTATGTCCCTAAGCAAAGGGTTTTTTAAGGCAACCATCAACCTCCAAGGAAGAAAGGGAGAGATTTTTCCATCACTTCCACTTAATTAAACCCTAATAATGAAGTGGTAATAGGTATGATATTTATTCATTCAAGAATAGAGAATATACTTTTTTATTCTGGTACTATGAATTCTTTTATATCCCAAAATTTTAGAAGAACAATCCAACCACCACCACAAATCATAGAAGTAAATATGTTAGTGAGAACGAAAAATGGGGAAATCATTACTTCCTATGAATATAACTCCTCCCGTATCATAATTTATGGATTGATCTTCCTATAGAACCTTGTCATACTCTCTCTGGTGTAATTTGATGTAATTATTTTCATGTATTATCTTTATATATATATACCCAACATAATTTTCCGTGAGATGGAAATCACTCTCTATAAGGAGAATCAACCCCAGATTATGTACAAGTGCAAGGAGGAGGATGATTCTTCTTTAGATCCATCATCTCAATCATAGATATTACTGACCTATGATCATGCATATCTTTCTCAGATGATGGAGTCTAAGGAAGAAACTATCCTTGAAGATAATTCCTATTATGAGGGAATTCGGTGAAGTGTTTTCGGAGGAATTACCTGGTCTTCCTCCTAGAAGAGATTTTGAATTCTCAATTGATCTTATACCTAGGTCTTTTCCAATATACAAGACTCCGTATAGAATGGTTTTTGTGGAGATTGAGAAGAAGAATAAATAACTAATGGATAATCTGGATAAATCGTTTATATGACCAAGGGCTTCACCATGGGCTGCAATAGTCCTCTTTGTCAAAAAGAAGGACCAGTCAATGCGCCTTTGCATTGATTATCGTGTGATCAAAAAAATAACGATAAAGAACAAGTATCTTATTCCATTAATTGATGACTTATTAGATTAGCTACATAGATCACAATACGTCTCCAAGGTGGATTTGTGGTTGGTATATTATCAACTAAGGGTTAGAAGGAGGATATCCCCAAGACTTCTTTTCGTACATGATATGGGAACTATGAATTCATAGTAATTCATTTTAGACTCACCAAAGCTCCAAAAATTTTCATGGACATGATGAATAGAGTATTTATAGATTACCTCGACAAATGTGTGATAGTATTTATAGATGATATTCTAATATAATCCAAAACCAAGGAGGAGAATGAGGAGCATCTAAGCACTGTACTAAAGACCTTGTGAAAGGATAATCTCTATGAAAACTACAGCAAGTGTGAGTTCTGTTTGAATGAGGTCTCATACATGGGTCATATCATCACAAACATTGGGATATCTGTGGATCCCTCTAAGACAACTATATTTGAGGGATGTATGAGGATAACATCAGTAATAGATATTTGTAGCTTCATAGGGTTAGCTGGATATTATCGATGATTTGTGAGAAATTTATCATCATTGTCCAACCCTCTTATCAAGATAACTCAGAAGGGAGTATTGTTTTCTTGGAGTGATGAATGAGATGATAGCTTATATGAGTTGAAAATGTGTCATATCACTGCACCTATTCTCACATTACCCACAAGTGGAGAAATTTTTGTGATATTCAGTTATGCTTAGAAGAAGGACCTAGGTTTTGTGTTGATGAAAAATGAAAAAGTCATTTCCTATGCCTCAAGTAAATTGAAAGATCATGAGAAAACTATCCAACACATGATTGAAAGTTGGTTGCAATAATATTCTCGTTAAAATATTGGCAAAATTACCTCTTTGGGAAGAAGTGTGAAATATATACAGATCATAAAAGCCTCACGTATATGTTCAGACAAAAAGAGTTGAACATGTTCCAATGAAGATAGTTAGAGCTTATCGAAGACTATGACTGCTCGATCCATTTACACCCTAGGAAAGAAAACAAGGTGGAGGGTGCTCTAAGTAGAAAAAACCCAAAAATTCTATCATTGATGAAAATTGAAAAGGATCCAATACTCGTAGATTTGATGAATATGGACATTGGAGTCATAAATAAGAGAATATCATAAATACTTTAAAAAATTATTTTTTAACCATATATTTTGGAAAGGTTAAAGGATACTCAAAATGATGATGTGGGAATTTAAAAAAAATTGGAAACCATAAAAAAGGGAAATCCTCATAGTTCAATGTTAAAGAAGAAGGAATTGTGAGATTTTGGACATGATTATGTGTTCCATCAAATCTGGAGTTAAAGAATGAACTTTTGGATGACGCAAATAGTTGAAATTTCTCCATTTACCCAACAATCCCAAATATGTATCAAGATCTCTGAGATGATTACCGATGAGATAACATGAAGAAGGAGATCACTGAGTATACATGAAAGTGCCCAGTATGCTAGAAAGTGAAGGTTGAGAGGCAGAAGTCTAAGGGTATGATGCAACCATTACCCATACCAACCTGGAAGTGGGAGAACATCACCATGGACTTTTTCACTAGACTTATAAAGACATCTAAAGGAAAAAATACCATATGGGTTTTTGTGGATCATCTTATAAAGACTTCACACTTAATTTCAATTTGGAAGGATTTTTATTAGATTAACTGGCACAGATATACATCAGATAACTGGTAAGCCTGCATGGAGTACCACTATCTATTATATCCGATCGAGATCCAAGATTCACCTCTATGTTCTGATAGAGACTCTAACATTCTTTGAATACTGAGTTGAACTTCGATATGGATTATCATCCTCAAACTGATGTCCAACATGAGAAGAATATCCAAACACTTGAGGACATGTTGAGATAATTCTTAATGAAATTAAAAGGAGGATTGGATCAACACCTTCCCCTGGTTGAGTTCTCTTACAAAAACAGTTTACACACAAGAATCCAAATGGATCCTTATGAAGCTCTTTATGAGAATAGGTGAAGAACACCAGCATGTTAGGATGAAGTTGGGAAGCAAAAACTCCAAGGTCCGGAAATGGTCAAAGAAATGGTGGAGAAGGTTAAGACCACCCATCATCACATTAAAGCTGATCAGAGTCGAAAAAAGAGCTATGTTGATAATCATTGACGAGACCTAGAGTTTGATGTTGGAGACATGGTATTCCTCCGTATATCACCATGGAAAAGAGTTATAAGATTTTTTAAGAATGGAAACCTTAGTCCAAGGTACATCTACCCTTTTGAGATCCTTGATCACATTGGGACAGTGGCCTATCGACTATCACTCCCACCGAACCTATCTCAAGTACATGATGTATTCCTTGTATCTCTCTTGAGTAATTACATACCTTACCCATTACATGTACTCGATCCATAGGTGGTACCATTATATAATGACCTCTCCTATGAAGATAATTCAGTGAAGATCTTAGATCGTTGGGAAAAAGTTCTACGAAATAGGACAATTCCCCTTGTCAAGGTGTTGTGGTGAAACCAAAAGATTAAAGAAGCCATGTGGGAATAAAAGGAAGTGATAAAGCAGAGTTACCCTCATCTATTTTTGTGTGGGAAAAGGAAATTTCTAGGGTCAAATTTATTAAGGAGAAAAGATTGTAACAACCCAAAATTTTATTAATGAAAATTCCTCTTGATCTAATTATATGTAATATTATGTTAAAAGGTTATATAACATATGAACTTCCTTGGTTTTATGTTTTTGGATTTTAAAATACTGTTATGAATTTATATCATTTCTAATATAGCTATTAAACAGTGACCACATGATTATTATAAATATAGGGATTAAACAAATCAAATTTACTCAGACAAAGGAAGAGATTGCCTAAATTAGTAGAATTGCTCCATACGAATCCCATTTTACAGAGCTCAGGAAGAAGGTAGTGTCACTAGGATTATCTCTTGACCTAGCCCAATCCGATATTCAATATGTTAATCTTGAACAGAACTTCCTACAAGGGAAGTGGAAGTTAATTGTGATTACCATCCAAGAGATGTTATCTGAGCCCCCTCCCCCCAAGAGTATGTCACCATCACACACCTTACCTTTAGGTCTTATGCGGATGTTATAAGGGGTTATGTAACAATACCCTAGCACTATTATTATGTGCATTATTTTTTAATATAATAAATAATATACATTCATTTTATTATTGTAACTCTGTAAATAGTTTTTAAAGAACAAATAGTATTTTTAGTTAATATTCAATTAAGAAATCTATTTTGATGAATTAATGGATTTATGAATTAAATAATATTTCAATAAAATATTATTAATAAATTACATTTTATTAAATATAAATGATCTTATAATGTTTATGAATACATTTGTGATTTTTATTAGGGTTTGAAAGCTGTTTTTGTCAAAACCCATGAATTTTTGATAAATATCGTTTTTTATTTTAAAATTAAAAAAACACATATTTAGAAAATTATTTAGATAAAATGAATATTATTTTTTGATTCAGTTCATTGAAATTATCTAATAATTAATTTTTCAAAATTTTCTGAGACAGTTGAATCTTTGGGTAAAAATTAAATACTGTTTAAATATATAATTTGTTTTATGAAATCATAATGACCTAATAGTGATGTAATAAAATACTATAAAAAATATGATTGTCCAATATATGTTTTATTTTTTAAATAATTTCATTTTTGATTTTTTTGATTAATTTTATTGTTCCTTAGTGGACCCTCCAAGCGTATAAAACTTTTTTACGTTTTAAAATTATTTCCTTGAGAGTGTGACTCACCTTCACATAAGAAAGCCTAATATTTCAATACTTTTTTCCATAGGATTTATAAAATAATTTTTTCCACTTACCTTTGTAAAAAAACATGGGCAAAAACCATGGTTTGGTTTGTAGTTTTTATTGGTTTAATGTGAGGTGTCCAAAACCTAAATAATAAATAATTCCTCATCTTTTCCTATATAAACCCACACAAAATCCCATTTCTCATCACTCAAAACCCTTGGAACACATCCCTACTCTACCCTCATCTCTCTAGAATCCTCCCAAGGCACATTAAGGGTCATGACCCATCCCCCGAGGCCCATTTCATGACTACCCCAAGCCCTCTTTCCATATGCCATGGGCTGATGACTAGCATTAGAAAGGTGTATCCCTATAATGGGAAGGCATTACCTTTAAACCTGTACAAACACAAAACCCAAGTGCACAACAAGAAGCTACCACAAAGTAAACTATTGTAGTAAAATGTGTACTAAAAGTAAAGGGGCAGAATAAAATCTGAACTGAAAGGTACAAATACAACTGAAAAGAGAAAAACAGCTCCTGAAATGTCCACCAAGGATCCTACCTGAAGGGTAGGTACAACTCATGATCAGTAGTCACTAAAGCACATCACAAAAAATAGTCCACCTCTGAGAACCATTCAGTACCGCTTCCCTCAACCTCGGTCAATGTCTTTTGAATCAACATAAGACACAGCATGGTGTGGGCATAGCCCGTGTAGGGGTGAGTATAACAATACTCAGTAGGGACCCCGAGACCCTAGAATGTCTCCCAATGTCCCACAAAGTAAAAAACACAAAGCAAGACCTCAATCAAAAAGAACAAAGTAGGAAGCACCTTTACTTAGGTATATGCCCATACATATACCTAAGTTATCAAAATATACTCCTCTCATTCATGAGGAAACATAAGTCTCCAACTTTTAAGCAATTTGTACAATTGTTCCACGAAGGAAGAATACCACAAATGTAACACCATGAAGGTAACAACATGGAGGTGATAGTACCAAAAAGCTAACACCACGAAGGTAACACCACCAAGGTCAGAGTACCACAAAGGTAACACCACAAAGGTAACAGTATCAAAAGGGTAACACCATGAAGGTAAAAGTACTACAAAGGTAACACCATGAAGGTAAAGGACTTAGAACACAACGGGTATATAACATAAGTACAAAAGTATAGATGATTATTCTTATCACTGGATCATCTAATTCTATAGAAAAAATCTGCTACCAAACCACACAGGATCGGTATGTGATAACCCACACAAGATTTTTCAGTGCTGACCCACACATGATCTAACCCACACATGATCTCTAATCATTCTTCACGTCACAGCCAACCATAAGATTCCTTCACTAAGCACACTTGATTCAGGGAGGATCTACTCCTCAAGACAGTTTTTGAAACTCAAACACCACGAAGTTCTATGAAAAAGTATCCCAAAGGACCACCATGTTGTTAGGGTTACACAGCTACATATGGAGCGTCAATCAGATGCCCTCTCTGTTAGTTATTGGAATTTTAATGCCGAGTGCCCGGTTGGATTTGGGTTTGATCAAACTCAGTTGTACTTCAAATTCTCCAAAACATTATTGGAGTATAAAAAAATGTTTTTCATGCTCCACGTATCCCAGTGCCACTGACGGTTCATCAAATAGATGTTCATTTCACAAGTTATGACCCTTTAAGCGAAACCGAGCCTAGTTAGGTCCGTGTCTGGTTCGACCCGGTTGGAGTGACATGGACCGAACGAGTTTGGGGTTGGCTTGGCTGGGATGGGTTGCAGGAGGATCAACCCACTAGTCCACGGTTTGGCCCGACCCATAGGGGGTGCGGCCCTGCCCGCAAGGGGAGAGCAGCCCGGCCCACGGAGGGTGTGGCCCGCTGGATTCGTACGGCCCGGCCCATGAAGGGTGCGTTCCCCTAGCTGGGATCCTCCCTAGCTGGCATGGGGGGGGGAGTGGATCCCCTCAGTTTTCCCAAACGATCATAGTCATTCTTTTTGTGATGCATTGGTGCCACGTGGGGACACCCGGTCATCGCAGGACTTGTAGGAGGCTAGGTCCCTCCACCACCCCGGCTTCGAGTCGCGGCCTCTTGAAGTGGTACACGATGGCACGCCGCACCGCCTCTGTGGTCGTCCAGTGTCGACCGCCCTGCTTGACCACCGTGACTATAAAGTCATGGCCTCCTACTCCAGTGGTGCGTGACAGCCTTCCACATCCTCCATAGTCAACCATTGCTAGTTGACGCCATCACTCACCAGTGCCGATCGTCGGTGCTACTATGCCAATGCCACACCGGAAGTCTTCCGTGGGTCACCGGGTGAGCTTTGGTTGTCCTTATTTCCATACGAAGGTGCCAATGGACCACTCGGGACACCCACTTCGTTGTTTGACTCTCCATTCCAAAATCCATCCAATCTAAACAAAATCCCAGGAAGAACACGTTGGTAAAAAAAGTTGCAGAAGGTTTGGGAATTGTTTGTTTGGCCCGCAGCCTCCACATTAGCTTCATATAAAGAGGATAGAATATGATTCAACAAACTCTTGAAATTAAAACAAGAAAAAAATCCATACCTCAAGGTTTTTTGAAGAAATCCTGTGCTTGAGGTGGGGTCAGTGTTCATTGATTCATGATTTGGTGGCATTCATCACCATTTGCTGGAACTAGTCCTGTCCTCCTAGTGATTGGCATCATGGTATTTTACCATAGCTTCTTCTCTTGGTGATGTCATGCCAATACCCCTCCCCAAGCTCCATATAAATATGATGGGGAAGAGGTGGGAAACGTCGTTGGGAATTTATAAGGTTCATTTAATAATGACCCTTCCTAATCCAAATGGTACATTTATAAATATTGAGGATTCAAGACAATTAATGTCTTGACATGTTATTGGTCCTGCCACACTGCTTGTCTGTTGGAGGAAAAAGAAAAAGAAAAATAAAATTACACCACATGTTATTTTATTTTATTTTTTCGAAAGTCTGCAAAATTAAATTTTTCTCCCAACCAACTGTGGTGGAAGTGAATCCCCCCTTAAGCGAATCATGGTGCTGCAGATTCAACAGTGCCCTTGGATTTTTAATCCAATCAATAGTTCAAAAGTTAGAAAATTACACTTGCATGTTTACTGAACATACCTTAAAAAAGATCATAAATTCTTTCCAGGCACACCGGGCCTCAAAATCACATGCTGCCAATTTTCACAGACTTGTAATAATTCCATATAATTAAAAAAATACATGGAAAATTTGAGTCATTACATTATCCCCACCTTAGGGATTTTCATACATGAAATCCACAACATACACTAAAGAATCAAATAGAGGTACAGAGCATGAATCTAAGCCTCCCACTACCATGTTCTCTCCTGGAGGTTCTCGTGCTGCCATCGAACGCATACCAGAGGTACCAATTATCCAAGAAGGACCCGCATCTGTAGATCCTCAATCTCTATTGGAACCTCTGTAAAAGTCTCCCCATCATCAAAGTCCAGCTCTCCATGTTCAATGACGTAAGATGGGTCGTGCATTTATCTCCTCAGCTGGGATGCATGTAAGACTTCATGAACCCTCTCCAACTACGGTGGCAGTTCCAAGTGGTATGCCACCTCGCCAATCCTCCAATGTATCAGAAATGGTTCAATAAACCTCGGTGAGAGTTTTCCACCTCAGCCAAATCTCTATAGTCCCCATCGAGGGGAAACTTGAAAGATTATATGGTCCCCCTCATGGAACTCTTGAGATCTCCATCTCCTGTTAACATAAAACTTATGTCTGCTCTGTGTAGTCACCATCCACTACCAGATGATCTGAACATTCTCAGTGGTTGCCCATACCAACTCTGGACTCATAAGTGCTGACTCCCCCAGGTCTATCCAGTATAGAGTTGATCTGAATGGTCGACTATAGAAGTCCTCAAATGGTGCCATACTGATGGTGGAGTGATAACTGTTGTTGTATGAAAACTCCACGAAGTTCAAGTGATCCTCCCAACAGTGTCCAAAATCTAGGACAAAAGAACGAATCATGTCCTCAAGTTTCTGAATGGTCCTCTCAATCTGACCAACCATCTAAGTATTTAAGAAGGTTATCAAACGTATCTATATCCCGAACACCTACTATAATCACTTACACAACTAGGATATAAAATTTGTGTCACAACCATAGATGATCATCGATGGCACCCCATGATGTCTTAAAATCTCCTGTACGTAGAGGCGTCCCAATCCCTCTACCAATCCCAGCTCTCGGATGGGTAGAAAGTGAGATGACTGGGTGTGTTAACCAATGATCACCTAGATGAAATCATGTCCGATGGATGTATGTGGTAGCCCCGTCACAAATCCAACCCCCAAAAAACTCCCTACCTTGGTCACACTCTTGGGTGGCTCCCAAGGTAGCACAACCACTATCTTTCCCAGATCCATTGCAAATCCAGCCTCTGAGATAACGTATCCCCAAAAATGGACCTCCCATATCTAGAACTGGCACTTTGAGAGCTTAAAATAAAGTTCTCGCTCTCAGAGTGTATCCAAAACTATATGTAGATGATAGGCATTCTCCTCCTCCGACGGCGAGTACACTAATATGTCATCAATGAAGACCAACATGAAGTGATCGATGTATGGATGAAAGATCCTATTCATGAGTCCCATGAAAACTGTTGGGTCATTGGTCACACCGAATGGGATAAATAAGAACTCATAGTGCACATAATGACATCTAAAGGTCATCTTCTGCACATCCTCATATCGTACCCTGAGCTGATGATAACCTGGTCTATGGTCTATCTTGGAAAATCATTGAGATCCTTTAAGCTGATTGATTAGATCATCAATCCTCAGAAGTGGATACTTGTTCTTTACAGTCATCTGGTTTAGGGTTTGATAGTCCACACAGAGTCTCAAACCTTTATCTTCCTTATCGGAGAACAAAATTGGGGTTGTCCATGGAAAAACACTGGGTCATATGAACTCCTTCCTCTGCAAGTCCTCCAACTATACCAATAACTCACAAAGCTACATAGGAGCCATCCAAGATTCTAGTGTAGATATTGTTGTTGTACTAGGGTACAGTTCAATGTAAAAGTCTACCTCTTTGTGAGGAGGCAGTCCCAGAACATTATCAGGGAATACATCGGCATATAGGTCCACCACTAAAGGATAGCTCAGACTCTCAACATCAAATTCTATGAGGGTAAGGCTTGAAAAATAATGTGTGATTGGTTTCAGCCACCTCCATTTAACTCCATCCTATAATAAAAAGGTTCCCTTATCATCGGTGAAGGAAAACCTAGTCCCATCCTCATAGATAGACTTAATAAAGTCAGTCTGAGCATGGACTATGGATAACCAATCCATACCCAAGATGACATTATAAGGCCTTGACGCCGCCACTAAAAGATCCTAGCCAAAGATATCTCCTCCTAGAGTAATCTCACACTACCATCACCAATGTGTAATCGTTGAATCTTCCCCCATTGGAGTATCCAATCACAAGGATCGAGCCAACAACTCCTCTCAGAATCTAAGAGCTCTTTATGAGGGTCATGGAAATAAAAAAGTGTCTAGAACCTCTATCTATAATTACTGTAGCTAGGGTGGAGTATAAAAAGATCATTACTCTAATAATATCTAGGGAACTGTGGTCATAGGCCTCAGCTGCATGGAGTTTTTCTCGTCCCTATCCACCATCTCCCTGTGGTCGAGGTGGACCACCTAGAGGTGGTGGCGGTAGAACATTGAATCGCCGCCCACCGCCTACTATAATGACATATCCTCTGCCACGTCTCCCCCATTTGGACCTTGTCGCTCGAACCTCCGACTCTACCTCGACAGTCCCTCGATGGTCATCTGACCATCTGGTCATCCGTATGGTGGGTCAGGAAGTTAGGAGCCATGTTCCCCTACCCGCTGCACGAGTATCATTGCATGCTCTTCATCTATCCTCCTCAATCCTGTGAGCCACTCACCACCAACACTATATCCAGATGTCGTTCAGCAAGAGGTTTGGCTAGCTTGGGTCCCTATGTCATCCTTCTACTACCTACTCCATATGAATCTACTACCTGGAATTTGGTGGTGGCTCTCACTGTCGGTGCGTGCTCATCTAGGAAGCTCTCCACCAAAAGTGCTCGCTCTAGAAACTCAACCTGAGTCGGAATGATAAGTGATATCATCAATGCTATGATATCCCATTAGAGACATAGATCAAAGGTATGGGCCTTGAATAAAGGGTCTCCTAACATGTCATTGGACTAGCAGGAGAGATCAGTGAACCTCATCGAGTACTGCGCCACTTTCATGTTTCCCTACTGTAAGTGCAGCAGCTCCTGTATACACACTAAGCGTAGAGTCATTGGGATGAACTCTGCCCTAAAAAGGCCCTTAATTTCCTATCAGGTAAGGGTCACCTCATCATGTAACTGGAGTGATAGACTGTACCATCTACCAACTTCTCCCTAGAAGAGACTGGCTGCTAGGATCACCATCAGATCAGCTGGTGTCCCGACTAAGCGAAAAACTCTGGCCACAACCTCCAGCCAGTCCTCATCTGCCTAGGGATCCCTCTCGCCTCGGAACCTCAGAGTCCCCTTCCACTAGAACTCGTGAAACACATTCAGTTGGTGTGCACCCTCTTCTGGTGGGGCTGGTGGAATCTGTTGTCCAATAGGTGGTGGTGGTACAGGTGCACCACCCAATGGTATTATCACTATAAGAGGGCCATACCCTGAAGCCTCATCACTCAGTGGGCCTTCATCATGTACTCTATCAAGAATTCTGGATGGTTGTCCACATTGTGTAATCCTAAATAAAAATAGGCATGTCATGGTCAAATGTTATACCTGGTGAGATGACTCAAAGAGATCACATAAAAACTTTTCAAAAACACGCATAATCAGTTTTTTATGCACTGAGTCGGAAATTAGAATTCAGGGTCCTGGTGTATGGATATGTCAACCGCCACACCAACACTAGATTCCCCAAACTAAAAAACACACTCATAAAACTTAACACTATTTCCAAAATGAAAATATCAGAGTCCTAGTTCTTTGGTAGAACTAACTCTCCTGATATTGCTTTTTCATGACCCGTCCCTTAGGGCTCATTCCGTGACTACCCCAAACCCGCCTTCCATAGGCCAAGAGCTAGAGAATAGCACAATAAAGGTGTATACCTATAATGGTCAAGCAGTTACTTTAAACCTATATGAATGAACAACCCAAGAGCACAACAAGAAGCAACCACGATGTGAAATGATATAGTAAAAAGTGTACTAAAAGTAACGGGTCCAGAATACAAGCCCAACTAAAATGTACAAGTACAACTGAAAAGAGAATAACAGATCCTGGAACGTCCACTAAGGATCCTACCTAAAGGTTAGTTACAAATCATGATCAGTAGTCACTATGACATGTCACATTAAATGGTCCACCTCTGAGCACCGTCCAACCTTGTCTCCCTCAGCCTTGCTCAATGATTTCTGTTGTCTGTACAAGACACTACAGGGTGTGGCCGTAGCCCGTGCATGGGTGAGTACAATAATACTCAGTAGGGACCCTGAGACCCCCAAAGGTCACCCAAAGTTCCAAAAAAGAAAAACCACAAAGGAAGACCTCAATCACAAAGCACGAAGCAGTCCTCATCTTTATATAGGTATATGCCCATACATATACCTAAGTTATCAAAAGATACTCATCTCATTCATGAGGAAACTTAAGGCTCCATATTTTAATCCATTTGCACAACTGTTCCATGAAGGAAGAATAACACAAAGGTAACACCACGAAGGTAACACCATGAAGGTGAGAGTACCACAAAGGTAACACCACAAAGGTAAAACCACGAAGGTAAGAGTACCAAAAAGGTAACACCATAAAGGTAAAAGTACCACAAAGGTAACACCAGGAAGGTAACACAACAAAGGTAAAATCACCACAATGGCAACACCACGAAGGTAAAGGACTCATCTCACAATAGGTATATAACTTAAGTACATAAGTACAGATGATTAGTCGTATCACTGGATCATCTTATTCTGTCGAGAAGATCTATAGCTGATTAACACAAGATCGATATGCACTGACCCACATAGAATCATTTAGAAATTACCCACATAGGATCTGACCCACATAGGATCGGTATGCACTGACCCACACAGGATCACTAAGCACTGACCCACACAGGATCAATAGGTACTGACCCACACAGGATCACTAATCATTCTTCACGTCACCGCCAACAATAAGATTCCCTCACTAAGCACACTTGATTCAGGGAGGATCTGGTCCTTAAGCCATCAGTCATACTTCAACCACCACAATGTTACATGAAGATGCATCCCAATGGACCACCATGCCGTAAGGGTTCCAACGAGATAGATGGCGCGTCAATTAGATGATCGGTCTATCCGTTATAGTCATTTTAATGTTGAGGCCCGGTTGGATTTGGGTTCGATCCAACCCAGTCATACTCAAACATCTCCAAAACTCATGTGTACTATGAAAAAATATCTCTCTAACTCAATGGATCCCATCTCCACTGACAGTTTTTCAAACGGATGACTAGTTCACATGTTACGACCCTTTAAGAAAAACTGGGTTTGGTGGGGACCGGGTCTGGTCCGACCTGGTCAGACCGACCCGGCCTGACCTGGTCTGGGTCTGGCCTGGCTGGGCTAGGCTGTAAAAGGCTCAAACCACTATGCTTCCATCCATCTTGACCCGTAGTGGGTGCGGCCCAGCCTGCAAGGTGGGGTAGCCCAGCCCGTAGAGGGCACGGCCCGCTGGGATCGTGCGACACGGCCTGCGGAGGGTGCTACCCACTAGGCCGGTGTTGCCCTCTAGGCTATCGCGGCCTAGAACATAGAGGGGAATGACAATGGTCTCACATGGCCTAGACCACGAAGGGTGATTCTCACTGGCTGGGGTCCACCCTAGTTGGAATAGGGGGGATCAGCTCCCCTTGATTTTCCCGAACGGTCATAGCCGTTCAGTTTGTGAAGAGGCAGCACCACGTAGCGCCGCCCGGTTGCTGTAGGAACCACTAGAGGGTGGGTCCCTCCACCATCGTGAATTTAAGCCATGAACTCCTCCAGGGGCGTGCGACGGTGGGCCCTACCGCCTCTGTGGCCAGCTAGTTCCGGCCGCCCTGCTCGGCTATCACAGCTGTATAGACGTGGCCTCCTCCTCCTGCAGCGTGCGACGACACACCACTTTCTCCGCAGCTAGCTGGTACTAGCTTCCTCCATCACCCTCTAGCACTATTTTCTAGTGATTCCATGTCAGCGGTCTTCCATAGGTCACCAGGTGAGGTCTGGTGGCCTGTCTTTCCATATGAAGGTGCCAACAGACCTCTCGAGACAACCTCTTTGTCGCTTGTCTCTCCGTTTTAAAATCCATGCAATTTGAAAAAAAGCCTACAAAGAACAAATTGGTAAAAAAAAGTAGGGGATGGTTCAGGCCTTGTTTTTCTATCCCACACCCTCCACGTTAGCTTTATAGTAAGAGGGTAAAATAGGATTCAACAAACACTTGAAATTAAAAAAAGAAAAAAAATACCTACCTCAAGATTCATTAAAGAACACCCATTCTTGAGGAGGGGTCTGTGTTTGTCGATCCATGATTAGGTGGAACTCTTCACTATTCTTTGGAACCACTCCCATCCTCCATGTGATTGGAATCATGGTATTTTACCACAACTTTGGCGCTTGGTGAAGCCGTGCCAATACACCTCCCCAAGATCTATATAAATAAGAGGGGGAAGAGTTGGGTAACACCATTTGGAATTTATGAGTTTCATTGAATACCGAACCTTCAAAATCCTATTTGTATAGTTACAAAAATTAAGGATTCAATCAAATTAATGTATTGACATGTCGTTGGTCCCATCATGATGCTTTTCCATTGGAGGAAAAAGAAAACAAAAAAGAAAATAATACAACATGTTATTTTATTAGTTTTTTTTAAAAGTCTGCAAAATTATCTTTTTCATCTGACCTACTATGGTTGAAGTGAATCCTACCTTAAGTTAATCTCAATGCTACAGATTCAATGGTGCCCTCGTATTTTTAATCTGATCACTAGTTCAAAAGTTATAAAACACCGTTCGTGCTTTTACTTAACGTACCTTAAAAAAGTTTAGAAATTCATTTTGGGAACACCGGGACTCAAAATCACGCATTTTCAATTTTCACAGACTCATAATAATTCTATATATTTATAAAAAATACATGGAAAATCTGAGTCTATACACCAATCTCCTGATAATCCTCTCTCAACCCTCTCCCAATCCTTTGCGATCACACTTCCAAGTAAGGGATTTCTTCCCCTCTCATTTCTTTTCCACGTTTCTTTGTGTTTCTATACACATTTTTTTTCAATTACAAATTTTGGGGTATGATTTCACACCTCTCTCATGCTTCCATCCTTATTTTTAAATGATGATAGACCCCTTTATCTCTCTTTAATGCCTCCCATGTACACTTGTTACCATGCCGAAATTCTATGAGGTATTTCTCTCTCCTCATTTACATTCAAGAAATTATTTTATATTATGCATCTAAATTCCATTACATCTATTGTAACATTAATCTATATAACCCCCTTACTGTTGATTTCATGAAAATATGATTAGATTCCCCTTTCTCTCTCATCAAACATTTTTAAGAATTCTTATGTCACGTCGTTATACTGTTGAAATTGCATCGCGATTGTCCAAGACAATGTCATTGTGTAGTGGATACCATTACCATTTCTCTATCAAGAGTATTCACCTTTATGAACATTTATTTATTGATTATAGAGTTTAATGTATGAATTCTTCATTCATTTACCGTGGAATAAATGATGATGTTTAATGAATCCATGTTGCAAGATCTATGTGGCACACTTATGCATGAAATGAAATTTTTATAATGGGTACGACCTAATAGTGCTCCAATGCATTGGTTAAAGATTAGTATCATGATACATCAAGTTAAATGAGGGTTTACTCATGCTTCATGTTCAATTATCCTTGGCTCATGCTAAAATCATGTTAAATATTCCTTCCACATTTCCATGTTATGATAATCATGCTATATCATTCTTTCATGTTCATGTTTCTCTTATTTGTCTATTGCCTAATATGTAATGTATTTTTCATGTTATTCCTTGTTTACTCTTTTACTGGGATTCATTGCTCCCTCTTTTCTTATACAGGTCCTCAGGTTATCCTGTGAAACGCTAAGTACGAAGGAATGTGTGTGGTCACATAAAAGAATTTTCAGTAAAGATGTGTATTTCATGATTTAAGTTGTTATGTAATGTTCCTAAACCCCAAAGACACTAGACCCCTTGATCTGTTATGTTCGATCAAGTGAATATTTTATGTAATAAATTATGTTTATGTGTGAATTAAATAGCAATATTTTTATAGTTTTTCCTATTTTCCCTGCATTGTTATCAATATTCATTATCCACTAATTTTGGGTGTTTTTGTATAGAGTTTAATTAAAAATTCGACCATTACATCTTGAAATAAACATGTAATTATGGTTATTTTTCTCAACATAGCTAAATAACATCCATGGTGAGTGAATTAACTTTTTTTATCAATGTTTGGTTGGAGATATGTGAAGGGATTAATAGGTGTCTATTAATAAAAAAAAAGAAACTAAATCCCACCCCATGATCTCCCATGTATAGAAATGAATATATATATATATATATATGAAATAAGTAACTTTTATAAATCGAATAAAACTTTTTAAGCCTATACTATATCTCCATATTCCAGTTAACACCTTCATTTGGGTTTGATGATGGTGACTCAAGTAGAAAACACAAGTCTCCCACCTTTAAGGTATTTATGGGCTGAATGGAATCATATGATGCCTCAACGAGATATCTTTTTCTATCATCATGTGTTAGTACCTCAAAACTATATAATGAATAGAAGTGAGACTTTAAGTATGGGAGTTCCAGCCATGGTTTCAAGAATTTATCCACTAGCATCGTATGGTAGTGGGTTCTTATTAAACTCTCAAGGATTCTCCCTGAGTGTTCAAGCATTAACTTAGGGATTCTAACACATGATTTAATTTCTCACCTATAAACCCATTCAACACATTAATGATTAATATCCATTTTTTATAACTCTTGTAGTTGTTCCTTAATGATATTCAATCATATAAGAATATCATGTGTCAAGGTTTTAACACTTCACAAATTTTTATATGTTAATGTAGTACCAAATGAATCATAAATTTTGATCCATGTCACTATGATCGTTCCAAATCATCTAATTTTAATTTCCAAGAATTGGTTATGGTACCCATGTGTTGTATGATATGCACAATAGTGAATATCATATAGGCAATAACTTATATATAGTTTTATAATTTATTACAATCATAAATAACAACTTGATGGGAAGTAATAATATATATATATATAATAATAATAAATGATATGATTCATATTCATATATATATATCATATATATCATATATATATATATATATATAAGATATTTTGGGAATAATCCCTTCAATCGCTCACCTTCACTAATGCCTAAAAGTCTTACATGGCATTTAACCTTATAATGTATCCCATGAAATAACTTTTGAAACCATATCCAAAACTCTTTTTGATATATTCTAAAACACTTTTGGAATTTTATCAATAATTTCACCATGTATCACATCATATGTAATACCCTGTGAACACTAATCAAAAACACATTTGGATTTAATATAAAAAACTTTTAGAGAACTTATCGGGAGTAAAACTCAATCCCTATTATGTTAACAAAAAATTATGGATCTAGGGTCATTTATAACATTGAAAAAAATATGAATCATTAGATCTGTGAATGTAATAAAATAGAGGACTATAGACAAGATCCAATACTACTCAAGATATAACGGGATATGGAATTATCTCTATAAAACACATGTATATCTATGCCTAGGTCCACCGGGAACATCTCAATCTAGCATGAATTATCATATAATACCTTCATCTAATACATTGAGTGACCATGGGGAACTATTTATGTGAATCCCATATAGCTAACTCATACAATATCAACTCTTAAAGTGTATAATAACCATGTCAATGAATACATCACATGTCATTTACCTTCATGGATGAGCACATAACATACACATCATCAGAATAGATAATCTCATCATATTTACTATATATTTGTTCCCACATACTTACCAATCTATCCCATTCATGGGGTTAGATGTCATACTTATTATAATATAGGTCAAATCCAACCTTGGTTGAGCTCCAATTTGTAAAATAATTAAAAAAAACATACTTACCCTTAATTAGCTAAGTTACAATGACTTGTGTGAGAAATGCTCCAAAGTATGAAGGCTCTCATTATAGTTATCTCAACAATATTAGTTAATGGGGACTCAATATGATCCATTGACCCCTACTATACTAGATAATGTATGAAACTCTATTTGGTATACCTAGTCAATTATCCAGCACACACACAGAAACTTTTACTTAGTTTTATGACTTATGAGCATACTATGTATCTCTATTAGAGAATCCTTCTCATGCCAACCTTAATATTTCATCATCGCCTATAATACTTCATGATAAACATTAGTCGGAGATAAATCGATGTCATATATTGGGAGTAAAATTATCATTTAATGTATTTAAATGTATATCTATATATACATTTGTACATCCAACATGAAAAATGATAAAAATGATATTTAATTTTATATTATAAATTTTTTATTCATAATTTTTTTAATAATACTTAAAAAACACAAATATAAGTATCTATTTATCATATCATATATGATAAACTAAGAGATAAAACTTAAGTTTGGTTGAATTTCTAGGGTAACATTACCTTATTCCAGTTATATAAAATTTTTGGTACATCTTTATGTGACCATCTGATAATAACCTCCCACTAAACTATTTAGTAACATCTATGAAGAAATAAATTTTGAATAACAGTTAGATTTAAGAATCATATTCCAAATGTTAAACTCTCTCAACATATAAAAATTTATTAATTTCAAAAAAATGTTATGATGTAAAATTATTTTTAACTAATTATATTTAACATCATCAACCTTGTCCTATTTCAATAATATTTTTCAATAGAATAATCAAACTATTTGAAATATTGTTTTCCAACATATCCCAAACTTCTTAAGGTTAAAGTGACATTCACTTAGTTTTTTTACTAGCATAATCCTTTAGGAAATATTGATATTCAATTTTTATTGTAACTAAATTTAACTCTTTAAATTTTTCGTTACCATTATATATCCTAAAATATTTAGTATATAAGTGAAAAGAAATTATTGTAGAGTGTTATGATATTTTACATATTAATTTTGAGATTCATTATGTTAAAACATGATCTCACTAGTGTCTTAGACACTATATTCTGTTTTGAATATCATTTTAAGATACACACACTCATTGCATTATGACATAAAACTTATTTCCTTTTAGTATGAATAATTAAAAATAAAATATTTTTTCCATATGATATATAGTATTTAATTTTTTTGTTCCATTTTACTATAAAAATAAAACATTATCAGAATATGCTATTAATGGGTGGAAAAAACAAATTCAATTATATTTTAAAAAACTGGATAAACTATTAAATTTGGATAGAAAAATTTATTCTTTTCACCATTTAAAATATGTTATAAAATTAGATGAATCATAAAACTTGTGTATATAATTAATCATATAATTTTGTTCATAAAAAATCTATATTAATAAAAAACATCACTTGTCATATAAGATAAATGAGATGAACATACACATCCTCTACTTAGATTCATTTGAGTTTAATAAATCCCTTTATATTTAAATCCTTGATTTAGAATATATTTCTTTATCACATAAATGAAAAATATAATCTATGTAAATTATTCCATTTATTTTTAACTCTTATATATTTTAAAAACTTATAAAACATATAGTTGGTATCTTATACCCTTCAAAACTAAATAAACAATTTCTAGAACACTAATAGCAAACATGACAATCTATATAGTTTCAAAAATCCCTTCAGGTATCTGAAAAATTACACTGTATATAAATAATAATCCTTCTCCCTAATAATACCCTAAGGTTTATATAAACTTTACTGACTATTTGATGATATATTATTAGACTCTCCAACAAACATATCTTCTTCTAGTATAAACTTTTACCCACTTTTACAATCTACAAAAAACTAGAATATAGTGATCATATTCCTAGTACATATATTCTAATAACATTGAGAATATTAGGTAAATTATTTCATATATTAAAATAATTTACATAGATTATAAAATAATGAATTCCTTAATCAAGAAAATACTTAAAAGAAAACTCTTGTCTATCCAAGTCAATAGCACAATCAATCATATTAAGTATCTTCAAAATGCCCAATCATCCGACCTATTGTAGTTGAAATGAATCCTCTCTTAATTAAATCTTGGTGATATGGATTCAACGGTGCCCTCTTATTTTTAATCCGAGCACCAGTTCAAAAGTAATAAAATGTCGTTCGTGCATTAACTGAACGTACCTTAAAAAAAGTTCAGAAATTCATTCCGGGTACACCGGGCCTCAGAATCATGCTTAGTTAATTTTCATAAACTCGTAACAATTACATATATTTAAAAAAATACATGGAAAATCATGGTGTTTAACACCAATCTCCCAATAATCCTCTCTCAATCCTCTTCCAATCCTTTGGGATCACACTTCCAAGTAAAGGATTTCTTCCTCTCTCATTTTTTGTCCAAGTTTATTTCGGTTTCTATACCCTTGTATTTTCAATTAAAAATGTTGGCGTATTATTTCACACCTCTCTCATGCTTATTTACTTATGTTTTAATGATGATAGACCCCTTTATCTCTCATTAATGCCTTTTATGTACACCTGTTACCATGCCAAAATTTCGTCAGGTATTTCTCTATCCTCATTTACATTCATGGAATTATTTTATAATATTCATATAAATTATATTACTTATGTTGTAACATTTATCTATATGACCCCCTTACTGTCCATTTCATGTAAATATGATGAGATACCCTTTTCTATCTCATCAAAATTTTTTATGAATTCTTATGTCATGTCGTTATGCTGCCGAAATTGCACCGAGATTATCCAAGCCAAAGTCATTGTGTAGTAGATACCATTCCCATTTATCTATCAAGGCTATTAAATTTTATTCACATTTACTTATTGATTATAGAGTTTCATGTATGAATTCAACATTCCTTTATTGTGGAATAAATTATGATGTTTAATGAATCCATGTTTCATGATCTATGTGGCACACTTATTCATGAAATGAAATGTTTATAAAGGGTATTCCCTGATAGTGCTTCAATTCATTGGGTAAATATTATTATCATGATACGTCAATTTCGATTATCTTTGGCTCATGCTAAAATCATGTTAAACGGTGTTTCCCCATTTCCATGTTATGATAATCATGTTATATCATTCCTTTATGTTCATGTTTCTTTTATTTTTCTATTTCCTAACATGTACTATATTTTTCATGTTATGCCTTTTTTACTCCCTTACTGGGCATTATAGATCCCCCTTTTCTTATACACGTCCTTAGGTTATCCCATGCAATGCTAAGTACGAAGGAATGAGTGTGGTCATGTAAAATAAGTTTGTAGAAAAGATGTGTATTTCATGCTTTATGTTGTTATGTAATGTTCCTAAGCCACAAATACACAAGGCCACTTGATCTTTTATGTTGTATCAAGTGAATATTTTATGTAATAAATTATGTTTATGTGTGAAATAAATAGAAGGATTTTTATAGTTTTTTATATTTTCCCTCCATCGTTATCCATCTTCATTAGCCTCTAATTTTGGGTGTTTTTTGATAGAGTTTAATTAAAAATTCTACTATTAAATAATGAAATCAACATGTAATGATGGTTATTTTTTTCAATATAGATAAATAACATCTAGGGTGAGTGATTTCACTTTTTTTATCATTGTTTGGTTGGAGATATGTTAAGGGATTAATAGGTGTCTATTAATAAAAACAAAAGCAACTAAATCCCACCCCATGACCTCCCATGTCTAGAAATGAAATATATATATATATATATATATATATATGAAATGAATAACCTTTATAAATCAAATAATTTTTTGAAACCTATACTATATCTTCATATTCTAGTAAACACATTCATATGCGTTTGATGATGATGACTCAAGTAGAAAACACAAGTCTTCCACCTTCAAAGGTATTTATGGGTTGAATGGAATCATATGATTCTTGGATGGGATCCCTATTAATATCATCATATGTTAGACCTCATAAATATATAATGAAGAGAAGTGAGACTTTAAATAAGGGAGTTTTATCCAAGGGTTCTAGCATTTATCCACTGTCATCACATGGTAATGGGTGCTTATTGAACTGTTGAGGATTCTCCTTGAGCATTCAAGCATTAACTTAGGCATTATAACAAATGATTTAATTTCTCACATATAAACCCATTCATCAAATGAATGATTAATCTCCATTTTTTTACAACTCTTGTAGTTCTTCCATAATGATATTCAACCATATAAGAGGATCATGTGTCAAGGTTTTAACACTTCACTACTTATTATAAATTATTATAGTACCAAATGAATCATAGCTTTTAATCCATGTCACTATGATCATTCAAAATCATCTAATATTACTTTCCAAGATTTTTTTATAGTACCCATGTGTCGTATGTTATGAACAGAAGTGAATATCATATAGGCAATAACTTATATATAGTCTTATGATTTCTTCCAATCATAAATGATAATTGGTTGGGAAGTCATAAGATATATATATATATATCATGATTAATGGTATGAATCATATTCATATCTATATCATATATATATATATATAAGATATTTGAGTCATAATCCCTTCAATCGCTCACTTGCACTAATGCCTAAAAGTCTTACATGGCATTTAACCTTATATTGTATCATATGAAATAACTTTTGAAACCATATCCAAAAATCTATTTGATATATTCTAAAACACTTTTGTAAAGTTATCAATAACATCACCATGTATCACATCATACGTAATACCCTGTGAATACTAATCGAAAACCCATTTGGATTTAATATAAAACACTTTTATAGAACTTATCGGGAGTAAAACTCAATCCCTATTATGTTAACCCAAAATTATTTCTCTAGGGTCATTTATAGTATTGAAAAAAATATGAATCTTTGGATCTAAGAATGTAAAAAAATAGGGTCCTATATAAAAGATACAGTGATACTCAAGATATAAATGGATATGGAATGATCTCCACCAAACACATGTATATCTATACCTAGGTCCACCAGGAACATCTCAATCTAGCATGAATTATCATATAATTACTTCATCTAATACATTGAGTGAATATGGGGCACTGTGTGTGTGAATCCTATATAGATAACTCATATAATCTCTACTCTTCAAGTGTAGACTAACCATGTCAATCAATACATCACATGCCATTTACATTCTTGGATGAGAACATAACATACCCATCATCAGAATAGATAATCTCATCATATGTACTATCTATTTTTTCCCACGTACTTACCAATATATCTCAATTTTGGGGTTGGATTTCATACTTATTATAATATAGGACAAATACAACCCAGGTTGAGCTCCAATTTATAAAATGATTAAAAAAATAACCTACTTCCCCCTAATTAGCTAAGTTACGATGACTTGTGTAAGAAATGTTCCAAAGTATGAAGGCTCTCATGATAGGTATCTCAACAACATTAGTTAATTGGGACTCAATATGATCCATTGACCCTTAGTATATAAGATAATGTATGAAACTATATTTGGTATACCTAGTGGTTTATCCATCATACACACCGAAACTTTTACTTAGTTTTATGACTTATGAGCATACTATGTATCTCTATTAGAGAATCCATCTCATTCCAACCTTAATATTTTATCATCGCCTATAATACTTCATAATGAACATCAGTTTGGGATAAATTGATATCATACATTGGGAGTACAATTATCATTTAATTTATTGAAATGAATATCAATATATACTTTTGTACATCCAACATGAAAAGTGAAAAAATGGATATTTACTTTTATATTATATATTTTTTATTCCTAAAATATTTTAATAATACTTAACACATACCAACAGTAGTATCTATTTATCATATCATATATGATAAACTATAAGATCAAACTTATTTTTGGTTCAATTTCTATGGTAACATTAACCTATTATATCTATATAAAACATTTGTTACATCTTTATATGACCATCGGATAATACCCTCCCACTAAACTATTTAGTAAAATCTATGAAGAAATAAATTTTGAATAACTGTGAGATTTAAGAAACATATTCCAAATGTTCAACTAGCTCAACATATTCAAAATTATTAATTTTACAAAAAATGTTATGATTTAAAATTATTTTTAACTAATTATATTTACCATCATCAACCTTGTCCTATTTCAATAATATTTTTCTATAGAATAACCAAACTATTTGTAAATTTTTTTCCAGCATATCCCAACCTTCTATAGGATAAAGTGACATTCACTTTATTTTTTTACTTGCATAAACCTTTATGAAATATTGATATTGAATTTTTATTGTAACTAAATTTGAATCTTTAATTTTTTCCTTACCATTATATATCCTAAAATATTTAGTATATATGTGAAAATCAAATATTGTAGAGTGTTATGATTTTATACATATTAATTTTGAGATTCATTATGTTCAAACATGCTCCCATAAGTATCCTAGACACTATATTCTATTTAGAATATCTTGTTAAGATACACACACTTTTTTAATTAGTAAATAAAACTTATTTCCTTTAAGTATGAATAATTAAAAATAAACTATTGTTTCTATATGATATGTATTATTTATTTTGTTTGGTCCATTTTCCTATGAAAATTAAATTTTATCAAAATATTCCACTAATGGGTGGACAAAACACATTCCCTTATATTGTAAAAAACAAGATAAACTATTAAACTTTGATAAAAAAATTATTCTTTTCACCATCTATAATATGTTATAAAATTAGATGAATCATAAAACTTGTGTATATAATTAATCATAAAATTTTGTCCACAACAACTCTATATTAATAAACAACATCACTTGTCATATAAGATAAATGATATGAACATACACATCATCTACTTAGATTCATTTGAGATTAATAAATTCCTTTATATTTAAATCCTTGATTTAGAATATATTTTTTATCACTTAAATGCAAACTATAATCTCTATTAATTATTCCTTTGATTTTTTACTATTATATATTTAAAAAACATATAAAACATACGGTTGGTATCATATACTCTTCAAAACTAAATAAAAAATTTATTGAACACTAATATAAGACATAAAAATTCTATATAGTTTCACCAATACCTTTAGGTATCTGAAGAATTATATTGTATATAAATAATACTCCTTGTCCCTAATAATACCCCAAGGTTTATATAACATTTTCTGACTATTTGATAAAATATTATTAGACTCTCCAACAAACGTATCATCTTCTAGTATAAACTTTTACCCACTTTTACTATCCACACAACACTAGAATATTGTGATCACATTCCCAGAACATATATTCTATTAACTTTGAAAATATTAGGTAAATTATTTCATCTATTAAAAATATTGATATAAATTATAAAACAATGATTTCCTTAATCAGGAAAAAACTTAAAGAAAACTATTGTCTCGCCAAGTCGATAGCACAATCAATCATATTAATTATCTTCAAAATGATCAATCATATTGAGTATATAGTAATAAAATTCATTAGGAAATGTTTCATCATATTCCTTTGAAATGAAATGTGAATCAATCAATAATTCTCAAGCATCTAGATTCACCTATCGAACAACTTCAATACTTGTCTATTTAGTAACATATTACTCTAACATAGAAACTTTCTTACATAATATCTTTTCTCAAATACTAGTCTTAGTAGATTTTTACATTAAGCTTATATTTCCTATGTAATAGTCTCAAAGTTATTATTGATAATTATGATACTAATATTTATAAAAAATATTTTATCATATGACTGTCATTTTTTATTAATATTAATAATGACTTTTATTAAATGGAATTATAATAAAATGATGAACCCTTATTGGATTCATCATATAATTAATGGTATAATATCTATATTTCACTAATATTTGAGCCTAGTTTTTATCTCACAACATATCTATTCAGGTAGGGCATCATCCCAATCATATCATGTATTACTTTTGGATAGTTGAGAGCATAACTCTTTTATCTAATCTAGCAAGTGTATAAACTTAACTCCATTCCTATAGTATCCTAACTTATAGGATTTCCAAACTAAGTGTCGCTGAAATATCATTGAGGTATTTAGTTACATAACCTTTTGGAATAGAAATTTCTTCCATGACTTATAATAGTTAATTAATGGGCGCCCTACTTTATCAAGAACTACTTATTTGAATTATTGAGATATTGGCATGTACTACCTTGGAAGGAATCTAACACTTGGTATTTTGATGAAGCTCACATTTTTATATATTTTAAACTGAAAATAATTGTTTATAATACCACCATAGTGTTATTTAATGGGTAATTGTCACGTTTTTAGGTTTTAGTGTTACTTTGAGCCTAAATGTGAAAAATGACTAATTCTGGATTTTTGACAGATTTTTACATCAAGGGTATTTTGGTCATTTCCGGAAAAATATTATTCCAAATTTTCTGATTAATTTTTTTTAGAATCCTTATTTTATTTCCTCCACTTTTGTCTTCTGTAGAAGGAGCTGATTCGGTCATCTAAAGGGCCTAACAATTCATTGAAGTTGAACATTTTCAGGGCGGACAGCGTGGACACCACCAATGTAACGGAACCCAAACGCGGACTCGACACATCCAAATGAGCTGTTTACACATGGGATAGTACGAGGACATATATTAACGACTCTAAAAGAAATTTGGGGAAGTTTGGAAGTCATTAAGGAGTCCATTAAACGACATACTTTTGGAGGAACCATCCTGGATGCTTCGTCCAGAAACAGAAACTGAGAATGAAAAATTCATAACTCCTTTAAACGGTTTCAAATTTATCTGAAACTTTTAGGATATATGAACAATATATTTATGAACAACATTCATTAAGGGTGGAACGCATGAAGAGGTCATTAATGGGGTCTAAAACGCGTTGAATTTTGGGGGTCGAATTCTGCCTATAAAAGGAGGCCATCACCTCCTTCTCAAATCATCCCATTCTCCATCCATTCCTTCAAGGCACCAAGGAGGGAGGCCGGCCACAAATATTCCCCCCTTTTATTTTTATTTTATTTCTTTTCTTTATTTTTAGTTTTCAATTGTAATTTAGATTTCTAATAAATTCATGCATTGTTTTTATTTTTGTGTCCACCGATTCACCCTCTTCTCTTCCTCTCATCTTACCATTGTGAACTATAAATACTCATGATCATGAGTAACTAATCCGAGGAATATCCTGAGGGAGTAATCAGGTTCTTTAACCCAATACCAGGTTTTTAATATTCTTTGATTTAATTCTAAGGATAATTTATAGTGGGTGTAATCCTCACTGTGGTTGTCTAAAGATTAATTTCTTAATCTACAACCATTTTCCCTCGATTGAGGAGGTGGATGGAAGGTATTCTTGGCGATCGCTAAGTATAATTTTCATTCATAACCGGTGTAGAGTAAGGTGTGCACGCATACGATGGAGTGTATACACTGAGAATATTTGAAACTGGCCAATGAAGGTGCTCCCTGAAAATTCTATCAGGAGAACTTATTTTCTTTCATAATTCCATTCTGTTTAGCATTTCATGGTAATTTATAATTGAATGTTAGTTTCCTATTATTTTTTTTTATTTCAATTAATTTATTAAATTCCATTTATTTTATAAAATATAAAACAACAAAAAGAATTAGATTAAGTGAACTAGAATAAGTGATTGAACTGATTTCAATGCTCCTCAAGTAAGACGACCCTGGTCAGCCACTGTGCTGCATTAGGAAAATAAATTTGCTTTTTCCACGCCCTACGATATGCGTGCATCATATTTATATGGGTGTTAATATCACCATCTCATATCATGTTATTACCTTTATATATTCATTATTTTAATTATTATTTTTAAATACTTTTATATATGACAGATCAATATGTTCAAACCATATTGATTTTTATCCCTTTACACATCCCATGATTTATGTTACTCACCCAAATATAAAAGTAAAGACATATTTAAACATATCTAAATATATATCATGCATAATAAACATGGAATATTTTGGTAAAATCTAATATTTATATGATATTAACAATCATCACATGAGTAAGCTCATATTGGCAGATAACCAACCCCTTACCTCTCTAGAATAAGGCATAAGACACCGTACCACTAGGTAGTCCAACCCAAAGTCTCTATCCTTGAGGATATGTTACAAAAGTTATAATCCAATTCATTATAACACTAAAACTTGATATATACAAACTATAATCAATAAATATTATCAAAAACATAAATTCAACAAACACAAAGGTCTAGATCAATGAAAATTAAATATTATTTTATTATTCCTAATATTGTATGAAAATTTATAAGAGGCATTCTGTCTCATAAAATATAGCTTACAAAAAAATCATAATATAATCAATTTATAATAATGAATAATAAAAAATGGAATAACTTTCAAAAAAATTTAACAATGAGATAATCATTTATGAATAATTCATAAAACAAATATTAATCATAAACACTTTATAATTTTATCTTGTTTGTTATAAACATTCCATAATTTTTTAATATAAACACATTAAATCCATTTCATATTATGAAAATTTCATATTTTTTGTTATATGAAATTTTACTTTAATAAATTGAATTTCATAAAATATAATCATTTTATATTTCAATTTTCTATTATGTAAAACTTTTTTATAATTTAAATATAACATATTAAAATTACTCAAACCTTTGAATATATAAATTTATCAAAACTCTTTTGATAAGGTTAAAATAATTTTAAAATAAGGAATTTTTAGTCTAAAAATATAAAAATAATTATGATAAAAATTATGCAAATTTAGTAAATATTAACACTTTATTTTATTCCTTATTTTTTAATTTAGAAATTTGTTATAAATTTCCCCATATAATTTATAACTAAACACTATATTTATAATCACTTGGATTTACTTATAAATATTTTAAAATGTATTTAATATTAACTTTTAATATTTAAGGAATATCCTTCAATAAATGGTTCATAAAAATTGATTAATTAGTTATAAATTAATAAATTTATAAACACTTTATAAATTATTAAATATTCTCTAAATAATCATTTTAAATATTTATAAACAATTTATAAGTAATTAATTCAATTAATAATTTAAATTAAAAAAACATTTCTAATATATAATATTTTACGATACATATTAAATTATAGAATATAATTGATATGTGGTCGTATAGGAACTATTTATAAGTTATCTATCATATTTGAGGATATAGTTTATGTAACCCATGAAATTTAATTAGAGTAAGTGAACATTATATTTCGAAAAAAATATAAAATAATTAAGATTTTAATATTTTATGGAACCAATATTCTAATTTTATATGATGAATGTTGATTTTTAACTTGGTCAAAATAAACCTAGAATGAATGTTTTAAATTTTACCTTAGAAATAAGATTTCATGAATACAAAAATTACTATTTTTATATTCATCCATTTATTTATAATAATTTATTATAATATATGGAATTAAAAATTTATTGTCAATGAATATTATAGAAAAAAATATAAGATCATTTAGAGGTAAAAAAGGGATATTTTTCAGAAAACTATTTATTAAGGCATAATGTCTTCCCATTTTAATTAATTAAAATAATAATTAATTATGAATGAAATAAATGAAATTTATAGATTATATATATTTATATGTTAATTTAAATTCATATAATAATTATTATTATTAATATTGTTAATAAAATATCCTCTTATGCTTAAAAAATACATTTCATGTAACCCTATTTTTTGACACGTTCTAGGATATATTTTTATACAAAATTATGATACTTATATGAATTGAATTTTATAAAATGGTTTGAATATTTTAAATCATTATAGTTAATATTATTTAATAATTTAAATTTATTTTTTAATAATAATTAATAGTTAAAAAATAAAAATTAATTATCAAGGTTAAAGTTAAAACCAGTATAACCAGTGGGTAAATCTATGTAGATAAGGGTCAAATTGACCTAAAAACTTGTTGAATCCCCATTTTTTGGTTTTATGTTGACCTTAAAATTATCCCATTATAATATGATCCATTTTTTACGAATATTTCAAATAAAATGACATTACATTATTGAAAAACATTGAAAAATTACATGTGTGTCACTCGCCTCAATTATAAAAGGGAACCTCCTCCCCTTGCTTCTTCAAACCTATCAAGACATGTATCTCAACCAAAAAATAAAAACAATATCTCCCCAACATACTTATCCAAATTATAGAGGTTTGTTTTATACCAAAATCTCAACCTGGGGTTCCTTAATTAGAGATCCAAATGAGGTTTTTCTATGGGGAGGTAATTGTTTTCACTAAGCTCTTTCTTTTTTACTTTTTCTTTTATCACCTAAAATTATATATTAATGATTAAAATATTATAACCCAAGTATATTACATATAATAATATTTTATTATTATTATGTAAACAATATTTAACCATATCCTTCTCAATCGAATTGGAAACAAAACCTTCACTCGTGTGTATGACGGACTACCACCTTGTGAACCAATGTATTTTTTTCATCACAGACTCACATGGATAGTCACAATGACATAAATAATTAATATATATGATACTTATGACATGATATTTATTTTTTAAATTTAATATATCATCTAATTACTTACCCTTTGAAATGATTATGTTGCTCATGCGTATGTATGTCCTACTGCCTCCACGAGGTGATGTGATTCATTTTCCATAACCAAATTTAATTAATGATTCTAAAAAATGTATCTAATGAATAAATATGGTATTTATAGAATTATATCAGTCAATATTATTTAAATGTATCATATTCTCAATAAATAGATCTTTTGTGACAAACATGCATGAGAAAATAAGGCAGTTAACACCCAAACAATAGTAATAATGAAAGGTTGTTAATGAACTTGTGATAATATATTATAAAAGGATCATAAATGATATTATAAATATGAATATGGTTATGGTATAAATTAATAATATGATTAAAACCATTATATAGATGTTTAAATCATGTTCAACTAAAGGGAAACATGGTGTAAAGGATTTCATCTAAATTTCATTTCATTAACGTATATTTAAATGTTATCCACCGATTTATTTTATATGATAGATTGAATATTATTTTACGTGATATATCATGAATCCTAAATAATTCATGGTATTTTAAGTTTCAATTGAAATTATTTCATCCAAGGGGATTTGACTTTAAATTTACCAAGGGTAAGGGGTTCTATAACTCAATTTATTTTCATTGGGTTATATGATTTATTCAATGTCTTGGATATTATATGATTACATGTGAATGGAAAATTTATTTATTGTTTTTTTATTTCCACTTTAATTTTTGTGGAACTATATTTGATGAAAATAATCAACTCATTAATTAACTCTCACTTCAACGATATGATATTAGTAAGGGATTTAATCTCAATTTCTATTCCCTTGGGATTTATTTGTTGTTATGAACCTATTCAATTTTATGTGGTTTATATGACTCGACATTGATATATTTAACATCAATACATATTTATTTATAATTATTAATGTTTAAATTCATGTTTATTCTTTCATGAGATTAAAATTAAAATCTTAATAAAGTGTTAAGAATTAATTTTACAATCTCAATTTCATTTGGGATTTATTATATTTTTTGAAGTAATATTATAATTTATCCTTTATAAGCTCCAATAATTTTCTTTTCCTAAAGTTATTAAAGAATTTTAGATAATTTATTCAAACTTTTCCCCTATTTTTCACTTTGAATCAAGAAATGAAGTTTTTAAAATAAAAAACCAATTTAATTTATCTTTTAATCAAATATATTTTTTCTTTCATGTCAATATTTTTCCAAATTATTATAAAAGGAATTTTAATTAATTGAATGATTTATTAAAAAACATTTAAGTGATAAATTATTTTATAAAAGTTATTAAAGGGATATATATAAATTTTTGAAGGTTTTTTTAACTTTCATTATAAAAAGTCAAAATGAATATTTTTTTAACATATACGCCATTAATGGACTATCCTGCCATCGTAACTATTTAACGAAATTTACCTTATACAACATGTTTTCAATGGTTTTACAAATAAAACTCTTAAATTAAATATTAATTTATAATTTCTCTTCTATATTCTATATTTCATTAAAGGAGATGATTTTATTTAAAAAACTATATTTTTTACGAATCTATGGTCAAATATTATTAATTTTTTTTATCATTAACTTTTTCTTGAAACATTAAATTTATTCTGATCCTTAGACATTAAATTTCTCTTAAATATTAAAATTTTATGTATAACATATATGATTATTTCATAAACCATTTACCATTTCTATATAATGTCTTTACTTTGAAGTTTACTTGATTATCAAGGGAAATTTTGATATTTCATATTCTATACAGAATAAATATATTTATGGATAAATAATATTGTTTATAAATTGAATTTATCCTTAAATATATAATGAATTTATTGGAAATGATGTGAAGAGTGGGTATCAGTTATAGATTTCCCCTTGATACACCAACTGGTCTTATGAGACAAATCAGTTGGAAAAATTAAATGGGTTTTTAGTGTATACCAAACTATGGATTAAACTATATTGGTGAAAGGTCTTGATGATAGAGTTATCATGATGTATGAGATCATGAAATCCAATATTAATCATTTACTTCATTGAGAATTTTGTAATTATTATTCATGAGATTATTACATTTATATTATCCAAGGATGAATTTTGTGATTAAATTACTAATTAAATGGAATGTTTTTTTAGTTATTTACCTTACCATTTTGATTATTCCTTATTTACTCATGATATATTCCATTTTAAATAACCCTTATTGAGTATTTTATATCATTCTTATTTTTTTCCTTTCCCCCATTTATAAATAATAATTCTTTGAATGATTTTCAAGGATGCAAAACATTTTCTTTTAGCATGTTTTATATTTTATTCTCGATGTAAAATTGATGTCATGTATGTATAAGGATCTTTAATACAACTAGATAGATAGGTACTTCAAGGATATACAAGTTGTATTTATGCCAATATAATAAAGTTTGCATAGGCTCTGTGTTACTCGTGTTGGGGTTGTTACAGTTAGAATCAGACATTTTTTAGTAGAAACCTTAGGAACTAGATTTAGGAAAACATAGAATTTTTAACATATACCTATGAATAAATTTGAGGATAAGTTTCAATATAAGATAATAACCTAATTTTTTTAAGTTATATATTATTTTAATGTTTTCAGAGATGAATACATGTTTGGACACTATAAGTGGACATGGTTTTGGAACAGGTGGATATAGGTGTAATAACCTTGAAAAGGGCTGGTTTGAGTATATCTTGGCCATCATTGCGGTGTTCAGTGAATATTACCTTACCATGAAACATGTTTGAAACTCTTGGGAGATATTATTAGGATAATTTAAAATTTATATAAAAATTTCTATGATGGATTTGGAAATATTTTTATGATTTAAATATATCCCCCAAAAAACAAAGTGTAATATTTTGATATTAATAAAGTGAAAATATTCAATTTATTTTAAGTGTTACATCATATTTATAAATATATATTATTATTTTAATATATAAACTAAAATATCTATTACAGTATAAGCCATTAGTTAGAAATTTTTCTTGGTGGAAAGAATGGTATTAATACTCATGGCCATTGTGGAAATTTATATACTTAGAAATCCAATACAACTAGAGTTAGAGATAAGAAGATCATGGCTATATTAGAAGAGGTCACCCAGGTCATAACTAATAATTGTGAAAATATAGAAAAAAATGATGTTCCATGGTAAGATATACCTATATTGTATTGTTTCATGTGACATAATACCACATCATTTAGTGGGAATAATAATCCTATGGTATCCGAGCAATAGATTAATTCTCTTAAAAAGTTATTTTTGGCCTTGGGATTAGATGAAAAAAATGGTAATACTGGAAGTTTATTGTATCAATGGATATATTGATAAATGGTTTTTGTTGATCTAGAATACTAGGTAGGAAGAAAAAATAGAACATAAGGAATGAAGAGTAATAAAATAAATGTACTTCAATAAATATTTCCCTGAGCAATGAACTAAAATGAGGAGAAATTTCATCAGCATAAATCAAAAGGAAGAATAAAGTGTTTCAAATGATGATTCTATCTTTAAAATTCTATCTAGGTATTCTATGGATTGAATACATAATACAAAATTCAACATTGATAATTTATTTTAATGGATTAATCCAAGTTTGTGGAGGGAACAAGTTTCTAAATCTAATTCATCATATTATAAAATTATTTTTTTCACCATAAAAAAAGGGACAAAAATTTCTCTATCAAAAATATTCAAGGGGAATCAAGATAAGAAGAGGTATATTGAAATTTTTTGTAAAAGGGAATACATCAATTAAGAGGAATAAAATGAATCAATTTCCATCATATGAACAATGTGGAAAGAAACATCTAGGAAAATGCTTGAAGGGAATGAGAGTTTAATACAAGTTTGGTGATTGGGGTCATCTGTATAATAACTTTATAAGAAATAAAGGTAACACTACTATACAATGCTTAAAATGTGGTGAAATTTCGTATTACTCAAACCAATATCTCAATCATCAATGGAAATTACCACAAAATAGGCCAAGAGGAGAGGACCAAGCTTATGTAATCACTATAAATAATTTTGAAGTTCCCAAATATATAATGGTTTGTGATTTTATTATATCTTAAACTATATCTAATTCATTATTTTATTCTAGATACTATCATTATTTTATATATTACATATTTTCCAAGAAAAGTAAATATTTATTTAACATCTTAATAAGGGGTTTTTCAGTCAAAACACTAAGTGGGAATCCCATTACAATAAGGATGTGTGTGGTAGTTTCCATTATGACACATAAACAAGATCTATTTTTTAAATTTATTATCATACATATTTTTGTATTTGATATAATCCTTGGTATAGGATGCCTTTAAAAATATGATTCAAACATTTATTGTAAATATAAGGAGAATATTATTCATAATAAAGATGTTGAATTTCTTATCTTTATAGAGGTGAATTCATCATCTGGGTCATGTATAGATCCAACCCTAGTAGCTATTATAAATTAGATTCTTGTGGAAGAAGATAAAATGAAATATGTAGATAGAAAAGGAAATATTAAAATTTAGGATTCACATATTGTATAAAAATACATTAATCTATTTCCTAAGGAATTACTAAGACTTCCACAAGTGCATGACGTTGATTTTTCTACTAATTTAATCTATGATGAAAGAACTATATAAAATACTACCTATGGAATATCCCCAATATTATTAGATTAGTTAAAGAAAAAACTAAAATATTTGTGTGGTAAAGTATTTATACTCCCTAGTGTTTCAACTTGTAGAGACCCTATTAATTTTTAAGAACAAATATGGATCCACGAGGCTATTCATTGATTATAGGGAAATCAGTTCCATTATATTAAATAATAAGTATCATATATATACCACATATTGATGAATTATTTGATAAACATCACACATATTGATTTCTTTCGAAGATTGATCTTCATTTTGGGTATCATCAATTGTAATTAAAGAAACAATATATTCTGAAGGAAACATTTCGAATGAGGAATGAATATTATGAGTTTACAATAATTACATTTGGATTTTCAAATACAACAACTATTGTTATAGATCTAATGAACAAAGTATTCATGTAATATCATAATAATTTTTTGTGGTATTCATTAATGATATCTTGGTGTATTCTAAAATATATGAGGATAATGATAATAACTTTTGGATCATTATTGAGTATCTTATAGGAATTGAGTTGTATGGGAAATTTTTTAAGTGTGAATTATATCTTTAAATATTTTCTTTCCATGGGCATATTTTCTCCAAGGATGGAATCTTAGTTGATCTCATAGATACAAAATTTGTTAAAGAATATAATACACCAATGAACATAACTCAGGTAAATTTTTTCATTGGTTTGGTATGTTACTATCGTTGATTTGTTCTAAATTATACCCAATTAGATAACCCATTAAACTGTCCTATATGTAATGGTGTTAAGTTCATATGGATAAAGAAATATGAATAATGTTTTTAAAAATTGAATAGTAGATTGGTTAGTGATCCAACTTTGATTCTACCATTATGAAATGATTGATTTGTGACATATAGTGATGCATATGATAATTTATTTTCTTTTTTATTTATTTATAATGATATAGTTATTACCTATGTATCAATATAGTTAAAGAATCATGAAAAGAGCTATCATACCCATGATCTTGAATTGGCAGTTATAATCTTTAATTGGAAGATATGGAGACATTATATCTATGGTGAAATATGTGATATATACACAGACCATAAGATACAAAAATATATCTTTTCACAAAAATATATCAATATAAGGAAAATTGGATATCTCTATCTACAAAAGTATTATGATTTATCAATTCACTACCACCCCGAGAAGGAAAATGAGGTAGTTGATGCATTGAGTGGGAAATATCCTGGAGTTTTAAACCAAATGAGGATTGAAATAATAATATGTTAATAGATCTAGTAAATATGGATATATAAAATTTTATGAAATGGTATACATAACACTAGTTTCAAAATATTTTGAAATAATATTTATTAGGAAATATGAAAAATTTCTCAACATTATGATGAGAATTTTCAAAAGAAAATTAAATTTAGGACTACTGAAAATTTTCAATAATTCATATATGAAGATGGAATTCTAAAATTTGGAAATATATTATGTTTTTCATATATAATTTAGCTAAAAATGGAATTATTTGATGATTCTCATAGATATAATTTCACTGTACACATTGGTAGCACTATGTTGTATAGGGATTTGAGGGGAAATTTTGGGTGGGATAATATAAATTATGAAATTGCTGATTATATATCAAGATTTTTAGTTTATCAATAGGTGAATATTTATAGAAATAATCCTAGAGGAGTCATGAAACATTTAAATATTCCTATGTTAAAATGGGATGACATTACTATGGGATTTTTCATGGAAATACCAAAGGCATCTAGAAATAAAGATACAATATGGGTTATTACAGATCACCATTCAAAATTTGCATATTTAATTGATATAAGAGAAGCTTTACCTTTTGAGAACCTTTAATGACTCAATATTAATTAAGTTTTAACACTCCATGGTGTACCCATTTTAATTATGTCTGATCATGATCCACAATTTACAAAAAAAATGGAAATGTCTTTAGAAGTCTCTTGATACTAACCTATGTTTGAGTACCACCTACCATCTTCAAACTAATTTATAGATTGAAAGAACTATTAAAAAATTAAAATAAATATTTAGATCATGATCACTTTTATTTCAAGGTATGTGGGGTCATTTATTTCATTTTTAGAGTCTTACAATAATAATAGTTTACATTCAAGAATTCAAATTCCTCCATATGAAGTAGTATATGAAAGGAGATGTCGTACTAAAAATTGATTGGATGAAGTTAGAGAAAGTAAATGTATAGACCAAGAAATTTTTGTGTAGACAATGAAAAAGGTATAGGATATTCAAAATTATATTAAAGATGATTGAATTGGGAAAAATAATTATGCACATAACCAAAGGAAATATATGGAATTTCAAGTAGAAGACAATTTTTTTCTTAAAAGTATATACATGGAAGGGTTTAATATTGTTTCATAATAAACAGAAACTAATCCGTAGGTACATAATATGTTTTTAAATTCTATAAAGAATTAAATATTTGGATTAATGTTTGAAAATTCCACAAAATATCTATAAAGTACCTGATGTGTTTGTTGGACTCATCTGTTTTGATAATCCCAAATCATGTTTAAATATTGATCATGATACATTAAGTCAGTTAATAATCTTTGTAATCTACATTTATAATTATCCTATCCAGAACAATGTATACTCTTAAGTCTCATGACATTGTTGTATCAGCTTGAATCTTCTTACAGTTTATACTTATCTAAATATAAGTTCACTGTTGAAGGCTACTGGTAAGAGCTTTCTGTTCGTGGTCACCATTATAACTCACTGCCACTCTAAGTCAATGATGCTAAGAGATCACTTTTGAAGACTTATAGTCACTGTTGGAAGCTATAGATACAATGTTACTGTCAAAAGTCTATTGATGATCTGCTTATCAAATATCACAGACAAAGAGTTGCTGTCACAAGGTCATTGCTGTGACAAGGCTTCTATTAGAAGTTCACTATCAGACTCTTTCTCTAGTATTCTATTGAGAACTTCACTGTTCAAGTCTGTAGTTGGAAAGGTTACAGTTGAAGTCGTCAGATGTTATAGAACTACCAATTAGAAGCTTACTGTTAAAGGTTTACTGTTGAGCCTACCAATGGAGTTCACTGATAAAGAGCCACTGTTACAAAGAGTAAACAACTACTGTTACAAGACATCCAGAAAGCACAAAGTTCACCATTACAAGCCTACAGTTAAAGAGTCTACCGATGAAGTCCACAGTTTTAGAGATTAAAGTCTACCGTGTGAAATGCATCTGCTACCAGTCTAATGATATTCTATTCTTTTCTTTACCAATTTTATTAATACTATTATAACGGTCATGTCTAGACAAATTAATACATCTGACATTATTTAATGTGAATTGCAGGTATATCAGGAAATAGTACGATGTACGATTTAGAACACACGTGGTTGAATCATTTCTCTTGTCGGCCTCTACTGAAAAAAAACAAAAACACGAAAAACAAGAGACTATATAGAAGATATGAGAGAGACACAAAAAGAGCAGCCCAAATATACTTGAAAGAATCAGAGAACACTCAAGAACTCATTCATAAGAACATAGAGCCTCATGAAGATCTATTGAAAGAATCTTATTCAAGCTGTCATGGTGTGCTTCAAAGAGCTTAACATCCAAAAATCTAATCATCTCTACATCTGAAAGTCATAACCTTGAAGTTGCGACACTGTGTTTTGGAGTAAACTTGCAGAGAAGGACCAAAAATTCATCTCATTCATTCCAACGAGTCCAGAGCTGATCTGCCAACACATGAGAGCATTGTAAATTCATCCATACTATCTTTAGCTCTACTGTGTTTAAATACTTTACATTTGTGAGCAGTGTGTATGTAACACACACTGACTCTTGAACTTGAACTGAGGGATACTTAAAATCCCCATTCTAAACTCTCTTTAATTTTATTTCGCACGTATAACTGTGGAAGAAGCCTTGTGTGTCTTGGAAGTTCATTTGCCCACATAGAACTTTGGTAGAGGTTGCAAAACCTGGACAGTTTGTGAGAACTGTTGTAAAGCCCGATACATGTTGTCTTTCACTTTTAATATAATTTCTTGGTGGCAGGTGATCACCAAGTGGAGAGGACTAGGTCTTGTCTTAAGAATGAACCTCTTGTTTAAATTGTTGTGTTCCCATTTCATTACTCTGTTTTACATTTATCCACTGTGCTTATATTAGCAAAAACATAAATCTGTTTTTACATTCACTCTAATAGTTAGTTCTGGTTAGTGTGTATATCTGAGTTGTTTAGTAAACTTTTTTCAAAAGTGGAAGCAGTTCTCATATTGACTCTACTGAAGATTAATCAACCTTTGAAAAACCTGTTGAACAATAAGTCACTTATATCTCTACTACCTTAATTAAATGGACCGTTTTAATTTGGGGGACTTTAAGCCTAGAAGTTTTTAACAGAAATTTTTAATTAGAACACAATTCACCCCCCTCTTGAGTATCCACTCCGACCAACAGTGTTTAATATATCATTATTAATGAGTAACATTCTATATATGATGCATGTGCTCACCTCTAAAGGAATATAATTAAAACATGGTCTATCTTACTATGAAAATCCCATCAATATTCACAACACTAGAGAGAAAGTATTGAGGAATAAGATGAATTGACTAGTATGTTCACTTTTTATAAATCATTAAATGGATAAGAAAATGTGTGAATTGAAAGATTTTATGAAGAACCACTCTCATTTAATTATAAAGTAAAATCCATAAATAATTCAAGGAAATAATTTTTATTGGAGGGAAGAATACAACACCCAAGATTCAATTATAATAAGTGGAAATTATATTTTGATAAAAATAAAAGATGATTTAAATTTAAAATTTCATGGCACAAAAATTCTAATTTAATAATATTTATATTAATTTTTAACTTCCTTGGTAAAAATATGTCTAGAATGATTTTTTAAATTTCCCCTTAGAAATAAGATCTTATGAATAATAAAAAAAGTAATATTTAATTATTCCTCATTTTTTTATAATAATTTATTATAATATGTGTAATTGAAAATTTATAGACAATAAATTTAAAATACAATAAATATATTATCATTTTTGCATAAAAGGGGATATTTTTCAGAAAACTGTTTTGCGAGGCATAATGTGTTCCCATTTTAATTAACTAAAATAATCAACAATTATGAATTATTTATATGAAATATATAGATAATATATCAAAATATATGAATTTAGATTCATATAATGATTATTAATAGTCATTTATTTAATATAACATCATTTTATTCTTGGAAAATGCAATTCTTGAAAAACAATTTCTAATACATTTTGCGGGTTTATTTTTAAATTAAAATATTCTAATTTTATTAATTAAATTTGATAAAATGGATAAAATATTTGTAATAAAAATAAATAAAGTTATTTATTAATTTCTAATTAATTTTTATCATAATTATTAGTAAAACAATAAAAACTAATTACGACGGTTAAAGTTAAAACATGTTTATTAGGGGTTAATCTATAATGATAATGGTAAAATGACCTTAAAACATTCCCAAATCCCATTGGTTGGAAGTAGTTTTACCTTATACTCATACCATTATATTATGATCCATTTTTTAGAAATATTTTCATGAAAGTTTCCATATTTTTTTGAAAAACATTAAAAAATTACAAGTGTGCCACTCACCTCGATTATAAAAGGGAACATCCTACCCTCACTTATTGAAACATATCATGACCAAAAGCTCAAAAACTTGATAAAATATATCCCAAAAATTACTAGAAACTTTATTCTATTTAGTTTCTTCCCAAAATACCAACCCTAGGGTCCTTAATAAGTAATCCAAAATAGTTTTGAGTAAGTGAAGGTAATTTTCTTCCCCAAGCACTATCACTTGACTTATTCATTTATCACCTTCAATTATGTATTAAAAATACCAATATAATATCAAATATTAATATTATATTATTATGTGTTGTTAAATATATGGTATAATATTTATCTTTCTCCTTATCCATCAAATATAATTAAAAACCATTTCTCATGTGTATGGTGGAATACCACCTCAAGAGCCGATGTAATTTGTTTTCCATCACAGACTCATATGGATAGTCATAATGATATAAATAAATAATATATATTATACTTATGAAATGATATTTATTCTTTAAATTTAACAAATCATTTATTTTCTTACCCATTTATCCATTAAGTAAATGATAACGTCGCTCGTGATTATGTACGTCCTACCATATCCACAAAGTGATGTGATTCATTTTCCGTGTACAACGTTAAATAATGATCCAAAAAATGAATCTAATAAATAAATATGATATTTATAACATTAATACCAATATATATATATATATATATATATTATGTGACTAAATAATTTTCTCAGGAAATGTAACTTTTTTGGTAAATATGCATGAGAAAACAAGGGAGTTAACACTAAAAATAATATTAATAATGAAATTTATTTGATAATCAGAGATAAGATGTTATAGACGGATCATAAATGATATTATAAATATAATTAAGGTTTTTGTGTAAATTAATATCATTTTCAAAAACCATTATACATGTGTTTAAATAATTTCTAACTAAAGGGAAGTGTGATGTGAGAGATTTCGCCTCAATTTCTTTTCATTGAGGCATATTTTAATGTTATGAGCCAATTTTTTAATATGATGTAGATAATGCTCTTTGAAATATTATGACATGAATACTTCATAATTAATGGTATTTTATGTTTACCTTAAAATTACTTAATCCAAGGAGATTTGATTTTAATGTTTCTAAGTGGTAAGGGGTTACAAAACTCAATTTATTTTCGTTAGGTTATATTACTTATTCATTATCATTGATATTATCTGATTATGTAACAAATTAAGACTCACACTCTTGAATACTACGTTGGAATCCCTAAATTTATATTTCTTTCTTTTATTTTGTTAATTTTGAACCAAATTTTTCATTTAAACATTATAACAATAAACGGATAACCTAGATAACTTACAACTATGAGGACCTTTTAGGCGTAGAGTTTTATAGAATTTGGAAAAAATATTACATAAAATTTTCATAAGTCTTTAATTGAGAATTTCTCTGAACATTTATTATCTCACATTAGGTCACCAACATCATCCTTATAAAATTATTAAAAGACATAAATATTTTGAACTCATTCTTAATAACCTAAGGAAAATGAAATATAAGAAGGGTGAGATCAAATGCTTAATAAGTGTTAACATAAGCATTAACAATTGAATGTCATCAATGAGAAAAGTATTGCATATGTTTATGATAGAATAATCAAACTACTTTAGATAATCATAAAGGAACAGATACCTATCAATACCAGGATTATCAAAATATGAAAGCATGGAAAAGTAAGAATCCATCAGAATCAATAATCATGAGCCGTGTGATATCAATCCTGGTCATGATAAACATTAAAACCCCATAATAAGTAAATAAAAAACTTTTTTGGTAACTTTGAGCATCACTTTAATTTCTCTATTATAATCACTCATATAAATGTAATAACCATACAACTGACTTCCATACCCAATGAATTAGAGATCTATATTGGGGATCACCCTTCGTATAATCTATATCAGGCTCACCCATTTCTTATGATCTATAATGGGGCTCAACTTTTCATATAAGGTGTATTAGGCTCACTCATTTTATATAATACTAATGTACCATATCATGAATAAAATATTTTCCACATAAAACTCATAAAAATATGATAAACCCATAGAAAAAGAAACCATTTAATATTAATTTATTTTTAAATATAACTTGAATCCTTGAAAAGAAATGGGTTTCATAACAATATCTTTAACACAATCTTAATCTACCTAGAGAATGAATGAGGATGGTATCATTATAAAATATACCTATTTGAGCATAGGTAAAAATAACAGCTATTTAAATTGATTAATTGAAAAAGTTTTAAAATATTATAAAATTCATTTTTAGGAAATAACCTTTTCATTTTGAAAATATCATTTTAAAACATAATACTTTTTGAAACCCCATTTCTTTTAAAATAACTTTGAAAATTTTAAAACGAAGTTTTTTAAAATAATTTTAAAAAACCTTTTAAAATGTAAAACATTTTTAAAATAATTTCCCAGGAAATTAATCTAAAAATACCATTTCAAAATAGTTTTAAATCATTTTTAGAGAATATTATTTTGAATGGACATAGATTTCCAACCAAAGAGGTACATGAAGTCATATTTTCTTATAAAACACTTTCTAAAACATTTTAAGTTACAAAGAGTTAGATAATGGTAAAATCACATGAAAATATCATGAATAAATAGAGTACAAAATAATTCATAAATATTATAATATTAAAACATCAGATACATAATCATACATAATTCCGATAAACAATGAGATTGTAAAAAAAATAATCTTACCACTTTTGTAACATTGAATCATAATCCCCAAAAAGTAATAAGATTAAATGAAACGTGGAATATCATTAAAAATAATGATATTCATGATTTAAAATTTCAAAGGGAATTATATACACCTTTTGAAAAAATATAGGTGTATACCATAACAAACATCTCAAATAAGGAAAATTGTGACAAAAAATTCCTTACCACTTGGTAACTTTGAACCATAATCCCCATGAAAGAGAGAGAATAAAATGGATTTTAAAATACACATAAATTAATGTATAATAATCATACAATATTTATGTGAATTATATACACCACAAAAAATGGTGAATATTCCATATATCTTATAGAATTAAAATTAAGACAAGAAAACCCGTTACAAAGTTAATATCATTGAGGTGAGAATTAATCAATTGGGTGATTATGTGTAACAAAATTATATCTGAAAAAGGGATCTGATAATATAGTATAAATATATAAATAGTGGATACGACAATGATCTTGACATAATATAATTCACGAATTAAACATATAACAAATGAATGGAAATTGAGTTAAAGAAACCCTTAACTCGTGATTTCTAATAGTTTCACATATTTTAACCTCATGTATAATCATTTAAAGAATGTTTTCAACTCCTTACAAAATGATATTCATAATTATAATACCTTATGTTATGATTTTATAACATCTTATGACCCATTAATTAATAATATTTCATTATTTTCATGGTTTCTGGTGTGTTTGTTTCGTGGTTTCATGATTAGTTCATTTTTGTATAATTATGGATGTTCAAGTAAACTAGAAATAAAACACCATAAGTGAAATGAAATGGTTTTAATGAACTTTCATAAGTTTAAATTGTCCCATATATAATTTTTATTTCTTACATGAGGATGATTTATTTGATAAAATTTTAATGATAAATGTTTATTTTAATTTGGTTGTTTTTTCGAATCACCGTGAACTTGTTTCATTTTATTTTAATAAAATCATTATTCGTGGAGGTGATTAACCAACATATCATTGAAAATAGTTTCATTTCTTTGAATGAGAGGATATGAGAAATTAAATGGTTATGAAATATTCCATTATCAACGTAACACTCTAGTATACACATTATTTAATATTTTTTATGCATTGATAGATTTAGGAGGTGAGAAGAAATTAGAAGAAGAAAATAATGTAAGATAGGTGTTTTGAGAAATGTTTCTCTTAAATATAACCTCCTTGGAGTAGCCCTTAAAGACCTTGTATTTGGTATTTTTGTGTGAACATAAACACTTATAGATGGGGAGAGTGTGTAGGAGAGGGTTTGTGTTGATATTTGAGTAGATTCATTGATTTTGGGTCGAAATGTGGTGGTAATGGGTGGTATTTGTAATTGAATAGAGGTGGTTTTAAGTGATTATATAATGATTATATTATGTTTAAAGCTAATAAAAATGATGTGGAATTAATATACATGAATCTAGATAATGATTAATGTTGTTAAGTCTAGTTTGGGTCTAAAAATACCTCAAACCCCATTAAACGTACAATTTTTTCAGTTATTTTAAGCCTTTACCTTATAATTTTAACCCTTTTTATTATTTTACCTATAATGAGGTAATTTTTTTACCATGGTAAATTTTAAAATCCTAATAATGAAATTGACCTTGAAATGTAATTTGGATCTTCTTATTACAAATATGAAATCCATTTTACCTAATTCAATTCAAATAATAGAAAAATTATATTTAATATTAATCCCACACACAAAACAAAAAAGTAGTTTTTTAAAGTGAAATGTTCAAAACCTTGAAATATTTTTATATCCAATTTCAGGGAGAAATTTATTCAAAGGAAATAAATTAGTTTTATTGAAGTATAATTAAACTAATTATACTTTAAAATCTATTTAAAATATAATTTAACAATTTAAAAAAATTAGACAATAAATATTTTTGTAATTGAAATTTAGTTCTTTCACTATTCATCAAAAAAATTCAACTTCCCCAAAACACAAAAATTTAATTCTAAGATAATTTTTATTTTACACATTAAAAAAATAATTTTAATTTTAAAATAATTTTTTTAATTTTTTCAAAATTTAGTTTTAAAATATGTGTGCTGTTAAAAGGCTGAAAATTTTTCTTTTAGAAAAATATATCTTTTATGCCTTAAAATGGTATTTATTCATATCTTAAGACTATAAAACATATTGGATTAACTTAAAAACTTTTTATTGAATATATAAAATATAATTTTATTTAATATATTTTAGAAAATCTACTATTTTAATTTGTTAAGGTAAAATTACATTGTGGGCATGGAAATAGTTTTTAATAAAAACACACCCTTTAAATTCAATTGATTTTTATTTTTATTTATAATTAATTAGTAACCAATTAAGTCATTTCATAAACATTTTTAAGCTAAATTTTTATAATTTATTTAATCTAAGTCTTTCACTCTATTCCAATGTCTATGTGAAATAGTCACAATTAAATAATAATATTTAGCTATTTATTTAAGCTTGATGTGGGAATCTTGTATGATATTTATCGTAGTGTTTCCTTTTAAAATCTAAATATGCTACATTATCCCTCCCATTATTAATTTTTATCTCACAATTTTAACTTGGTCTTAGTAACTAGGGTTTTACTTTTCAAAGTACCTTTTTTGAATTCTTATATTAGAAAAAGGGTTAGTAAAACATCTATTACAAAAGAGATAAAGGAAAGTGTGAAGGCCACTAGAGATAACACATACTAGGTTTCCATATAGGAAAACATGGACATGTAACCGAAACATAACTTTAAAAAAATAATATAGAGTGATATATAACATGGTCATGGGATTTTTAACCATCACAAATCTATAAATATGTGATTGGTTAAAAGCTCACTGATAAAATTAAATGGATAATGTTTTTTAATCATTTTCCTAAAGTTAAGGAATTTATTTACATTATAGAATATTAACATAAGAAAACATACTTAATTGAAAAGAATAATTTCATCCTAATAATTTCTCTAAATGACGGCTAATGTTTAATTTTTTATACCTGAAGCATCATAATCAACTTATTTAGACAAAAAAATCTATTCAAGTATAACCATATATTCCACATGTCTTTAGAAATTAACCAAAACCAACAATCGTATGTACAATATGAATTAATTTCCATAAAAATAGTAAAAAATTTTATGATGAAAAACTAATTTAATCATCAATAATAAATAGTAATACACAAATTTCAACATAGATCATTCAGCAAATAACAATCCTTAAAATTACTCAAAAACAACCTTAATATATTTGAACCTAAAAGGTTATATTGTACATTTATTTTTTCATCTAAAAAAATAATAAAATATGAATGTCTCCAAAAATATCGTTAGTCACCTCAAAATTTCATATATTAAAGACTCAGAAGGGGTTTCTTTGAAACTCAAATTATTATCAAAAATAAATTTATAAACCTATGATGATATCCATAACTATTAAAAAAAAATTTAATCTTCAAACTTATCTAAACCATCCTCTATTACCGACTATAACAGCCTAAGACACAAAATCCTGGATCCTGTGTTGAAATACATAAATTTACATTTTTGGATTTGATGTCCATAATTGTGACCCAAATTTTTTATCTAAACATTATAACATAATAATTACACATATAACACATAAAAAATAAAGGACCATTTAGGTTTATAGTTTTCTAGAATTAGGAAAAACTCATATATAAACAATTCACAAGACTTTAATTGATAATTTCTCCAAACTTTTCTTATTTCTCATTAGGCTGTCAACATCATACTTATGAAATCATTAATAGACATAAATAATTCAACTTCATTATTTATAACCTAGGGAAAAGGAAACACAATTAGTTTGATCTCAAATGATTATTAAAAGTAAATATAAGAACTAGCAAGTGAATTTCATCAATAAGTATTAGATTGTATAACGACATGATGACATAATCCAAGTGCATGAGTAAATAATAAAGGAAATAATACCCATAAATACATAGATAATAAAATTATAAAAATATGGATAATGAAATAGTCATCAGAATAAATTATCATGAGCCGTGTGATATCAAAATTGGTCATGAGAAACATTAAAACCCTATAATAAGTAATTAAAACTATTTTTTAGTAAATTGGAATATCAATTTCATTTACTCTTACAATCACTTTTATAAATATAATAACCATATTGTTGAATTACATACCCAATTCATTAAAGATCTATAAGTGTGATCTCCCTTATTATAATATACATCAGGATCACACATTTCTTATGAATTATAATGGGGACCAACCCTTCATATAAGCTATATCGGGCTCACCTGGGAGCTATAATGGGGCTTAACCAGTCATATAACCTATATTAGGATTAATTTTTCTATATAATTATCATATACCATATCATAAATAAAAAAATCAACATAAAACTCATAAAAATATGATAAACCCTCGTAAAATAAATGGGTTTTATATTAATTTCTTTTGAACATAAATTTACTCCTGTAAAAGAAATGGGTTTCATAACAATCTCACTAAAACAATATTATCAATCCATAGGAAGAACGAGGATGGTATCACTAAAAAATATCCCAATTTTAGAATAGGTCACAATCATGATTTTTATGTTTATTAATGGAAATACCAATTAAAATATCATTAAATCCATTTTTAGGAAAATGCACTTTTCATTTTTAAAGTCACTTTTTAAAGAATAAAAAATTTATAACATTTTCTTTGAAAATAACATTAAAAAAATAAAGTTTTTTGAATAAAATTAATAAAATTAAAATTATTTCCCTTTAAAAAAATATTAAAATACCATTTCACACTATTTTGAAAACATTTTTAGAAAACTTTATTTTGCAATAACGCGGATTTCTGACAGAATCGAGTGATGAAGACATATTTTCTTAAAAACACTTTCTCAAACATTTTAAATAAAAATAGTTTTATAATGGTAAAATTAATTCATGATATAATGAATGAAAATAATTTAATATAATTAATTATAATTATAATATTTCAACATAAAATACATAACCATACACAATCTCAATAAATGATGAGTTGTTAAAAAACTCTTACCACTTTTGTAACATTGAATAGTAATACCCATGAAGTAATAATATTAAATTAACCTTATAATATCATAAAAATAATTAGCTTCCTGATATAACATTTAAAATGGAATTAGATACACCTTATGAAATAATATTGGTGTATAACATAATAAATATCTCAAAAAAGGAAAATTGTGGTAAAAATTCCATACTGCATGGTAACTTTGAAAAACTAATCCCCAAAAAAGATGTATCATAAAATTGATATATACATACACATAAATATTTTTATAAGAATCAAAAAAATACATTCATGGGAAATATATTCACAACACAGAAAAATAAGTGGTGAATATGGCATGTGTCTCATAGAAATAAAAGTGCGATGGGAAAACCCCATAAAAAGAACGTATCATTGAGGTTAGAATTAATAAATGGAGTGATTATATGTAACGAAATTATATCAAAAAAATATAAGTTGTAAAAAACATAAATAAATAAAAATTTAATTACACACATAATTTTTACATAACTTATTCCATGAAGTACAGATATAACCTAATGAATATAAATTGAGTTCAAGAATCCCTTACCTCACGCTTCACTTTAGTTGCACATAAATTAACCACATGTATAGTGGATTAAATAATTTATTTAAATAATTAAAGAAATATATTAATATTTATATTACCTTTGATTATTATTTTATAACATCTTACGACCCATTCATTTATAATATTTCATTATTTTCAGGGTTTAAGGTGTGTTCGTTTCATGGTTTCATGATTAGTTCAATTGTTTATAATTATGGATCTTCCTTTAAAATGGAAATAAAACTATAGAAATGAAATAAAATTTTATTTATTAACTTATATAACTTTTAATGATCCCAAATATGATTTTCATTTCTTACTTGAGTATTATTAATTTTATAAAATGTTACTGAAAAATGTTTAGATTCATTTGGTAGTTTTTTTCAAACCATCATGAACTTGTTTCATTTTATATAATATTATGTAAATATAATTGTAACAAAAAATGAAATAGGTTATTATATAGATATTAAAATATTATTTAACCATAATAATACCTTTATTACCACCAATTATGGTGGTAATGGAAAATTAACAAAATCATTATTTAGAGAGACGATTAACTGGCATAACATGGACTATAGTTTCACTTCATTAAATAAGATTATATAAGAGATTAAATGGTTATGAGATATTAAATTATGAACATAAAACTAAATTGATTAAATTATTATTTAGTTATAATTCTTGGGTGGAATATTGAGTTTAGAATAAATTATAATAAGAAAAAAAAGTAAAATATGGGTTTTGAGAAAAATATTTCTTGGATATAACCTCCTTGGAGGACCCCTTGAGGACCTTGGATTTAGTTTTTGGTGTGACCAGAACCACTTTTACATGAGTATAGTGATGAGGATATGGTTTTGGTAGATATTATAGGGGATTCAAGGATTTTTCTCAAAATGGGTTGGTTATTGGTGGTATTTATACTTGAAGATGGGTGGGTTTAAGTGATTAAATATTAATTATTTTATGTTTATAGCCAACCACATTGAGGTGGTAATATTTTTCACAAATTTGGATGATTATTAACTTTTTAAAGGATATTTAGGGTATAAAAATACCTCATAAACCATTAAATTTTTTATATTTAGGTATTTTAAGCCTTTTCCTTTAAACTTTAACCCTTTTCATTATTTTACCTATATCACGGAAAATATTTTTTTACCACTGTAAATTTTTAGGCCTAAAAATAAAATTAAAATTAAAACATAATTTGGAACTTATTATTAAAAATATGGAATCCATGTTATATAATTAAATTCACATAATTTTTAAAATTAGATTTAAAATTAAACCCACATACAAAATGAAAAATCCACTTTTTAATGTGAAAAGTTCACATGTTTGAAATGTTTCTATATTCAATTTCAATGTGAAATTGATTTCAATGACCTAAATTGTGTATAGATAAACTAATTATTCTTTAAACACAATTTAAAAGTTCGTTTGCAGGCATTCATTCAAAAGTTCGTTTGCAGGCATTCACAAAAGGGGATATGTGGCTCATGTCAAGGCAGACTCTACTGCGGTTGCGGAGCGTATTTATTTGGGAGAGCACTTTATAATTGGTAGATTGATTCTTCCGAAGGGAAGTATTACCTTGAAAATGGACTGTCTTCAGCAAAGACATGCAGATGCCTGGGGTTTTGACTCTTGGCAGTGCGTTTCTCTTGGCAAAGGATATTACAACCTAATTTTCCCTTCTGCAGACCTCAAACTCAAAGCCTGGAGCTTCATCTCAATCTCATTTAGGCCAGGTGCTTTCCATATCCGGGAATGGGACAAGAGATTCAACCATTCTGAATTAGATAACTCCTCAGCTCAGGTATGGATCAAATTTTTTTGTCTTAATTGGATTTTATGGCATCCTATAATTATTTACGATATTTCACTTTCCATTGGAGTTCCTATTAGAATGGATAGAGAAAAAGAAATGGCTAGATTCAGTCACTATGCTAGATGCCTCATTGAGATTTATCTTTTTTCAACACTTGTTGATAGAGTTTATTTATCCATGAATGATGAAGAATTAGAGATGAGAATTGAGTTTGAAAGGGTACCTAAATTTTGCCATGTAGGGTTTTAGGTCTTGATTCTACAACGTGTAGGAAGCCTATAGTGTGCAGCATATGCTCCCTTAGAGGACATGACTTCAAGTCATGTGGAAAGTTTGAGAGGGTGAAACCTATCTCTGTTAATCTGGATCAATAGAGAAAAGATTTCTTGCATACTATTTCTAACAGTAATGATGTCCAGAGACCTGAAGTTACAAACTCTTTGAATTTTAATAGGACCTGTAATCAAACTAAGAAATCCTGGGTTGAGATTGTGGAGGAGGGAGATCCCTCTTCATCCTTGCAAGCTAGGGAGGAAGATGTGATAGCGAATAGGACAACTATGGCTTTGAAATCTCCTGCTGACACTTATGTTTGTTCTGAAAATTTGATTATAGTGCAGACTACCTCTGATATGGTTGACACTCCTATGGGATCACAAGGGAACTTGCATTAGGATTTTCAACCAGGGTCTGATTCTGGACAGAAACAGAATGTAGCACTAGCTACATCTCAGATTCTGATGCCTTCATCTGATCCATCTAAAGTGGCAGATAATTATAACAAAAAGAAATCAAATATGGACTGTGTTCCTGATGTTGAGAGGCTTCATAATGCAGGATGCTCATAACCCCAAGCTAAGGAAGGGCCAAGCAAACAGAACTCTATTTTGGTTACTCCAGTGGCAAAACTGCATAGTGTGCAGTGCAGTGATGTTGATCACACTATAACTCCTTCAAATGATATTAATTTTTCTTCTAATGTTGATCTTGTTTCTCCTATTCTAGAGGATTTGGATCCATTAGCAGGGGCTGGAACCATGACTCCTTTGGGGGGAGTTTATTATGAATCTCAGATTTCCAATATATAGGCGCCTGATACAGCAGGGACTGAAGATGAAAAAAAAGAAATAGAGAATTGCAATTGGCAAAAATCAAGAACAAGAAGCCAAAGGAAAAAGGAAAGAAAGGAAGAAATGAAGAAGAAGGAAGAAAATCAATCTGCCAGCTCTGATGAAGATATTGAAACATTATTGCAGCAAGCTCAGGAGATTTCAGACCGCTGCTCTGGAGGAAGAGGTCAGGGGCGTATCAGCGCCAAACTGTTGAATGAACTGAGAGACCAAGAACGAAAAATTTCAGATAAGGTGAGGAAAAAGATTGGTTCCCAAGGAAGGGGACGCTAATGTATTTGTTTGCACTATTTTCATATGTTTCTCCCCTTGAATCTCTTTTATAAATAAATTTGCGGGGCTTGGAACCCTCAACTTAAAAAAAATTAAATTTCTCTAAAAAACACTAAAATTTCTCTCTAAGATAATTTTGATATTTATATTCCAGAAATAAAGTTTATTTTTCAAATAAAATTTATAAATTTATAATTTTTTTATAATAGGTGTGCTGTAAAAGGGAAAAAATTTCATTTTGGACAACTATAGATTTTTATGTTCTAAAATATGATTTGTTCTTATATTAAGCCTATAAAATATATTGGATGGATTTAAAATCATTTAATTGAATATAAACCATAGAAATTTTGTTACTTTATTTTAAGAAATGTTATTTCTTTATTTTTTAATATAAAATTCCACTATGGACATAAAAAAGGATTTTTAGAAGAACATGCCTGTAAGAACCGAGATGTTCTTTTCAGGTATATTTCCCTTTTTCGGGTGTTTTTAAGAAAAATATGAGTTTCTAGAAATTTTCCTAAGTACACACCATGTAATTTTTGAGTACACGTCATGTACTCGGTTATGGCGGGTAGTCGTGTGCTGGTCGTGTGGCGGCCTTGTACACGACCATGTGTGGTGACCTGGAGGCCGGCTAAAGCGGGGATCGATAAGGGCAAGTACACACCATGTACTTTAAAAGTACCTACTGTGTACTTTATTTTTTTTCATTAAATGCATCGAGGTCAGGTCTAATCAATAGAAACACCCCATTCTTCGTCCGTCTCGTCCAAGAGCGTCGTACGACCATAGATCTTTGACGATCCCTCGAGCGAGCATCTTTCCTCTGAATCAAACATTTTCAGTTGCATTGGAATCGAATCTATGAGTTAAATCTTCTCCTAAATCACAATTCCTTGTTTCCTCCTCTTTCTCAAGTTATCTTAGGTTGAACTTTTTAGATGTTTTTATAGATCTACAGTGTTTTTGGGCGATTCAAGGATTGAGGTTCGCTTATATCGATCTCCTAACATCGAGGTAGGTGGTTTGTGCCTTTCCGTTGAAAATATTTGAATTATATGTGCAAATTTTCCCAATACCCTTGAACATGGTATTTCATGTTTACCGCTTTACCCTTTTTATTTTCCTACTATGCTTTTATGCTTGAGTATAGGTGAATTGAATGTGAATAGGGTTAATTGTTATGATTTGGATGTGTTTTCCAATGCATGTTCTATTTATAACTTTTTGGTCTTTCTTAGCCTATTAGACTTCCTTGTTTGTTTTTCCCATGCTTAGTATTATAGGATGGTGTGATTATCTTTTCAGAGATACTATTATGCTATAGACTAATTAGAAAAGTAGTTCTTGAGGTTTACCTTTTCTGATACTCTTTGTTGTACTTGTTGACTTACACAGGGCCGTGAGAACCTAGTGTAGTAGACCATAGAGAGAATGGATGTAAGGGATTCTCCGGAGTGTATTTTATAATTTTATGTTTTGAGACCACAGGAGGAATTTCCATTGAGTGCTTCCTCAGAGAGTCTGTTGTTCCTTGACGCAGGCCACAGGGGGAATGAGACATTGAGTGCATCCCCAGAGCACATTTAGTACCGATACGAGACTATAGGGGGAATTGACGGTGAGTGCTTCCTCGGGGAGTCTATACTTTAGCTGAACAAGAGAGGTGAGACTGTGTGTGCTTCCCATAGGGTTTCTTGTACTTGTTTGGTTGAACCAGAGGGGTTAGTCAGTGAGTACTTTTTAAGAGGGTTACCTGCTTACTTAATTATGAATTGAATGCTTTGAAACTGTGGATTATTACTGATGAGTACTTTATAGTTTACTGCTTCCTTTTTATTATTACCTGCTATATACTCACTGACTGTTATGCATAGATATTTTGGTGGTTGCCTACTAGTATTAATCTCATACCCTGTTTGGGTCATGCTTTTGGGCCCAAATAGATTATATTGCTTTAGGTATAGATAAGGAAAAGCACCCTTCTACTTTAGGTACTTGATTGCTATGGAGCTGGAGAGCATGGGACAAAGCTGAGTCTTGTGATGATGAGGAGTTTATCAAATTTTTTTAACTTTTTTTAGTAATATATTCATTATTGTGACTTTTTTGGATATTTTCATAGACATATGTATCATGTATCATTTTATATATGTGCTCTATTTTATTCTATCAAACTACCACTATTTACTTTTGTATGGTGATATTACTATTTCCTCCATTGTATATCTATTTTAATTACACTGTGTAATCTTCCAATGAGGTTATTGTTTCCCCACTATCACACCCAAGGACCTCACTGCTAGTTGACAGCCTCTGGAATTTGGGTAAATGTGCTTGAGGCCATGTGACCAATCAGGTAGGGGGTGCCTCTGGGTGGCTTTCGGAACCAGGACATTACAATGTGGTATCAAAGGAATTATTTTCTTTAAGACTTACTTTTTGGAGCTTATATCCAGGGATATGAAAGAATATGTACTTGGTAATAAGTTGTGCCTGGGAGTAGATAAATCTTGTATAGGGAAAATCTAATCTACCTCATTATTGCAATTTTCTGGCTTTGCAATTTTACAGTTGATTGGATTTCATCATTGGGTGACTCACATGTTTTGTGCTATTATTTTTGTGGTTTTTGAGGTTCTATTTCTGTTGTAACCCGATGAGATGAGGGTATTCCATCTCATGCATTATATAGGCACTTGTTATAAATTATATGTCATGCATTCTTACCATGCCATTTAGGGTGCATTAGCCATTTCGGGTTGTTGTGATAGATGTTGTACTAAGATATGCATGTTGTTGTGATAGATGCTTGATAGAATACTTGCTAGGGTATTGCTTTATGTATAGTTTTGTTTGAATGAGGGAAAAAATTTGGTTCTTGAGGTGTTATAGGCCCTCACGAATAGGAATTTGGTGGATCATTGACCTGTTTTTCCTTGTTGTAACATGTATAAGATGCCAAGATTGGATTCGAGGGGAGTATGGGCCCTCACGGATCAGAATTTGGCACTTAAATGTTCGTCTCAGTGTTTTTTATGGGTTTCAGAGTAGTTTCTGAGGCTTACTATTTGAAAAAACCCAGAATACACAGCGTGTAATGTTAAATACATTCCATGTGTTCTTCTATTCAGGAAGAATCTGTTTTTCAAAAGTACATGCTGTGTACAATATATAGATGTCATATAGTATCTAACTATGTCTCAGACTATGTGGGTTGGGACATGGGGTTTAGGATCTTTGGTGGGACACACCGTGTACCTGATGTATACACTGTGTTGTAGAACTATGTAACTTTTCATGTAACTAACAACACGAGTCGGTTGAGTCCTTTCTAATACACGTCGTATCCATCTGGAACACACTGTATAGTGTAACCTGAGTACTCGGCCATGTATCAAACAACACGGGTCAGAAAAATCTTCCTAGTACACGTCGTTTCCATGTGTAAAACTTTGTGTAGTGTGAGCCGTGTATCCGGCTATGTCACTAACAACACGGGTTGGAGGAGCACATCTTTTACAAGCCGTGTTTTGAAAAAACACACTATGTAGTCCTATTTTAGGAGATCTGTGTGGGTTAGCCGTGTAAGGGGACTCAGGCAGGGGAAAAGGATTCTAGTGCATGTCGTGTGTTAGGACGCCACGCCTTGTGTTTGGGGTGTTACAGCACAAGTTGTAGAGGGAATACACTCCCATGTGACTGGCTTAAGGGAACACATCATGTAGGGGACATACACGCCATGTAATCATGTTTTAAAAAACATGAATGTTTTCTTTCTCCTATTATCTTCTTATACTTCTAGTTTTTAGTCCTTGATAATATTGATCTAAGGTGTGTTCTTGAAATTGCATAGTCATTCCACTGAGACGTCTTCCAGTTGTATTCCAGTTGCAATTTAGTGATCAAACACCAGATATGGCTGATCAGGGACTTCCTGTAGATCCTCTAGTTGTGCCAGTATTGAAACCAGTAATGATACCTGACACAGGTGCTAATGCACAGTTTAGGGAGGGCTTTATGAGGATGATGCATACATTTCAAGGGGCACCGCCTCCTACCCTGTCAATGTCAGAATTGACGCAAGTTTTCCAGCAGCAGCATCCTCCCACCTTTATAGGGGAAGGAGGACCTCAGGCTGCAGAGTCATAGCTAGAATCCATGTTGATGATCTTAGAGCATCTGGAGATTCCTCCAGATAGGAGAGTGAAACTCTCTACGTACAGGCTATGGGATTCTGCCAAGAGATGGTGAGATGTGATCTCACAGGAGGGACATCAGCAGGTTATGACTTGGGGACATCAACAGGTTATGACTTGGGAGGAGTTTCAGTGTATCTTCTATGACTAATTCTATTTAGAGACTTTGAGGACCGATTGATCTAGGGAGTTTGTGATCCTGGAGTAGGCTACCCTTTTGGTTATGGATTATTCCTCTTGTTTTCTCCGAGCTTCCATGCTTTACAGCCTTCCTTGGGGGAGATGAGTTGTTCCTAGAAAGGAAGTTTGAGTATGGCCTCAGACAGTACATATGTTCACAGGTGAACATCTTCAAGTTGACTTCCATCACTTCTATAATCAACCAGACACTGATCACGCTGTTCAATCTGAAGGATTCTAGAGTTTTGAGCTAGGGCGACTCGATATCTAGTGTTAGTATCCCTCCATCTGACAGGACTAAGCACCGTAGGGAGTCTTCATGCTGAAATCTGAGGATGAAAGATACTTCATCGAGAAGCCAGGTGGTATGCTATTAGTGTGGGAAGAGTAGGCGTATGAGGCAACATTGCCCGAGAGACCAAGTGGAGTGCCAATATTGTGGAAACATAGAGAATCTTTAGCACATCTATCAAATCTTTTAAACAACAGCTAGTGACAAGGGTTCCTCTATGACTCCTCATTTAGGATGAGATCTACCAGATTCTCACTAGTCTGGGAATTGGAGTTCTTCCATCCATTTAGCCCGAGGTGGAGGTCATGTCCATGGTAGCCTGTTTCTAGGTTTTTAGCAACAACAGGGTGGATCATCTCATAGTGGTTAGGTAGGGTCACAGGGTCGCGGTGTAGGCCAGAAATTTTAGTGGATCAAACCCAACAGGAGCAAGAACTTAGACCCTCTACAGTTTGAGGTACGATCCAAGTTGCCTCAGTTTTATCTTATGCTCTTTTCGATACAGGGGCTTCCCATATCTTTATATATGTTGTCGTTGTGGATAGCCTTGGGATATGTATCTTTTCTTCTACCGATATTTTGATGCTAGAAACTTCATTGGGGACTATAATAGCTAGTGTACGATGATTAAAGGAGTGACCTCTAGAGGATGATGGGTGTCACTTCTTATGGGATGGTTGCGCCCAAATTTACCCTACTGGTAAAAGCGGTCGATGTAGTACATGTAGGGGTCGAATCCACAGGGACCAAAGAAGTAACCTTGAGACGCTATGATTTGGTGAAGGATGGGCTTTGAAGTAGCCAACTTTGGGTTCGATTTTGGATGGTTTAAATAACACTAAGAAACCTACGTGAATTCAATTCAATGAAAATAGGTTGATCTAGGATTATTCTCGGGGTGGATTGAATGAATTTTACTTCTTTAGACAATTTTGGTTTTGTTAATTCTTGATGAATCCATTCTTCAAAAATAACACTACCTTCATCATTTTCTGGTTTGGTGCTTACTAAACACAATTACTAATCCCCTATACACTTAGAGAACCAAATTCATGATCTCTCCGAGGTATATGGTCATTTAGTAATTGAATTTAGTTTGCTCAAACACATTAAATATGAAGAGTAGAAATAACTGAAGAATGGATGTCTAAAATTAATTATCCAATTAACAACAATTCGTTCATAAAATAACATTCAATCCAACCTTTTCATCCTCCTAAGATCAACCCATTAAAGGGTTAGACCTCCATTGATGGTATACTCTCAATGGTGGGCGGAAGATGACTAACAAGAATTGGATTGAAGAAATTAAAACCGCGGAAATAACGAGCACTCCTCCGTGTGTGTGAATGAAATTCACACCTATGTGTGAACTAATTCACAACAACACAGATATATCACTGTGATTTGTGATAATAAAGTTTTAATAAATGTAATGAAAAATATATAAGAGAAAGAAGTTAATTAAGAACATAAATATACAAAAAAGAAAGTTACATGGAAATGAAAAACATTACGAAGGAAATTTGGAAGCGTAACCTTACAATGAAACAAGCAACAAAAGATGATAAGAAAAATATCCACCCCTATTACCTTCACCACCAGCTCCTTATATAGGCATATTTGGAGCCTTAGGTACATCCCCCAACAATTAATTCACCCCCCAAAAATTAATAGAGTCCAAAGGAGGGTGAATAATCAAAAGGAAATTGATGTTTTGAATTTGACCCGGAAAACTGTCCAGATTCATCCACCATATTGACGTGTGAATTTGTAATTGAAGAAGGCCGAATCTAGAGGGGTTGTAGAAGACAAATATCTTTTTCCATCTGTCCTATATGATCTGTAAACATTTCAGGAAATTTGGCTTAGCCGTTTGGACGTTATGGTCGAAATGGTGGGACGGAGTTTTGTGCATTAATGTCGGGTCCACCATTTAAATCTTAACTTCAGATCCCTTTATCATCATGAAAACATTAGATTTATCTCTGGACACAATTGAATAATATGATACTCATATTTTTATCTTTCTACTGTATAAATTTTAGCTTCATTGGGATTGGTTTGTGGGACCCAAATTTGTTTGATTGGCCTTGGGCCCATTATGCTTTTTCCAGCAAGTTTCTGCCTTCAGGTGCAAAAATCTCCATCTTCACTTGTGATTCATCCATAAGACCTAAAAGAAAAAATGTTCCAAATAAAGTGATGAATCATATACCAAAATAAAAATTTAAAATAATGAATATTTTAATTTCCAAAAGAAAATTATTGAGTGGGCCCAAATTGACACTTTAAGCATGAATTGCACAATGATGGGAAATGAATTTCAATTTCTGAATTAGACTAAAATTGATGTTTATGAACTTTTAAACACATTAATATTAAGTTTTTAACAATGAATATTAGACACTTTCAGTGACTAATCACACCCCCCAACTTGATTTTTTCTAGTCCCGATCAAAATATATTACAAATATGAAATTCAAATCCCATTTTCCAAAAACATTTAAATACACATTGCTCACCCAAAGACCGCATACCAAATAAATTATGGAACCCATAAAAATCATTTAAAACAATCTAGGTCCATAAGAATATCCCAATCCCAAGCCCATTCCTTTGTTCAAATTCATCACCACATTTCATCCAATTTCAATTAAGCATGATAAAGTGTTGTGCATCACAAAAGATATGGGGACCATTTTATTGTTCAAGGGGAAAAAATGGAAGCACTAGATGAGAATCACATTAAACCTTAATATGAGTATCCATTTTTTGGAATTTTTTTGATGATTTTTTTATCCACAATAGATATGAAAAGACTAACTCTGGGCAAGACAACTATGGAGTCACGATCCCCAAGTGCCAGACGCCACACATATTGTCAATTTCATGCTCTACAATAGAGATATAATGCCTAACTCTGGGCAAGACAACTATGGAGTCACGATCCCCAAGTGTCGGATGCCACACATTTGGACAAAACATTTCTCTATGTGGTCAATTTTTTTATTTTTTTATTTTCTGTTTTTTGTTTTTATGGATACTCAAATTAAACTAAAAGAGACCCCAGAACCCTATGCTATAATGAAAGGGACACAAGAAATAAAATTTACACCCACGATCCAGTAGACGTGCATTGTGGAATTTTTATTAAGAGGATGAAAATGTAAACATTGAAAAATTACATCGGACAACCTCACTTTCCAAAAACTATGATCATGAAATTAAACTTGCATTAAAATCAGAATCAAGGCATACAAAATTATTTGATATCCAATTTTAGAGTTTGCAATGTGTGTTATCATGTTCAAGGTTAATGGAATTTTTCTTTTAATGCATGTTCTTATTCACAAAAAAAATCATTTTTTATTTCATCTCCCCCCAACATAGAATAACACTGTCCCCAGTGTTTAAAGAAAGCATATAAGGGGTATGGGGGGGGGGGTTGTTCAAAGAGGAAATTTAAACTAATAATCATGGAATGAAGTCACCTATGGTTGATGATGATATCGCATGCCACAATCTCCCTTCAATCCTGGATTTGAGTCTCAGCGGCTTTGTAACAGCCCGAGATTTTATGAAAAATATTCTTTTTAATTTTATTAATGTCTTGTGTTGTACGCTACACAAAAAGGAGCTTTCACAACACACATCCTTGACTTTCCTTGCATTACACGCAATCGCGACCTTCCTCGATAGCGTGTGTAGTACGCAATACCGAGTTTCAACGATATGCTATTAAGATATTATTAAAACTAGCCGTTATGAATAGTAATAACCACTTTTTGAAATTTTTGAAATTTTATCTTTCAAAATGGACCTCATTTTTGGATTCGGAATACCGAAATTATCCTATGGTGAAATTTTGGTATTTTTCTGAAAACTTTCAATTTTTGATGAATAGTGAAACCACTAAGTGGTAGGTTAAAAACTGAATTTTGCATAAAACTTAATTTTATCGCTTCTGTGAATGGAATTTCGAAAATCCGACAGACACGGTTAATATCAAGGACTAAAATGTGGTTCAATGAGATGAAAATAATTTTTGGTGAATAGTAACTTTTTACTTTTTTTTACCACGGTTAATAGTAAATAGGGTAACTAAGGGAAAATGTGATATTATTATTACCCTAACACATGTCCTAATTCTATTGGATAAGTGAAATTCGATCAAAAACAAACTTAGGAATAAAATATGACCATTTAGGCCCACTTGGATTAGATTAGGACATTTATTATTAATTTATTTAAAGAAGGGTTAAAAGAGTTAAAATCAATGTTTATTTACTAAAACATTTTTAATATGGGGTTATACATAAGATAAATTCGACTATAAATATTAATTAGAAAGATAAAACGATTTCCTACATAATGGTATTTTATTTGTAATTTTTAGACATTAAATAATTTAATTTATTTATGACACAACGATGATCCAGTAATTATCTTATTAATGAAATATTTACATAATTGATGTTATAAATACCCAAATAAATATAATTTGAGACTTTTTGTGAATTAAACTAATTTTATAGGTTACTATGATATATTAGTGTTGATGTAATCAAATTGGTTCGAACATATAATTCTGTTATGACTTTCACAAAAATCATATATCAAATAGTGTCAAAATTGACACAAAATAGTTTTTAAATCAAATATTATATTATTAATTGTTATTTTATTCCTAAAAATCTAAGGTTCGGCCAAATGACTTAGATAAGGATATATATATTAATAATAAACAATTTGGGGTTCTTTTGGCATGTTATAGTAAGTGTATTAACCATATAGTGTAAGAAAACAAAAAGACACAGTAAAAGTTAAATTATTTAACTTAGAGTTAAATCTAATTGATAAGGTTAAAATAATAACCTAAACTTGTCTAAATCCTATTGGTTGATAGGATTTCGACCCATCCCCACTTTAGCTCCAAAATAAGACCCTTTGGAACCATTATAAACCGATTTTGACTTTAATATAAAATAATATTTTGAGATATTCCTAAGGTGCCCCTCTCCTCCCTTATAAAAGGACACCTCCTCCCCCTCCTCCTCACACCAATTTGAGCACTCAATCTCGGACAACCCCTGCCAAAATCCCTTCTCCCCTTCCCTAGAATAATCCTAGAGGTTCTGGTATTCCTCAAAGACCAATTTTAGTGCCCTAAGAGGAGGATTCAAAGAGGCGCTTCAAAGAAGAGGTAATTTCCATTACCAATTCTTTCACCTTTATTTCTTCTTCCACTTCTTCTTCTTAGGTTGTTTCATTATGAAGTAATAAAATCAGTATCACTAATATACTGATATGTTATTATAAGTATGAAACAATCCTAATTCAACATCTATCCATCCTACGGAAAACGAAATCACCGCACGTGTGTACGTACGGAATACCGTCTCCACGGTGTGGTGCAATCTGTTTTTCCACCAACACCTTACATGGATGGGTATTATGGTGTAAAGAATAACTATACGTAGTTATTATAACATCATAATGATTCTTATATATTGTATCATCCACTCTAATTCAATTCAATAATTATGGAAATGATATCATCGCTCGTGCGTACGTACGGACTACCGTCTCCACGACGCGATGAGATTCATTCTCAATGATTTACCATTCATGAATGATTATAAAGTATATATAATAAGTACTAATGAAATATATGAAATAATAAATTTATGTATATTTATATGTATGTCATCTACTTACTTCCATTCAAGACAATAAGGAAAGAAAAACAGCGTTCATGCGTACGTACGGACTACCGTCTCCATGAACGGTGTTTTTCATTTCATTTATCTATCTATTATATATATATATATACTGAATATATATGATATATAAATCATATTTTATATTCTGGAAGTATGTAAATAATTATATAAGTAATAATAATGTCAATAACAACAAGTCAAAACACCTACGATAAATGAAACGATTTTACCCAAAACGCTCTTTAACATGGAATTTACAAAAGAACAGGTAAAATAAAGTCATAAGTGAACCATATATGATATCATAACAATTAGTATGATTCTGGAATAAGTAAATGACATTATTTAAATCATTATACAGGAGGTTCGGACAGTTACGAAGCAAATCGGACCTAAGGTAAGGGAAATATCACAATCTCATTTTTATCCGAGATTGTTTATTCGTAAGTATTTACTGGGGTGTATTTTATCATCCACATCCATGTTTCATCAATATGTAATATTATTTCCATCCACATAAAATTGTTTAAATCCATTTTTACCCTTCGGTGAGTTTTTAGTAATATGTATGAAAGGAATCTTTTGTCGTTTTTCATATGAGGTACTTTTTGACTTTTCCGACAAAAGTACGAAGAATGTTTTTTTACCTTATACAGAATAAATGGATTTTTAAAACATTATTTCCAAGAAACTTCCTTTACAAGTTTTCAAGTTTATTTTTAATCAACTTCTTTTATTTTAAAGTCGTATGACATGTTATGAAAGGAAAAATGTTTTTGAAGTAGAAAGGATATTTTCCTCAAGAATGGAGTTCAAGTATTTTATCAAAATTATTTTCCATCTAAGATAATAAAAGGGTTCTGTTTTTATCTCTATTATTACATTGGTTTGATTATTTTGTGATGGAAATATTTTTATGAATTTCTTTATCTTATATGAATTGTTTTATGATGTCATGTTGTTTAAGAATCCCATTTTTATTACATGGATTACGCTATGATGTATGGTTTATGATTATGTGGAACACATAAGAAAGGATTCATTATAAGATGGGTGGGACCTATATCTCCTTCCAATGCATTGGGTAAAGATTCTATATCTCATGAGATAGACATGGCTGGAATGGTAGGTTATACCGGTTCAGTGAAACAGGACTGAAACGAGGGTTACTCGATTCAGAAAGGGACTTTGTCCACTAAGATAGTCTTGGAAATGAGTCTTGACTAACAAAAAATGATTCTCTATGATTATGTGTGAATTCCACAAAGTTTCATGTTTTAAGTTATGATTATTGTGATTACATTTCACTGCCATGATTTATACCATGTTATGAAATTATGCTCTCTTTTGTAGGTTAAGATTTCCAAAATGTTATGTTCTTTTGAATATTATGTGATTGATATTTCTGTTGTTTACCCTTACTGAGCATTTGAGCTCACCCTTTTATGTTTTCTTTTCCCCAGGATATAAAGAAAGGTTTTAGGTAAAAAAAGGAAGATCTTTATGGGAGATGTTGAAGATCTTTCACCAGGATTAGAAGATTATATTCCGAGTTTCCAAAGACACTAAACTATTACGATCCTTGTGTGTGTGTTTTTGTTATGTACCAAGTATTCCGCAAAAGTAATGTAATGTCCATGTACATCAAGCTTCGGGTGTCTACAGTTGGTATCAGAGGAAAGGTTTAGTCAAACTTTGGAAACTAGGATGTGAGAACTTTAGTGAGATCCCTAGAGATATTTATAAGGTTTGTCTAGGGATGTACCTAAGTATAAGTATACGTATAGGATACAGTCATATAACTACGGTAACGATCTTAGAATTTAACCTAAGAAGTTAGATATTGAGGATACTCCCCCTTTATTATGATTTTTTCCTCTCACACTATTCTTTTTGGGTTTTAGACGATGGCTGGAACCCGAAGGAATCGTGTTGACCAATGAAATGGAGAATGCAATGATTGCCCTCCTGAACAAACAAATGTTATGGGAGATGGAGTGAAAAATCTTATTGCTATACTTACACAAGCTATGAATCATTCTGGACTTCCAAATGAGCAGAGAAGGGAACAATATTCTATTGAGTCCTTCATGAGGCAACGTCCACCTTCTTTCAGTGGGACTTCTGATCCACTTGTTGCTGAACAATGGATCAGTACCACTGAAAAGATATTTTCAGTTCTTCAATGTTCTGAACATGATAAAGTCATCTTAGTAGTATATCGTTTGGAAGGTGAAGCTGATCAATGGTGGAATCTTATCAAGAATACGAGGCCAAGAGATGAAATTGAGTCCATGGAATGGGACAAGTTCAAGAACTTGTTTTTCAGTAAGTACTTCCCTCGTATTCTTCGAACAAAGATGGAAAAGGAGTTTCTTGAGCTGAAGCAGAAGGATGATGAATCTATTGGTATATACGAAGCGAATTTTACAAGAATTTCAAGGTATGAATCTGGCATTATTATCCAACCTGAAAGTAAAGTTGATCGATTTTTCAGTGGCTTAAAACCAATTCTTCGAAGGGCATTAGCTATAAGAGACTTTAGTAGCTATGAAGAAATTGTGCATTGTGCTATCAAGGTAGAAATGGAAGTTGGTGTTACATATCCATCTCATGGTTTTGACAAGAATCGAAAGATGGAGTTCAAGGAGAAATCTCAGAATAATGGTGAAAAGAAGATGAATGTTTCCTTATGCACAAAGTGTGGAAAAAAGCATGGTGGAGATTGTCTTAAAGGGACTAGAAAATGTTTTAAGTGTGGAAAAGAAGGTCATCGAGTAGCTGAGTGTCAAAGTAATGGAAAAAGGGATTCTAATGATGTGAATAAAGAAAACACTGCAGAGAACGCACCACCAACACTTCAATGCTTCAAGTGCAAGGAAATGGGGCATTATTCTAATAAATGACCTAATTCAAGGGTTAGTGATGATCGACATGAGAAAACGCTTAAGGCAAAGGACAAAGGGAAGTCACATTCGATCACCATTGGCGATGTTGAATATGATAACGATGTGGTGGAATGATTAAGTGTTTATGTAATGGGATTCCAAAATAATGTTGTATATATTATTGTGGAATATTGGAATATTTATGTTTTGGTCTAATGTGGTATTCAAAGTGATTGAGATATTTTTGGAAATAAGATGATATGAGTATAATGAAGGGAAAATGAGAAAACAAAATGTTTAACAGTATTCATGAGCTCATGATTGATATAAGGACAAAGTGATATCATTGTTTGAGTATATAGAATTTTGAGGATTTTGGTATGTGGAAAGTGTTAAATTTTAACTGTATTCATGTTTTCACTAAGGTATTCAAGAAAATACATGATTAAGGACTTTGAATGTTTGGAATGTGACCAACAAAACATATCTTATGATATATGGGGATCGAAGATGGTGTTAAATCTCTGGTAATCGTTTTCACTATGTTATGAGAGTGGACTGCAGTATTATGGATAAGCCTAAAGATTGGAATGGATTATGTTGGACATAAGTTAGTATTGTTTAAGGATAGAAGTTTTCTTGATATTATTGATGGGATGTTATAGTAATGTAGTTTTGAAAAAAAGGACAACCTACAGGACGGGCGACAGCCCATCGCATCGGACAAGGCTGTGGAAATCAAACCCACAACCGAAGTGCGACTGACCTTTATCGCCTACCACTAGCCTACAAGAAGTCCCTGTTTAGTAGAAACTAGTTTTATTATATTAAGCTGTATGACATATGATATATAAGTCCATTTTAGGAACCATATATGATTAATCTCACTATAGATCGACTTATGTATATAATTTTTTGCTAACCTTTTGTTTGAGACAGATGGAATGACCCGTCACATGATCTGCTAACACTTCACGAATAACAAATTCAACTTCATTTATTTAAGAGATGAAGTGGAAATTGTTAAAGGCATGAACAACAGTGAGATTGTACCAAAATAAAGTAAGTAATTATTCTAATTCAAATTCTTTAACTTTAGGGAAACGATCTTGAAAAACAAAAATGTTGTTCTAGTGATCTTATATCTGATGAATCAGATGGTACCTTAGATCATCACAAATTTATGGCTTTGTGATTGCTGGCTTTTCCATAGACATGTTCTCTACCACTCTCCATCAGAACATGATGGTTAGATTTCTCTTCCATATCCATATTTTCACCTTTGTGGAAACCCAGTATTTAGTTTATTTGGGTAACCATTACGTTTCATACTTTTGTTTTTAAAGATTGGTTTTGATATTCCTTTTTACGATGTGGGTTTCTATTAAAGAAACTTTCGAATAGTAAACCATTTATAACCCCGACTAATTTCGAGGGAGAAATTCATTTTAAGGGGGGTAGAATGTAACAGCCCGAGATTTTATGAAAAATATTCTTTTTAATTTTATTAATGTCTTGTGTTGTGCGCTACACCAAAAGGAGCTTGCACAACACACATACTCGACTTGCCTTGCATTACACGCAATCGCGACCTTCCTCGATAGCGTGTGTAGTACGCAATACCGAGTTTCAACGATATGCTATTAAGATATTATTAAAACTAGCCGTTATGAATAGTAATAACCACTTTTTGAAATTTTTGAAATTTTATCTTTCAAAATGGACCTCATTTTTTGATTCGGAATACCGAAATTAGCCTAGGGTGAAATTTTGGTATTTTTCTGAAAACTTTTAATTTTTGATGTATAGTGAAACCACTAAGTGGTAGGTTAAAAACTGAATTTTGCATAAAACTTAATTTTACCGCTTCTGTGAATGGAATTTTGAAAATCCGACAGACACGGTTAATATCAAGGACTAAAATGTGGTTCAATGAGATGAAAATAATTTTTGGTGAATAGTAACTTTTTACTTTTTTTTACCACGGTTAATAGTAAATAGGGTAACTAAGGGTAAATATGATATTATTATTACCCTAACACATGTCCTAATTCTATTGGATAAGTGAAATTCGATCAAAAACAAACTTAGGAATAAAATATGACCATTTAGGCCCACTTGGATTAGATTAGGACATTTATTATTAATTTATTTAGAGAAGGGTTAAAAGAGTTAAAATCAATGTTTATTTACTAAAACATTTTTAATATGGGGTTATACATAAGATAAATTCGACTATAAATATTCATTAGAAAGATAAAAAGATTTACTACATAATGGTATTTTATTTGTAATTTTTAGACATTAAATAATTTAATTTATTTTTGACACAACGATGATCCAGTAATTATCTTATTAATGAAATATTTACATAATTGATGTTATAAATACCCAAATAAATATAATTTGAGACTTTTTATGAATTAAACTAATTTTATAGGTTACTATGATATATTAGTGTTGATTTAATCAAATTGTTTCGAACATATAATTCTGTTATGACTTTCAAAAAAATCATATATCAAATAGTGTCAAAATTGACACAAAATAGTTTTTAAATAAAATATTATATTATTAATTGTTATTTTATTCCTAAAAATATAAGGTTAGGCCAAATGACTTATATAAGGATATATATATTAATAATAAACAATTTGGGGTTCTTTTGGCATGTTATAGTAAGTGTATTAACCATATAGTGTAAGAAAACAAAAAGACACGGTAAAAGTTAAATTATTTAACTTAGAGTTAAATCTAATTGATAAGGTTAAAATAATAACCTAAACTTGTCTAAATCCTATTGGTTGATAGTATTTCGACCCATCCCCACTTTATCTCCGAAATAAGACCATTTGGAACCATTATAAACCGATTTTGACTTTAATATAAAATAATATTTTGAGATATTCCTAAGGTGCCCCTCTCCTCCCTTATAAAAGGACACCTCCTCCCCCTCCTCCTCACACCAATTCGAGCACTCAAGCTCGGCCAACCCCTGCCAAAATCCCTTCTCCCCTTCCCTAGAATAATCCCAGTGGTTTTGGTCTTCCTAAAAGACCAATTTTAGTTCCCTAAGAGGAGGATTCAAAGAGGCGCTTCAAAGAAGAGGTAATTTCCATTACCAATTCTTTCACCTTTATTTCTTCTTCCACTTCTTCTTCTTAGGTTGTTTCATTATGAAGTAATAACATCAGTATCACTAATATACTGATATGTTATTATAAGTATGAAACAATCCTAATTCACCATCTATCCATCCTACGGAAAACGAAATCACCGTGCGTGCGTACGTACAGAATACCGTCTCCACGCTGTGGTGCAATCTGTTTTTCCACCAACACCTTACATGGATGGGTATTATGGTGTAAAGAATAACTATAAATAGTTATTATAACATCATAATGATTCTGATATATTGTATCATCCACTCCAATTCAATTCTATAATTATTGAAATGATATCATCGCTCGTGCGTACGTACGGACTACCGTCTCCACGACGCGATGAGATTCATTCTCAATGATTTACCATTCATGAATGATTATAAAGTATATATAATAAGTACTAATGAAATATATGACATAATAAATTTATGTATATTTATATGTATGTCATCTACTTACTTCCATTCAAGATAATAAGGAAAGAAAAACAGCGTTCATGCGTACGTACGGACTACCGTCTCCATGAACGGTGTTTTTCATTTCATTTATCTATCTATTATATATATATATACTAAATATATATGATATATAAATCATATTTTATATTCTGGAAGTATGTAAATCATGATATAAGTAATAATAATGTCAAGAACAACAAGTCAAAACACCTACGATAAATGAAACGATTTTACCCAAAACGCTCTTTAACATGGAATTTACAAAAGAACGGGTAAAATAAAGTCATAAGTGAACCATATATGATATCATAACAATTAGTATGATTCTGGAATAAGTAAATGACATTATTTAAATCATTATACAGGAGGTTCGGACACTTACGAAGCAAATCGGACCTAAGGTAAGGGAAATATCACAATCTCATTTTTATCCGAGATTGTTTATTCATAAGTATTTACTGGGGTGTATTTTATCATCCACATCCATGTTTCATCAATATGTAATATTATTTCCATCCACCTAAAATTGTTTAAATCCATTTTTACCCTTCGGTTAGTTTTTAGTAATATGTATGAAAGTAATCTTTTGTCGTTTTTCGTATGAGGTACTTTTTGACTTTTCCGACAAAAGTACGAAGAATGTTTTTTTAACTTATACGGCATGAATGGATTTTTAAAACATTATTTCCAAGAAACTTACTTTACAAGTTTTCAAGTTTATTTTTAATCAACTTCTTTTATTTTAAAGTCGTATGACATGTTATGAAAGGAAAAATGTTTTTGAAGTAGAAAGGATATTTTCCTCAAGAATGGAGTTCAAGTATTTTATCAAAATTATTTTCCATCTAAGATAATAAAAGGGTTCTGTTTTTATCCCTATTATTACATTGATTTGATTATGTTGTGATTGAAATATTTTTATGAATTCCTTTATCTTATATGAATTGTTTTATGATGTCATGTTGTTTAAGAATCCCATTTTTATTACATGGGTTATGCTATGATGTATGGTTTATGATTATGTGGCACACATAAGAAAGGATTCATTATAAGATGGGTGGAACCTATATCTCCCTCCAATTCATTGGGTAAAGATTCTATATCTCATGAGATAGAAATGGATAGAATGGTAGGTTATACCGGTTCAGTGAAACAGGACTGAAATGAGGGTTACTCGATTCAGAAAGGGACTTTGTCCACTAAGATAGTCTTGGCAATGAGTCTTGACTAACAAGAAATGATTCTCTATGATTATGTGTGAATGCCACAAAGTTTCATGTTTTAAGTTATGATTATTGTGATTACATTTCACCGCCATGATTTATCCCATGTTATGAAATTATGCTCTCTTTTGCAGGTTAAGATTTCCAAAATGTTATGTTCTTTTGAATATGATGTGATTGATATTTCTGTTGTTTACCCTTACTGAGCATTTGAGCTCACCCTTTTATGTTTTCTTTTCCCCAGGATATAAAAAAAGGTTTTAGGTAAAAAAAGGAAGATCTTTATGGGAGATGTTGAAGATCTTTCACCAGGATTAGAAGATTATATTCTGAGTTTCCAAAGACACTAAACTATTACGATCCTTGTGTGTGTGTTTTTGTTATGTACCAAGTATTCCGAAAAAGTAATGTAATGTCCATGTACGTCAAGCTTCGGGTCTCTACAGGCTTGGATGGTGGTGAATGGATTTTCTTAATGACTTATGACATGTCCTTTTATATTTTTTTAACCTATAAAAACATAAAAATAAACTAAACAAAATAAATTGATGATACATTGTCTTCTTTTTAGATTTCTGGGTAAGGTATTACTCAGAGATCACGCCACGTGACACAGATGAATATGGCGCTCCCCTTTCATACCCATCCTTACTCATAAAAGAATAACAGGTCAACAGTCTATGGTAATTTATTATATGGAAAAAAATGATTCAAAATAATTAGAAAACATGAAAACCATGGGTTGCCTCCCATGTAGCACTTTTGTTTAACGTCGTTAGCTCAACTTGAACCCCCCAACTTATCCAATTCCAACTTTCAAAATTTTAATTAACCCATCTTTCTCCACTTCAACAATATTGAGATTGATTGTTTTTTGAAATTTGTTTCGTATGAAATCCTATTTTTTATAATGATTGGTAAAATCCAAGGAATATCTAAAATGGTTGATTGTGTTTTATCTGGAGTATTTCCTAATATTTCAAGGTTCATTCCTACTTGGTGATATTATTGATGAAAATTAATGATAATTGAATGGTCTTGGTTATCATAAATAGAGGGATTATTGAGTAGGGAAGGAAGTATTTAAACATCGAGTTCGGTTTGATTGAATTTTCCTAAAGAATAATGATAATTTGAATAAAAAATTGTTTCTTCTTTAAAAACATTTGAATGAGTTGGTTCGTTTTGAAAAGATGATTCATCCCCAAAATTTTCCATTTTAATTTCATGAGTGGGTATAGACACAATATTTGTTATATCTCCCAATGGTTCAATGATCAGTGATTCTAAAATTTTTTTATTGGAGCAATATTCCTAAAACTCAATCCATGAAGACAAAATTTTCCCTTGTGAATCTAAAAAATTAATTTCATCCTGATTTAAATACCCTTCAACATTTCTTTGATCTTGTTCAGTTATCCCATATCCAAAGGTTAGTTCTTTTTTCAATTCATGGGAGGTTTTTGGGATAAAATATTCATCTATCAATGATGAGGAAAGAACATCTTGAGTGGGAATGGGTTCCTCAAAATTCTTAAAGCTTTGTAATTATAATCTGAAAGATGAAACTTCTGAATTCATTTTATCCATTTGTTCACACAATTGTCCAAGAATTTTTTCTGGATTAGGGTTGATATATGTTTTTACATCATGGAATTCCTCATTATTTATCTTTTCAATCATTCTTGATAGGTATGGAAATTGATCTTTTAAACATTCGGCATCCCATTGATTGTACATATTATCTGGTGTGGTGTATTCAATTAAGGTTTGGTCAATGAAATTCCCTATGTGAGGTGTTTCAAAATATTGATTTTCCAGTTGATTATAGCCTTGGTATATTAATGGGTATTATTGAAGATAATCCATTGGAGTTTATTGAAAGTTGTTTTTGGGATTAATTGGACACACAGGAACAGAAAGGGGAAAAGAGAAGAGAAATTTGGGTGATAATAGAGAATTTGGGGTGAGAAAAGAAGATGAGTGTCTAAGGTACTTACTTGGGTCCCCGTAAACGGCGCCAAAATTTTGTTGCGCCCAAATTTACCCTACTGGTAAAAGTGGTCGATGTAGTACATGTAGGGGTCGAATCCACAGGGACCAAAGAAGTAACCTTGAGACACTATGATTTGGTGAAGGATGGGATTTGAAGTAGCCAACTTTGGGTTTGATTTTGGATGGTTTAAATAAAACTAAGAAACCTATGTGAATTCAATTCAATGAAAATGGATTGATCTAGGATTATGCTCGGGGTGGATTGAATGAATTTTACTTCTTTAAACAATTTTGTTTTTATTAATTCTTGATGAATCCATTCTTCAAAAATAACACTACCTTCATCATTTTCTGGTTTGGTGCTTACTAAACACAATTACTAAGCCCCTATACACTTAGAGAACCAAATTCATGATCTCTCCGAGGTATATGGTCATTTAGTAATTGAATTTAGTTTGCTCAAACACAGTAAAGATAAAGAGTAGAAATAACGGAAGAATGGATGTCTTAAATTAATTATCCAATTAACAACAATTCGTTCATAAAATAAAATTCAATCCAGCCTTTGCATCCTCCTAAGATCAACCCATTAAAGGTTTAGCCCTCCATTTATGGTATACTCTCAATGGTGGGAGGAATATGACTAACAAGAATTGGATTGAAGAAATTAAAACCGCGGAAATAACGAGCACTCCTCCGTGTGTGTGAATGAAATTCACACCTATGTGTGAACTAATTCACAACAACACAGAGATATCACTGTGCTTTGTGATAATAAAGTTTTAATAAATGAAATGAAAAATATATAAGTTAAATAAGTTGATTATGAACATAAATATACAAAAAAGAAAGTTACATGGAAATGGAAAACATTACGAAGGAAATTTGGAAGCATAACCTTACAATGAAACAAGCAACAAAAGATGATAAGAAAAATATCCAACCCTATTCCCTTCACCCCTAGATCCTTATATAGGCATATTAGGAGCCTTAGGTCCATCCCCCAACAATTAATTCACCCCCAACAACTAATAGAGTCAAAAGGAGGGTGAATAATCAAAAGTAAATTGATGTTTCGAATTTGACCCGGAAAACAGTCCAGATTCGTCCACCATATTGACGTGTGAATTTGTAATTGAAAAAGGCCGAATCCGAAGGGGTTGTAGAAGACAAATATCTTCTTCCATCTGTCCTCTATGGTCTGTAAACATTTCAGGAAATTTGGCTCAGCCGTTTGGACGTTATGGTCGAAATGGTGGGACGGATTTCTGTGCATTAATGTCGGGTCCACCATTTAAATCTTAACTCTAGATCCCTTTATCATCATGAAAACATTAGAATTAGCTCCGGCCACAGTTGAATAAAATTATCCTCATATTTTGATATTTCTACTGTATAAATTTGAGCTTCATTGGGCTTGTTTTGTGGCCCCAAATTTGTTTGATGGGCCTTGGGTCCATTATGCTTTTTCCAGCATGTTTCTGTATTTAGGTGAAAAAATCTCCATCTTCACTTGTGATTCATCCATAAGACCTAAAATAAAAAATGTTTCAAATAAATTGATGAATAATATAACAAAATATAAAATTAAAATGATGAATATTGTAATTTCCACAAGCAAAATATTGAGTGGGACCAAATTGACACTTTAAGCATGAATTGCACAATGATGGGAAATGAAGTTCAATTTCTGAATTAGACTAAAATTGATGTTTATGAACTTTTAAACACATTAATATTAAGATCCTAACAATGAATATTAGCCACTTTCAGTGACTAATAATGGGACCTCTATTCCCTAGAGATGACAGGTTATGATGTTGTTCTAGGAATGGACTGGTTGGTTCCCTTTTAGGAAGTCGTCGATTTCTATTGTCGTAGGATGAGTTTCACATCACCAGAAGGAAAATAATTTCTTCATAAGGGTGAATGGTATGTACAGGAAAGTAGAGAGGGACCCGAGCATCATGGGTTAGGAGGAGTTACAGCCCATATTTCTAGTCTATATCTGGATGACCAGGGGACTTCACAGATGGATTTTCTTCCAGTGGTGGATCATTTCAGGGATGTCTTTCTAGAGGACTTTTCAGGCATTCCTTCAGAGCAAGAGGTATACTTTTCTATTGAGCTTGTGCCAAGAGCGTAACTGGTGTACATCCCTCCTTATATGATCGCTACACCCGAGTTACAGGAGATCAAGAAGAAGTTGGAGGAGTTGTAGGAAAATGGTTTCATCTGACCCAGTACTTCTCCTTGGGGTTCCTCTATCCTGTTTGCAAATAAGGCGGACAGTACCCTCAGACTATGTGTGGATTATCAGAAGTTGAATTTGTTGATGGTCAAGAACTGATATCCCTTGCTGAGAATTAATGATCTCTTTGATCATCTTTGAGGAGCCCTGATGTTCTGGATGATTAATTTGAGATTTGGTTACAATCTATTGCATGTTAAACCATCTAATATACCTCTTACAACCTTTATGAGCAAGTATGGTCTATACGATTATGTGGTTATGCCGTTCGGTCTCATGAACACACCAGTAGTCTTCATGGCACTGATAAACCGAGTGTTCCATCCATACTGGGATTCTTTCATGGTTGTACTTGTGGAAGATATCTTGTTCTACTCTCACACTTGACACGACCATGCCAAACATCTTGAGATTATTTTGAGTACATTGACAGAACATCATTTATATGCTAAGCTCTCAAAATGCCACTTTTGGATAAACCAGATTCACTTCTTGGGTCATGTTATCTCAGAGACAAGAGTATTAGTAGACCCAGAGAAAGTGAGTGCAGAAGTTTCCTAGGAGTAGCCAAAGAACATATTTGATGTATGGAGTTTTCTAGGGCTGGAAGGATACTATAGACATTTCATATAGGACTTTTCACGTTTAGCAGAACCACTGACAGGTCTGACTAAGAAGGGTGAGAAGTTCTTGTGGTCAGATTCTTGTGAGTCATCATTTTAGGAGATGAAAGGGAGTTTGACTTCATTATTGATACTAGTATTTCTAGAGCCATGAAAGAGCTATACTGTTTACTATGAAGCTTTAGGTATCGGTTTTGGAGTTGTGCTTATGCAGGGAGAAGGAGTCATTGCGTACGGGTCACAAAAGTTGAGGCCACACGAGAGGAATTACCCAATGCATGATCGTGAGTTGGCAACTATTGTTTGTGATTTACGATGTTGGAGACATTATCTTTTGGGAGATCATTTTGTGGTTTTCACCAAACACAAAAGTATCATGTACATCTTTACTCAGAGTGACCTGAATTTGAGACAACAAAGGTGAGTTGAGTACCTTCAGCCTTTTGACTTTGAGATTGCCTATACACCTGGGAAAGGAAACGTAGTAGCTGATGCGTTGAGCAGGAGGGCTGAGATACATGCAGTATAGGAGGCCAGCAGTGAGTGGAAGCTTATGTTTCTATTCTCTGAGATTCATTTATAGGTTCACGATAGACAGGGGTAGACTTTTCTTTCTTCTGTGGATGTTACCTGTACTCTAATTGATCATTTGTGAATGAGGAAACTATCATATTCTTAAGGCCTAGTCCTATTGGAAAGTGCATCATGAAAGGACCCTATTCATGGATGGACCATATGTGAGGATGAGATATTGCATTTCTAGGGGCACATATGCGTACCGACAGATATACATGAGAAGATGGTGTAGGACTTTCATTCCTCAGTTTGGGTAGTTCATCCTTGTATCACCAAGATTTATCGTGATCTACACCATCAGAATTGGTGGCCAGGTATGAAGAGAGAAGTTGCTGGTTTTTTCATAAGGTGTTATACCTGACACCAGGTGAAGGTAGAGCATCAGTGACCAGTAAGTCTTTTACAGTAGTTACTCATTCCCTACTGGAAGTGGAATGATTTCACAATGGATTTCGTGACAGGTTTTTTGATGTCGCCTCCAGGGAATGATGCAGTATGGGTTTTCATTGACCGACTCACAAAATTTTCTCACTACTTGCCGATTAAGGAGACCTTAAGTGTTGATGAGATGTGACGGTTGTACATTTGAGAGATTTTACATCTATATGGGGTTCTACGCTCCATTGTTTCAGACAAGGATTCACGTTTTACTTCTCAGGTCTAGAAAGGGATTCAGAAGGCTTTGGGTTCATCGATGATATTGAGTACAACTTACCACCCCCAAACAGATGGTCAGTTTGAGTGTACGATTCAGGTTCTTGAGGAAATTCTTAAAGCATGTATTCTAGATTTTGGATGTTCTTAGGAGAATCACATACCTCTTGTGGATTTTTCCAACAACAATAGTTTTCAAGAAACTATTTAGATGGAACCTTATGAGGCTTAGTACGGTAGGCCATGCCAATCACCCTTATATTGGCTGGAGGAAGGAGAGGCAGCTATGTTGGGGACTCGTCTTGTCCAGGAGACCATAGAGTAGATAGATTTGAATCAGAAGAGGATGGATACTACACAGTCTCGACAGAAGTCTTATGTTGATCAATGGATATGACCTCTAGAGTTCTAGTTTGGAGATCAGGTTTTCCTACATGTCACACCGAGGATGGGACATAGGAGGATTAAGAGGTAGGGTAAGCTTTCGACAAGGTGTGTCTGATTGTTTTAGGTGTTGGAGAGAGTTGGACTAGTTTCCTATCAGTTGTAGTTAACTAATAGGTACCGGGCTATGCATGACGTCTTCCACATTTCTCAGTGTCGATGTTACTTCTCAGACCCATCTCATACTTTTCAACCCGTGGAAAATGAGTTGGAGGTGGATACATCATTCAAGGATCATCCTATCCGGATTGTTGATCGAAGTATGAAGGTTCTCCACGGAAAGTCTGTTCCTCTAGTACGAGTGATATGGTAGCATGGGTGTGTAGAGGATGATACTTGGGAGAGAAAGACTGATGTACGATCATAGTGGCCATACCTGTTCTGGGTTTCTTCTTCTACGCCGCCTTTCTAGGGAAATTCGGAGATTAATTTTTTTAAGGGGGGAAGTTTGTAAGAACCTGGATCTTCTTTTTCAGGTATGTTTCCCTTTTTCGGGTGTTTTTTGAGAAAAAGAGAAGTTTCTAGAAATTTTCCTAAGTACATGTCGTGTACTTTATGAGTACACATCGTGTACTTGGTTACCACGGGTAGCCGTGTGCTGGCCGTGTGGTGGCCTTGCACATGGCCATGTGTGGTGACCTAGATGCTGCCTAAAGAGGGGCTCGGTAAGGGAAAGTACACGCCGTGTACTATAAAAGTACACATTGTTTACTTTATTTTTTTCATTAAAGGCACCAGGGTCATGTCTAATCGACAGAAACACCCCATTCTTATTTTGTCTCGTCTTAGAGTGTCGTACAACTATAGATCTTTGACGATCACCCAAGCGAGTGTCCATCCTCCGAATCGAACACTGTTAGTTGCATTGGAATCACATCAGTGATTTCTCTCTTCTCCTAGAGTACCATCCCTTGTTTCCTCCTCCATCTAATGTTATCTTTAGTTGAAAGTTTTAGACATTTTTATAGATCTATAGTGTTCTGGGGAGATTCAAGTCTTGAGGTTAACTTATATTGATCTCCCAACACCGAGGTTGGTGGTTTGTGCCTTTTCATTGAATGTCTTTGAGTTGTATGTGCAAATTTTCCCAATACCCTTGAATAGGGTATTGCGTGTTTACCGTTTTTCCCTTGTTATTTGCCTGCTATGCTTGTATGCTTGAGTAGAGGTAAATTGAATGTGAATAGGGTTAATTGATATGCTTTGGAAGTGTTTTCCCATTCATGTTCTGTTTATGACCATTTGGTCTTTCTTATCCTATTAGGCTGTTTTGTTGATTTTTCTCATCCCTAGTATTATAGGATGGTGTGATTATCTTTTCTGAGATACTGATATACTATAGACTGATTATCCAATTAGTTCTTCGGGTTTACATTGGATGATATGCTTTGATGTACTTGTTGACTTACACAGGGCCGTGAGAACCTTGTGTAGTATACCATCGGGAGAATGGACATAAGGGCTTCTCCAGAGTGTCTTTTATAATGTTACATTGTGATACCATAGGGGGAATTGATGTTGACTGCTTCCTCAAAGTTTCTGTAGTTCCTCAATGCGGGACACAGTGGGAATGAGACATTGAGTGCTTCCCCAAAGTGCCTTTTGTACAGATATGAGACTATAGGAAGAATTGAGAGTGAGTGATTCCTCAGAGTTCCAATACTTTAGCTGAACCAGAGGGGTGTGACTGTGTGTGCTTTTCATAGGGTTTCCTATACTTGTTTGGTTGAACCAGAGGGGTTAGGTTGTGAGTACTTTCCCAGAGGGTTACCTACTTTGATTAGCTACTTACTATATTATGAATTAAAAGCTTTGAAACTTTTCATTGTTACTGCTGAGTACTTCATTATTTACTGCCTATTTTTTCTTATTACTTGCTATATACTCACTGACTACTAGGCATAGATCTTTTGGTGGTTTCCTACAGAGATAAGTCTCACACCCAATTTGGGTCATGCTTTTGGGGCCAAACAGAATATATTGTTGTAGTTATAGATAAGGTTATGTGCCCTTCTACTTTAGGTACTTGATTTCTGTGGAGACGGAGTGCATGGGACAATGTTGAGGCTAGCGATGCTAAAAAGTTTATCTGTTTTTCTTTTGTACTTGGTTTAGTACTATATTCATCATTGTGACTTGTTTGGCTATTTTTCTAGACATATGTATCATGAATCATTTTACATATGTGATCTAGTTTATTCTATCAGTCTTCTGCTGTTTACTTTTGTATGGTGATATTACTGTTTCCACCATTGTATATCTATTTTTACTTCCATTGTGTACTCTGCCAATGAGGGAATATTTTCCCCACTATCACACCCAAGGCCCTCGCTGCTAGTCGGCAGCCTCTGGAATTCAGAGAAATGCTCTTGAGGCCATGTGACCAACCGATTATCGGGTCCCTCTGGCTGGCTTTTGGAACCCGGATGTTAAAACACCCTTTATATTCAATTGGTTTTTATTTTCATTTATAATTAATTGGTAGCCAATGAATTAATTTTATAAACATGTTTAAACTATATTTTCACAATTTATTAAATCTTAGTATTTATCCCCATTCCAAATTCTATGTGATAGTATTAACATTTAAATAATAATATTTTTTGTTTGTTTAAGCTTAATGTGGCGTATATTGTATAATATTTTTCATAATATTTCCTTCTAAAATATTATGATACATTATATTATGTGTGAAATGTGATTTGATTTATTTTTGTTGTATTTATACTGTTTTTTTGATTATTTACATTTTATACACATAATCAATTCATTGATTAGCTCTCAATTCAACAGTAAGATCTTTGTAAGGGATTTCAACTCAATTTCCATTTTATTGAGATATATTTGTTATTCTACACCCAATTAATTTTATGTGTTGTTTACGATTTCCCTTTTATAAATTAAACAATAATAAATTTTTATTCATGATGATTAGTGTTTCAATTCAATTTTATTCTTTCATGGGGTTACTATTCAAATGTTACTAACGAGGTAATAATTTATATTACAATATCACTTTATTTTGGGATTTATTATATATTCATTGAAGGAATATTCTCATTTATCCTTCATAATATCCAATAATTTTCTTATACTATAGATATTTAATGAGTTTCCATAATTTCTTAAAAAAATCCCTTCCTTTTCACTTGAATCAATCAATGAAATATTTATAATAAAAAATCAATTAAATTTCAATTTTAATTGGAAATATTTTTTATTCCATGTCAAAAAAATTCTAATTTGTTTTAAAAAATTACTATTTATTACTAAAATAATTTATTAAGTACATTTTAAGAAATAATCCTCTTTTAAATAGTATTAAATGAATCTTTGTAATTTTTTTCGAAAGGGTTATTTTCAATTTTTGTTATAAAAAGTCAAAGGGAATGTTTTTATAATATATATGGTGTTAATATAACTTCCCACTATCATAAATAATATATAATATTTATCTTCCTCTATATGTTTTTAGTGTTTTTATAAGGAAACTCCTTAAATGAATGTTTATTTTATTATTTATCTTCAATATTCTTTATTTCTCTAAAGGACATGATTTTATACTAAAACATTTATTTATGATGAATATATGGTCAAAAAATATTATTTTGTTTTTTCTATATTTCTCTTGAAACATTCTTGTTGGTCGGAGTAGGACAGTCAAGAGGGGGGTGAATTGAGTACCTATAAAAAATTATGTTAAAAATTATTTATTTGAAAGTCCCCTAAATTAAAATCAAACCAGCTAGTTAACCAAAGTAGCAGATTTGTAAAATATTTTATGGGTTTTAATATTCCTAAAATATTTATTAATTCTCATTTAAAGAAATTTATGAAGTTACTTAAACTTTTTAAATTAGTCTACTAAAAAAATTCTAGAACAAACACTATATAAGATTAACTATCAATGAAAAATAGTGTTTTTTGGTTTGAATAAATAAAGACAAATATGAAAACATAACTTGAACTTAGTGGATAAAAATAAGAGGTTCTATCTCAAATAGAGACTTAGTCCTCTCTACTTGGTGCTCACCTTCCACCAATAATTTTATATTAATAAACCTTATCTGCACCCTAGATCAAGGTTTACAATAGCACACAAAGTTGTACAGGTCTAACAGGACCATTACAATTGGTATTTGGGAAAAAAAAACAACCAGGACACATAAGGACCTCTTCAATAGTTGTACGAGGGAGTGAAATGGTGTAAGAGAGTGGTAATCATAAGATATCTTGTATCCTCCATTTTATCACACGAGACAATGTGTATTTTTAGTACTGATACACACACTACAAAAAAAGTATTAAATTTGTACAAAACAGAGTAGAAATGATAAAAATGGGTTTATAATGCTCTGGGTGATGTTCTAGTTGCTTTGAGACTTCTTGGATATAGCAGATGTGAAGCTTGAGTCCACTTCTGGATGCAGACACAAAAAAATAGAGTATCATTAAAGCTTTGTGTCCTTTTTTCCCTAAAAAATGATATGTTCTATGAAGATTTCCTTTTATAGGTTTTTTACTGCAATTATGTTCACACTTTGGTGTAGAGAACGTTCTCCTCTAGTTCACTATAAGAATAATAAGTGTTGTGGTTCTTGTTCTTGATTTTTTATCAAACCATGCATTGTTTTTATCTGATTGGAACGCCACCATTTAATTTAATCTCAGGTGCTTCTCTTTCAGCTGATAGGGATCATGATCTCCAAACCTCAAATCACATAATATTTGCTGACATGTCTTAAAACTATCATTTATAAGATCAATGACATTTAATAACTCAAATATTACCATTCGAGATAATTTTGAATTTAATTTAAAATGAAATGGATGAGTCTATAACTATGTCATAGAAGTGGTGAATCAGGAATAGTGTCTTGGAATGGTGTCACTATAATGGTGTCACTTGAATGGTGTCACCGGAATTGTGTCACTGGAATGGTGTCACTAGAATGATTTCACTGCATTTACAAGAATTCTGAAACTGGTAGCATGGTGTCTGGTCTATACAAATGATTTCAGGTCCTTTGTGAATATTCTAAAATATGTGGCTTGATAGAACAGTGTCTGGTCCTTTGTAAACATTCTAAACCTATAGGTTACTGAAACTGTGACTCATACATTACCAATTTTCATACTAAATAGTGACTATGATTCCTCGGACTAGTGACTGTGAGTTCAATTTAATTGTGAATCATACATGGATAAATATTTTCAACATTTTTTATGAAATAATACATAATATAATAGATTTAGATTAATCATAAGCATATAGAAACATAACAAAACATGATTAAACATTATTTTTTATAAGTAAAACAAGAGGATTCCAATAATATCCCCCTTTTGATGATCACATATCATGGCATTTAAAATCCATACATATTGATCACAGTAAAGAATCATCATTTTTCTTAACATATCAGACAGATTATGTGATATTAAGACATAAATAGATCCCAATTAAATTTATCATATATACCATTTTTAAAATCTCTCCTTTAATTCCATAAATATTTTTCATTGAGTTAATGGAAAATTCTTTCTCTATGATCTCCCCTTTTGGGATTATCAAAAAATAAAATAGTAAAATAAAAACAAAGAATAAATATTAAAAGGAATCAACAAGTAAATAAAATATAGCACATTTAATTGAATAAAAGAGAGAGCACATTTCATTGAATATATCAATACAATACAATGACAAAAAGTTCATCACGTACTTATTAATAAACATCCAATCACATCACCTCTATGTCCACCACCTCTTTTCCTTTGGAAGAGACATCAGGTGTAGAAGAAGTAGGTGTAGAAGTGGTAGTTGTGGAAGAGAAATAGCTAAGAGAGAGTGAAGGTAGAGGAATCCCTTCAAAAATAGAAGGCACAAGGCTTGGTATGGAAAAAGAATGAGGTATGTGGATTCTTATAAATGACTATTCTGATCCGGCTTAGATCCTGGGTAGGGGTCATGGTCACATGAGAAAAATATCTATAGGAATAAGTAGTGGTAGAAGGAAGCATTCCAAGTCTAGGAAGAGTAGATGCAGGGGAAAATATAGTTATTCAATGATGACGTAGATAAGTCTTCAATAGATTTATGAAATCCTTGAAGATCTCACCACCATACTCTATAGTCTTCTAAAAATCATCCATATTTTCCATAAACATATCAAGAGTAGGAGTATAATCCTTTAATTACATGACTTTCTCCTTGAAAGGTAAATTCACTAGAGGTAGATTCAAATTCTCCACCAGATATTTTAAATGAATTGTTAGCTAGTGCTTGGTATAAATATTTTTTAAAATAATAATCCACCTTATTTTTAATCTCTACTTGATCATTGGTGGAAATCTTAGAGTAAAATATTCTCATATCAAGAACATGCTCATTTTACTTTTCAATCATACTAAGGCTTTCATGACTTGGACCACAAACCGATGACCGAAGCTCTTCTATAATCACTAATCTGATCAAGTCATTTTCCAGTGGTTTAGTGGTTTGAGAAAAATCATATTGATCTGAAGTAGATTAGTATATTGAATTAATCCTTTTAAGAACAGATTCTAAAGATCATTTATACTCATCTTTCAGTCAATTTATTACAGCCACAAGTCCATGCATTTAATTTTCTACTTTGGTGTTCTTCTTGACCACTTATTCAACTGATAAAATCAAATTAAGTTGAATATGAGATACAACCATCCCAGAGAGAATGACAGTATCACCCTAACATAGACTATCAACCAAATATGGAGTAGGATTAGCTTGAAAATCCTTCATCATCTCCCCAACCAAATATTTTAAGGACTTAACTATTTATTTTCAATCCTTGCCTCTTGTATCTCATGAAGTATTCTAGATTTAGTTTTCCATATCAACTTTTCCTAAATAATTCTGGAATCTCTTTCACTATGGTTAGTCACAGGAGTAGGTTGTGACTTCATAATGTTTCCAAATCTAAATAAAAAAATTTCTCTAAAAGCTTTCAAATCATCATTAATCACATAATTTGGTGTATCTTGTGTAGGAGTATGAACATTTATTAGCTCGGGAACAGAAACCACATCTTGGATGCAATATGCTTGAGTTGAAACATAGTTTAAAGGTCCATTTCCATAACCAAGGACTTCATAGAATCATTAACATCGAAAATTCTTGGAAGCATGTATCGGGTATCCACTAAACATTAATCAATAATATTTGGAACTTCAATCCTTTCCAAACTGGGGTTTTTTATCCCCCTCAAATTATGATTCCCTTAGAGAATTAAGTGGATCCATCATGTGAACTATTTCCATGTATCCTATTATATGTTGGTATCTCTCAGTCTCATCCACATCTACTTCAATCTGATTAGCATGTTTGACAATTTTTTCAATACGTACAAGGACATCTCTTTCATGACCTTCATCACTTATCTCTTTTTATTTGTTAAGTCCTCTTCTATTATCTTTATCTACATAATCTTATACTTTTGTTTACCTTTCCTTTGCAACAACTTCATTCATATCAACTCCATCCTTATCAGAAATATCACTATGAGCTATATTATCTTAACTTTATCTTCATTCCTCTAATAAAAAATCTTAGCATCGTCTTCCTCTCCTTTATCTCAATATTCTTGAATTTCATCTGATCATAAGAAAGGGTCCTTGATATCCTTATATCTTGAAGGATGTTTAATATTATTATAATCCTTATACATCCTTTCGTTGTCTAAAATCCATGACTTCTTTTATGGATTCTAACTAATTTTCATTCATTTTCATATATCCTTAGACAAAAAGATTTTAGTCCTTACTAGTTTTCACATCTTTCCCTACCAGTCCACGGGCTTACATGATTATAGAGATGAATCTTAAATAGAATAGGGAAGTAGACTTGGAGGAAGTTTTGATCATGTCACCCATACAAAGAATAAGATACTTTCATAGATTTATCTTATGACCATTCATTAATAGGTTCAACAAGAATAAATATTTATATTGTAGAGTAGCATAGTCACCTTTCCTTGGATAGATTATGTGTTGATTAAACTTGAACAACATTCTAGTTTCTCTATCTAATTCAATATAAATTCATCTTATTTTCTTTTTTTCCTATTAAAACACCCAAATAATCTTCTATGATAAAAATATAACTTGTTGGAGGAGGGTTTCTTTGATGATACTTGAAGATACCTTCATTAGGTACTCCTAAACAAATATAAAACATCATTGATGAAAAAGAACATATTTTCCCATTTACCCAATTCTGAACCAAAAGCAATCCTTTTATTGAATGAAATCTCAATATACTGGTAAGACTCAAAATCCAGCTACAGATATATGGGTATTTTTTCATTTTTAAACCAATCTAGCCATCCCTTCTCTTCCAAAAATTTAAGAACAATCGACTTTCTTGAAAGAAGCCACATCACACATACTTCCTTTTCAGTAATGACTACACGATCTGATAGACAAGGGTTTAGAGGATTCTTAATAATTTTGATCAGGTCCTTTTTTTAATTGTTTAAAGGTCATAATTTCTTTGGTGTCGAGAAATACGGGAAATTAAATGTAACAATTTCAGAAATTAGGTGATGGAGTTTGAAGGAGAATAAAAGTTTCAAGAGATAAGGGTTTTAATTTTAGGATTAGCGAGAAAAAGTGAAGTGAATAAGTGATTTGGATTGACATGTTTTTTCATTTATGGATATGAAGAGTCAAAATCAAAAATGTGGTAAATAATATAATAATATATTTAAAATATAAACACATAAATATTTCTAAATATAGAAATCTAGGTCAGAGTGGTGAATCTAAACAGTGAGCTGTTAGTAGTAAGACATCAAATATTGATACATCAAAAGGTGAGACATCAAATGATGAGACATCAAACGGTGAGACATCAAATAGTGAGACATCAAATTGTGAGGCATCAAACCATTAATCAAAGTTGATCATTCCCAATTCATATATGATATAACTCATTCTTTTATAACATAATGTCTTGGTAAAAATATCAGCAACCTAATATTCCGGGCCAATGAATTCTAAAGTAATATCACCCTTTTGATAATGATCTCTCAAAAATTGATGTCTTACCTCAATATGTTTTAGTCTTGAGTGAGAAAATGGATTATTATAGATGTTAATAGCACTTGTGTTATCACAGTTTATAGGGACATGTTTAATTAACATCTATAATCTAGAAAAGTGGGTTTCATCCAAAAAATAAAAACATAAGAACTACGAGTAGCTATGTATTCATCTTCAGTGGTAAATAATGAAACAATAATTTCATCTAACTACACCATGATACTAGTGACATTCCCAAAAAGTGAAATGTTCCATACGTTATTTTTATATCTAACTTGAAACCACCAAAATCAACATCAGAATGACTAACTAAGTCAAATGATTTTCCTCTAGGATAGAATTTCCCTAAGTTGGTAGTATGTTTGAGGTATTTGAAAATTATTTTAACAGTATTTAAATGAGATTTATTAGAATTTTCTTGAAAATGAGCACACATACATACACTAAACATAATATCAAGTCAGATAGCAGTCAAGAAGAGTATACTTCTAGTCATTCTTCTTTAAGAGGTTTGATCAACGAATTTACCATTTTCATCACGATCCAACTTATAGGTGCTACTCATAAGAGTATCACTACTTTTAATGCTATCCAATCCAAAATATTTTAGAATATATTTAGTATATTTACCCTTATTTAAAATAATACCTTCTTTATTTTGAAATATTTTAAATCCAAGAAAGAATTTGAGTTCACCCATTAAACTCATTTCAAACTCATTTTTCATAATTTAAGAAGAATCAACACATAAATAATTTTTTTAAGATCCAAAAATAATACCATCCACATAGATTTTTACTACCAAAAAATATTTATAAATTCTTTTAATAAAAATTGTAGGATAATCTATACCTTTTTTAAAACCTTTAGTAATAAGAAAAGAACTTAGTCTATCATACCAAACTTTTGGAGCCTATTTTAAACCATATAAAGCCTTTGTTATCATAAAAACATGATTTGGAAAATGAGGGTTTATAAAACCTAGGGGTTGTTCAAAAAAATATCCTCCAATATATACCCATTTAATAATGAACTCTTGACATTCATTTGATATATCTTGAAATTTTGATGTGTTTCATATTCTAGAAGGATTCTAATGGATTCAAGTCTAACAACTGGAAAAAAAGATTCTTCATAGTCAATGCCTTCTTATTGACTATATCCTTGTGCAAACAATCATTATTTATTTCTTACTATAGTACTAGATTCATCTTCATTATTTCTAAACACCCACATAGTGCCTATAGTCAAGGTGTCTTTAGGTCTATCCACTAGTTTCCAAACATTATTTCTTTCAAACTGATTCAGTTCATCTTGCATAACCATTATCCAAAAATCAACATTTATTGCATGATTGATGTTCCTTAGTTCAAGATTTTCCAAAAATTCTTGATGTTCAAACTGGTTTCTAAGAGAATCTCTAGTTTTAGTTCCTTTGTTTAATTCTCCAACTACAAAATCTAAAGGATGGTTCTTAAGAGTTTCTGTAGGTCTAGTAAAATAAGGGCTGGTAATTTTACCTTCCTCAACAGGTTCAGGTTCATCATGACTAGAATATGGATAATTTCTATAACTAGATGATTTAATATGATTCTTAATAGCAGGATCATAATATTTTGTATTTATATCCAAATTAGACAAATCATCCTTTATATTTTCTAGGGAGGTCTTGGGTTCACATGTATTTGTTTCATCAAATTTAACATGTAAAGATTCTTCCACATACTTGGTTATTTTATTAAATAATTTATATTATTTTCTAGGTATTTAGTATCCTAGAAATATTCCTTCATCACTTTTGGAGGCAAACTTGTCAAGATTTTCCTTAATGTTAAGAATACAAACTTTTCAACCATAAAATTTAAAGTAGCTAAATTTGTTATTCCTATTGTTCTATAAATCATAAGGTATTTTCTTAAGAATATATTTGATTAAGACTCTGCTAATTATGTAACAAGCTATATAGACAGCTTCATCAAAAAAAAAACAGGTAAATCATATTCATTAAGCATAGTTTGGGCTATTTCTTGTAAGGTTCTATTTATTATATCTAAACCACAATTCTATTGGGGTGTCTTGGGAGCATAGAATTTATGATTATAGTAATTTTTTGAGAAAAAATATTCAAACCATTGGTTTTAAAACTCATGGTCATGGTCACTCTTTATGGGTTTAATCCTAAGACCACTTAAGTTTTCTACTATTCTAGCATACTTAGTGAAATGAGAGAAACTTAACTTTTTTGAGCAGGAAATAAAGTCCAAGTATATCTATAGTAGTCATCTAATAGATCATAAACATAGTTCTTCATATTAAGACATTAAACTCTAGATGGTCCAAACAAATCCATGTGAACCAAATCTAGTGGTTGAGAAGTTGAAACTTCTTTCTTTGGTTTGAAAGATATTTTGTGACGTTTTCCTTTTTGATAAGGATTGTATACTTTATTATTTGGAAACTCTAGTTTGGGTAGATCCTTGACTAACCCTTTCCTTGTAAGATTCCTAAGTGGTTGAATATTAAAATATCCTAGTCTCCTATGCCAGATCCAATACCCTTTTTGAAAATCACTCAAACAAGAAACATTTTGAGAAATTAAGGAATCTAAATTAACAGCATAAACATTTTCATTTCTGAAAGATGTAAAAACTAAATAGTTTTTAGAATTAACCAAATTGCGTGAATCATTTTCATATTTAAAATGGAAACCATTATCACATTTCTGAGAAAATTTAAGAATCTTATATTTTAATCCTTCAACAAAAAGAACTTTGGAAATTAAAATTGAATTTGTGTTACCGATTTGGTTGAGACCAATTATTTTTCCTTTTTCATTGTCACAAAAGGTAACATTCTCACTATTAATCATTATCATATTATTGAAGCATGAATAATCTCATATCACGTGTCTTGAACATCCACTGTCTATGTACTATATACTTCTAGAGGATCTCTTAAAACATTTTTCCTACAGAGACAATTCAAATAAGAAAAGATTTTGGTACCCAGACTTTCTTGGGACCAATAGTATTAGTAATTAATTATTTGGGAACACATACTTTCTTCATGGGTTTCTTATATATAGTTTGTAAATTATTGGAAAAATAGACTCTATTTTTTCTAGAAAAACTAGAAGTAGTAAATGATTGTACACAGTAGTAACTTGTAGTAAAACATTCAAGTTTAGGTACAAAGCCTAATTTTCCATATTTTTATACAAAAGTATTTATTCCAAGGTTTCTATATACTAGTTAATAACCTATAATATTAGTATATTTTATTGAATCATATTTACCAAGAATTTTTGTTATATTATTATGAAATTTGGTAAAAATTTCTAAATCCTTTTTAATTTCTCATTTGATAATTTTAGTATGTTGTTCTCTTTAAGAAATTGATAATTTTTCTCTTTCTCTATAGTAAGCTCGGATTTGATAGTATATCTGAGACCATTTCGTTTCTTCAAAATTTTATATTTATCTTTTAAATCATTACATATGTCTTCAAATATTTTGCAGTACTCAAAAATTTCTTCATGAGTCTTCTTTTTATAATCAGATTCATCTCTAAAATAATAGGAATTTTGTACAGAAGACTCCAGTGGTACCTCAGATGTGTTTTTTATAAAACACATATTGGATTTATTATCCTTTTCATCATATGATGAATCTGAGTCATTGGATCTATCCCCAGAATCACTTTAGGTGGCCTTCATTTCCTTCTTGTCCTTCCTATCTTTTCCCTAATATTTCTTCTTATGTATTAACTTAGGACAGTCAGACATTCCATGTCCTCTTATTTTATATTCACAGTATACTATCTCATTTTTATTTTCATTTTTCTTCTTGTCCTTTTTTTAGAATACCTTATTTTCATATTTTCATTTTTGGGTGGGATTCCTGAAATACATATTAATTCTATAAAATGTTTTAATTTTTTTTAATTAATCCATTTCCTCATCACTTTCTGATGGTGAATCTTGATTACTTGTACTATCAGAATGATTTTTACCCCTTCCTATTATTTATTTTTAAAAGTAGTGGTTTTGAAATACACTGACTTTCACTTTGGTTCATCCTCTTCTTCTTTGTTGGCCTTTAATTATTACTCATACATCATCAGTTTTTCTATTAGCTTCTTGAATGGAAACTTACTGATATCACAAGATTCTTTAATTGATACTGACGTTCTCCTCCACCCTTTAGTTAGAAATCTAAGTAGCTCCATGATTTGTTCCTTGACATCCACCGGCTTCCCCAGAGAGCTCATTTTATTATCTATCTCATTGAACCTGATATTTATATCATAAATGAGTTCATCAAGATTCATCATAAAGTTATCATATTTAATATTATAGGTATTAAGCCTCATTTTATTAACATTAGTGGTTCACTCATGTGAAATAACTAAGGTATCCTAAATTCCATAGGCATATTTACATGTAGAAATTATATTAATTTTGTAATCCCATAAAGTAAAAAAACAAGGAATTCATGGATTTACAGTTATTATTGTAAGCTGTTTTTCAGGTTTCAATCCATTTAGTTCTTGGAGTTTCAGGTACGTCATATTTTTCTTCTATTATAGTCCAAATATCAAACATCATGCCTTTTAATGCATTTTCATCATTATTTTACACTAGGCATAATCTATACCATTAATGTTGGAAGGTCTGTAGGTAATATAACCCACCTATATATTATCCATAATAAATAATAAAGGCTATATATTAAAGTGCTAAAAATTTATAACTAATAGAAATTTAGAGATATTTAAACACAACTAAAATCATAGTTGAAAAGATTTTAAAATTTCAGTTTAAACACATCCTTTGATACCAAATATTAGTCAGAGTAGGACACTCAAGTGGGGAATTAATTGAGTTCTTATAAAAAAATATGTTAAAAATTATTTATTTAAAAGTCTCAAAATTTAAAATCAAACAGACCAGTTAACCAAAAGAGTATATTTTTAAAAGATTTGAGAGTTTGAAAGATTACTAAAAGATTTATTAATTCTCAATTAAAGCAATTTATGATGTTACTTCAACTTTTGAAATCAGTATACTAAAAAAATTGTATAACAAACACAATATAAGATTAATTATCAAATACGAGTAATGTTTTCTAGTTTGAATAAACAAATACATATAAGAAAATAGAACATGAACACAGTGAATAAAAACAAGAGGTTCAGTCTCAAGAAGAGACTTAGTCCTCTCCATGTTGTGGTCACTTTCCACCAAGATGTTTATATTAGTAAACTTGATCCACATCCGGTATCAGGGTTTACAATAGAATACAAAGTTATCCAGGTCTAAATGGACCACTATCATAGGTATTCGAGGGGAACTAAAGAAACCAGGTCACATAGGGACCTCTACCACAATTGTATATGGATGTGACATGGTGTAAGAGAGTGGTAATGAGTGGATATCTTGTATCCTCTAGTTTAGAACAGGAGACAGTGTGTTTTCAATATAGATACACACACTACCTGAAAATTATTAAAACAGTACAAAACAAATTAGAAAATATAATAATAGGTTTATAATTCTCTCAGTGATGTTCTTGATGCTTTAGGACTTCTTGGATGTAGCATATTTAAAGCTCGAGTCCACTTCTAGAAGCAGACACCAAAAATAGAGTATTGTGAAATATTTGTTTTGGTTTCTAGGAAAAATGAGATTTTATATGAAGATATAATTTCCTAGGTTTGTTGTTGTATGGATTTTTACACTTTGGTGTAGATAAAGTTCTCCTCTAGTTCACTACAAGAAGAATAAGTGTCGTAGCTCTACTTCTTCGTTTTCTATTACACCATGCATTTTTTTCTACATTGCATGACACCTTTTAATTTAATCTTGGGTGATTCTCTTTTAGCAGGTAGGAAGCATGATCTCTGCACCTCATACCTTGAATAGTCTATTTACATGTCTACAAAATATCATTAATAATATCTATGTCATTTAATAACTCAAATATGACAGTTAGAGATAATTTTTGAATTTAATTTAAAAAGAAATTACTGAGTCTAGAATAGTTTCATAGAAGTGGTTAATCAAGAGTGGTGTCTTGGGGCAGTGTCACTGGAATTGTATCAATGGAACAGTGTCACTGGAATGGTGCTACTAGAACGATGTCACTAGAATGGGGTCACTTGAACAATGTCACTAACTTTGCGAGAATTCTGAAATTGGTAGCACGATGTCAAGTATATATCAACGGTATCAGGTCCTTTGTGAATATTCTCAAATAGGTTTCTTGATACAACGGTGTCTAATACATTGTAAACATTCTGAACCAGTAGGTTACTGAAATGGTTACTCATACTTTACCGATTTTTAGACTAAATAGTGATTGTGAGTCCTCTGATCGGTGACTGTGAGTTCACCTTAATGATGACTCATAATTGGACAAATATTTTTAACATGTCTTATGAAATAATACTTAGCATAATCTATTTAAATTATTCATAATCATATTGAAACATAATGAAATGCGATTAAAAATGATTTGTGAACATTAAATCTAGAGGAGTCTGACAAATTCACTTACTTTTTAACATTGGACATTACATTTTCTCTTCAATGTCCAAATTATTTTTACCATGAATATGATTATTTCCTAAATTTCATAACATTTCTACATACAATTTTTAATATGAAAGTTATTTAACAAACTGGATAAATACTGATAGTCAATATTCTTTACTCAATACAGATATTTGTTGATAATGAATATTATTTAGGAATTGAATTGATCATTTAATATGTGAAGAATGCATTGTATGTGAAATTCCAAGTGGGGCATGGTTATAGATAGACCCACAATGCTTCAATAGGTCTCATGAGATAAATTAGTTGAAAAAATTAAATGGGTTTTTATGTATACATACCCATAGATTAAACTATCTTGGTGAAAGGTGTTGATGGTATATATATCATAATATTTGAGATCATTATTTCCAATATTATTCATCTCTTTCATTGATAATTCATTTATTAATATCCATGAGATTATTGTATTGATATTATCCATAGATTCATTTCTTTCTCAAGTTTTTTATTATATAGAATATGTTTTTAGTTTTTTACCATTCTATATTGATTATTCCTTATTTAATCATGATATCTTATGTCGAGTGTAAATCTTATTGAGAATTTGATAACACTATTATTTTTTACCCTTTCCTCGGGTTATGATAAATAATTCTCTAATAAGTTTCAAGGATAAAGAAAATTTTCTTTTGTCAGGATTTATATTTTATTCAGATTTTAAAATTGGTATCATTTATGTATGTGGGTCTTCAAGAATACTAAACTGATTGATCATTTGGGATTAAACCCATTGTCTCTATTCTAATGTAATAAAGTTGACACTGACTTTTCGTTGTTGGATTTGGGGTTGTTACATAATATTATCATACAATAAAATATCGATTATACATAAGGTAACAACATTTTAGTACTTTACGACAAATAATGATATAATTATAAATGTTATCTCTTATATAATTGTTTTTTCACCAAATTATATTTAAATATGTGAATCATTTATTATTTATGATATGTTTATTTTTTTCCTACAATGGTTTAGGCATTCATATTTTATGATATGATGAATAATTATGAAATGACATTTGAAAAACCCACGGGTTTAAATCATATCGTAGTTTACAATATCCTATATCATACCCCGTGATATGAATCCAACAGAAGATAATTTATTTTATTTTATCACTAATTATACAATATATATTATGAATTATATAAAATTTAATCCACACATTATTTAAAAAATATAAGTCCACGGGATTATCTGATACCACTAAAGGGATTCTCTGGTGTCTTAATAATATGAAAGGGGCTATATCCCATCCCAATATATCTATGAATAGAAATATTAAAACATTCATATAAATTTAATTAATATCTTATATAAATTTTATACCATTTGTTGTTAAGACACTAATATATCTTTATATTCTAAAATGTTCCTTCATATGTATTTATTGATGACCACTCGAGTGGAAAACAAAAGCCTCCCACCTTTGAATGTATCTACAGGTTGACATAAATCATCTGACACTCAGATGGAATCCTTCTTCAAATCATTATATGTTAGTTCCTTGTACATGAGAAAGTAAGATAAGAGGAACTCTAGGTATGGGAGTTATAGCCAAAGTATTAGGCATATATACACTACCATGTCATGGTAGTGAGTTCTTATAGAACCATCGAGGAAGTTCCTCGAGAGTTCAAGAATTAACTCATGCATTATAACAGATGAGTTAATGTCTCTTCCAAAAAATCATGAATTTCATGGTTTATTTTTACCCCATTTCATTAAAAATCCTATAATGGTTCTTAAATAAATTTTAAATGTGTAGGAGGATTGGGTGTTAATGTTTTAACGCTTCACTACTTTAGGTATATTAAAGTAGTACAAAATGAAACTTAAATTAAAATTTATGTCACTAATATCATACCAATACATATAATATGACTAGAAAATAATTTATTATGATACCCATGTTTCATATGATACAACACATCCACGAATATTATAAAGAAACAACACAAATAGAGTTCTATGATTTCTTCAAATCATAAAAAATTACTCTATGGGAAGCTCTATGATATAGTTATATTATAAATAATGATATGCTAAATATTTTTATATATAATATATATATATATATAATATTGTGGAAAAAATATCTTTAGTATATCACCCTAAGAATTTTGTGTTGTTCTTTATTAAATTGGATTTTATTTTCCATCAATTCAAAAAAAATAAATTGGGTATATTGTGTTGCATGGGTTTGGGTGCATGTCGGGATTGGGTCACACATTGTTGCTCATGATTTTGATGTTGTTGGGTTGTCTAGTGAATTTTTAAGAAATTATTACCGACATAATTGATTTGAATAATTTATTATAGTTTATTATACTTAAATATTTTGGGAATTGTGTCTTAAGATGGGATCTTGGGTGACGATACAAGGCTTGGAATATATTATATGATGGTGGTGGAGTTAGATTAAATGGAGTAACCTTGAAAGAGGTGGGTGGTCCCTAAACATCTCCCCGAGGTTTATGAATATTATTATATAGCATGTGAAGTTTTTTATTTCCATATATAAGATATTTATATATAATAAAATGATTTTTTTATTGATATTCTCCCAAAATGAACAATGTGTCATGGTTTGTGAGGGACCCTTAACCACTTCAAGATGCCTCAATCATTGATAGCTGAGGTCTTTATTTTAAATACACTCCATGATTCATATGGACATTGATGGGTATAATTAAATTAAATGAACAAGACATAGTATACCTAGATATGGGGTGGTTATAATCCACCTAGGCTTGGAGTAGGTTATCCAGTGATGTTATGCAAAATAGAGTCACTAAATAACTATGACACCAAGGGGTATGTACATTGGTTGGGTTACAAGAGGCTTTGGTTAATTCTAGGATCCAAAATGATATTATTATAACCTAAATGTAATCTAGAGATATTTTATTTTTCATGAGAGGATTTGGCATTGTGGTGATGGGAGAGACAGTTGTACGTCTCACATGTGATGAGGAATTCCCACTTGAGGGTAGGTTAGAAACTTAGTGAGTACCAAGAGTCAAATGAGACCTTAAGTGTTATAAAATTTATTGCATGAGGTTTTCCTCAAGTTGAGGGTTTGAGAGTTATCATAGGGTGATTTGTGATGAGACCCTAGCATGAGTCATGGGTATTATTAGATGGATTCGAATTGGAATTCCAAGAGGCTTGGGGTGAGTTATCTTCAAATATACCTTTGTTAGCAGGTTTGTGTCATTATATGGTATTTTGATGAGGTATTATACCAATCCTTTTTCAGAACTAGTTAAATAGAGTCTATGGGCTATGAGAACACCATAGATGTTCTATATGGATTCCAGCAAGAGATAAGTGACTAAGATGGTTTTAAAAGACCCTAATGGATACCAAAGCGGGCAAGGTTAGGGTGTTGATGGGTTTGGAATTAAAAGAGTATATGTCTAAGATAGTCTTGAGGGGATCATCCTATGAGGCTATATTGATGAGAAGAAGTGTTTTAGGGCATGGTTTAGTCCATGAGCGACGAGTCTAGGCTATATTACTTATGGGATATCATATGATATATATGATTTTTTTACATTTAGTCAATCCATATGATTTTGATGCACGATTATTATAATGATTATAAAACATGGAGCTAATTCCCTGATATGAAATATAGTTTTAGGTAGGTAGAGGGTACACCCCCAAGATTACCAAGTATATGAGTTACATTTATTGACATGGAGTGGGTAATCCCATAAGTTTCTAAATGATGGTATATATTTTTACTAATGGTGAGAAGGTATTCCCAATATTTACAAAATAACATGATATTGTTTCAAGGTGGGAGTGGGTGTCCCCCCCTAAGGATTCAGATAACATCATATTTGTTTCTAAATGAGGATTTGTTGCACCCCTAACTTACCTGATGACATGATTTTTTTCTAGGTAAGGACCATGTATGCCCTTGAGTTTTCTGATAATATGATATGTCTTTATTAGTGGATATATTGTGCACCCCTGATCTTTTTAGATGATTCAATGTATGTGATTTTAGGTTAAGGTGATTTTTCCCCAAGTTGTTGATGGTATGTTTCATGATTCAATGGTGGGGAGATTCTACCCATTTGTTCCTAATGAGGGAGTATATTTTTCTAGGTTAGTGAGTGATTATGCCATCATGTTTTTGATGATATATAATATATGATTCTAGGTTGGGATGTTATCTTTTTTATGGATATGGTTTATGCTTAGAGACATCTGACAATGGCCAATATAAGTAGGGTTAACCTTCAGTGTCACCTTAGAACCAATGTATTGACAATGGTTGTTTTATTATGCCTATGAATTATTTATTTATACCGATTATATTACATTGTGTATGCACTACATTACTTGTTATTTAGAGAAACTATTTTAGGTGTCATACTAATTTTTACTCATATCTTTCTCTGGTGGCCCTGGTACTTTGGTACTAAAGCAAACTTTATAACCACATGTTCAATCTAGGAAAAGGCATGGGACTGGATAACTAATCTACATGGAATGGATAGAGTTCCCAAACTGTGATGAGGTGAGCATCAGGAATATTAGTTGACCCTTTGTGTATTATTTATTTTATTCATTTTGTATATATGATTGGATGAATAGGTGATCAATTAGTATGTATGATAATATGCTTCAATATTTTATTTTATATAGTGTAGATATTTTTTATTGATTTTCCATATTGTGATGTTTTTGGTGGATGATTCTTGGTTATCTACATTATTTTTTTACTTTTATATGAGTGTATAGTCTCCAAATAGTAAAAATTTAGACCATCACTACTATTTGATAGCCTCTAGAATGTGGGGATTTATGTCTAAGGTCTAATGAAATCCCTGCCTCAGGCACTATCAAGTTTTCTAAAAATGACAAGGCATCATAAATTGGTATCAAAGGATCTTTTTATTATCTTACTATTTGGGGAATGGAATACGGGTAATAGGTATGTGTTAGTGTTTTTTATGGAACTCGGACTGGTTTTTCATGAACACCTTTTTCTATGAGAGGTTCATAATACACTGGATATGGAATTTCTATTTTAGTTTTCAATGTTATGATTGATATATTTATTCAAATATGATGTATGTATTTGTTATGTTATTATGGTTTTGGATATTGTGCTATTAGAAATAGGCATGTGTACATGAATCATTTTTGTTATATTGTGTCAAAAGGCATTCGTGTGATTTCATGAGATTTATATCAGAAATGATTTATTTATTTTTCTAAGGTTTGAAAAAAACTTATATATTTTTTTCCTATATAACTTGTTGTTGGAATTCTACTTAGCTAAACTATGTTATTTTATTCTGATTAAAGGTCATGTAGGTCTTATAGTGATAATTTCTCCTATGATGTCTATATATTCCCTCTATACAAGGGATATATAGTGACCTTGGTGGGTCAGTATAAGTATTAGATGCCTTAGTAATGGACCCCTTATCTATGATTATAATGTTTGTTTGGTAACTTAAAGTTTTAACAATTACCTATATGGTGTTTTAACATATAGATTCTTACTATAATTATAAATAACCAAATCGTATGAATATAGTTTTACATTATATGAATCATCATCGGATGATGTATTTATATGAATGTGGATATGATCTGATCCTTGAGGAGGTAGTCCGATATGTGGATGATCTATGAGGATGGATGCTCAAGAGTGGATGATTTATTAAACATGTGAGGTTGTATATATACGTGATAACCCTTGAGTCGGTGTGATGGAATGTGAGTTGCATTATAATATTTTATATGAGAGTATAGTTTTTTCTCATGAGTTGTGATATATGAGGGTGACCTAAATGATGTTTTTACCTAGACCAATGAGTGGACTTAAAAATGTGATGCATGGTTAGGTTCTTTGTGTTGATATTGATACATGAAATTTTCTTGTATTGTGATAGGTTAGAAATGCATGGGAAGCATGGTCAACTGGTTTTTTAGGTGCATGATACTAGGTTGGATGATAAGTAACTCATTGGATCAAGAGTCGAGTTTTGAATTCTGGTGATACATGTGCATTAACTTATTTAATTCGTATGAGATTATGATGCATGGTTATAAGAACCCATGAGAATGTTATTTAGAGGATCACTCTACCATTGGAGAATGAGAATGTGTATTAACATTTTTTGGGAAATCCCCAATGTTTGAGGGCGACTAAACAATAGGTATGTTTTGTGCATGGTTAGTTTGTTGATCGATGAGAGGTCATATACAGGTTGGGGACTAATGGTTTTATTGGATTATCATGGGAATGGTATCTGGGGGTTTTCAAGAGAATGGGTGTTTTTTGTATCTATAATGGTGGTGACTTCATATATGGATGGTGACATGTGTTGACAATATGGGTGATCCTGACTTGGGAGGAGTGACATGAATGTGGTATTGGAACCTGTTTATGTTAATTATTGAAAACTAGTGTGAGGAAATATAAATAGTTGGGAGAATAACATTGGTTTTTTGAGGGTGTGACCATTGTTTTGGATGGAATTTAGTGGATTCATAGTTTTATTCTCTTGGTGAGATAAAAATGGGTGGGGATTTAGTTTTTTCTATGGTACTTCGGTATGAGTGAAGTCATCATATCCATAATTTTTTTTGGTATGGTCATGGAATGGGATTTAGAGATAAGGTGCTTTGGATCAATATGGAGATGGTATAGATATTCCTGTGGTTAAGAGAATCATATCAATCATGAGTGAATAATCCTCTTGTTGGATGGTTCGTGGAAGTAGTGAGACTTGTTGGTAGATAGTGTAGATGGAACTAAGGTGATGGTGTACAAATGGATCTGATTTTGTCTAGTTTTTTATCAAATACCTGATTGAAATTTGGATGTGGATTTAAATAGATTTTATGTGTTTAAATTAGGCTCTATATGGATTTCCATTGATCATAGTGTGAGTTGGATCATAGGTGCACCAGTGCTTGAGGGGAGAGTATAATGCCTATTGAAATGGACAGAGGTCATTAGGACCCTCAAAATTACATTTATTAACCTACACTAGCACAGTGGTGCAGGGTCGATCCATAGAAATGGCAGATGAGAGTTCTAGGTTTTATTCAAAAGTAACTCCTCTGTTGTCAATAGTGAAGCGAGTGTGCATTTTTTTGTTGTTTTTACTTTACATTTTTTTTGTATTTTTTATTTAAGAATGAAGTAAGATAAAATATGATTAAAATATACTAATCAATTACTAGTATACTAATATACTAAGAACTTCAGTAAAACTAACAAAAGAGAACAAAATACTAAAATAAAGCAGCAAGGTTGAAGGAGCATATCAAAAGTAATACTTAAGAATTCTAAACTAATGGTTTATTGGATAACTTCTCCACTACACTTTATTGAGTCACACATCAAGAAATAAAGGTGAAAAGTATCCATATCCTAGAAACTCAACACACAGAAGACTGACTTTAGGAGTTCTCCACTCCAAAGTCAGTCAAACTACTCATTAGTTATAAAATGATAACATTCAGAAATAAACTCGCCATTAATTTCCTGATGAAAATACGTTAACGCTTCGAAAAACTATTCAAGAACTACCTCACCAGTTGATCTTGAAACTGTGAATTTTAAAAAAAATTAAGGTTTGAAACAACTAAACAGAGAATCATTATTCAATCTCACTGATTGATTATGATTCTGAAAATTGTAATGTGAATGAAGAAGTTTGGAAGATTAACCAACAAAATTGGATTTCTGAGCTAGACAATTAATCCCTTGATCATATTAATTTAAGCACTAAAAAACATCCAAGAACATAGTACAAAAATTAACTACATAGGGAAGAAGTTCTCCACAAGTACTGCTCTGTTCTCAGGCTCCTCGGTCTTCTGCTCGTATCCAGTGCTTCTCCTCGGAGTCTGCTCACGGATGGTTGTGGTCATCAAAAAAATGAGAGCCCCCCCAAGGGAATGAATGTTTCCCAAAAATTCTACTTCTTGCTCTACTTAAAATACCATCTGTCATCTGCTGTTTGTCACCAAACCATATACACTGACTCCAAAAGTTCTTCACAAACGCACAGCAAAATGTGCGTTTTTTTTTGCGACAAGCACGTCACGCTAGAATTTTTCACCTAACTAATTCTGGGTGAGTTAGTTAAGTGAATCTGGACATATTTCCGACTTTGGTATGAACCTACACTTGATATAAATAAAGCAGTTAAAACTAAAAGAAAAAAGTTAACTAAACTTAATTAATTAATATTTAGGTTGATAATTATTATTTCCTCTATTATTATTTATAAAATTATACACATAATATTACTATAGTAAAACAGGTGTTTATTAAAAACTCAATATTAAATTAAGTTAATAAATATAATTACTAAGTTATTAATTTTAACACTTTTAACTAAATAAATAATTAAAATAACAAATTTTATAGTATTAATTAATAAATTTATTAACATTATTGTTATTACTTTTACTGAAATTAATTTGTTTGGTTAATTTATTAATTAGTTTATTTTAATATAATAATTATAATTAATACTTAAGTCTTAAGTATTTTTAAATTAATAATTATATTTTTATAGTTTATTTATAATTTTTATTAATTATTTAATTTACACTATAAAAAGAAAATTAATTTATTATTATCATTTATTATTAATTTAGTTATATATTTTTTATTTATAATTTATCTTTTTATTAATATCAATTTTTTTTAAAATTTATACGGTAAGGTTTGGGATAAAATTAGAGTTATTGGTAGGAATGAATAATGGTGGCAAAGGTCACCGGTACAAACTAGGTCACCATTAGATAGTAACGGTAACCTGGTTACCACTAGTTATAGTCTACCTCACTGGTAGACTAAAAACAAAAGAAAACAAATTAATAATAAAAATGCATACATAAAATAATAAATTTAATGTTTAAAAACTCTTAATTAATTAATTAAATAACTATTTGAACACATAAAATTAAAATAAAACTGTTTTATTTAATTAAAAACACATATTATTTACTTACAAAATTACCAGGACGACTAAACAAATTAATTAACATTGCTAACCTATTCTAATGTAACTAAAATAATAGATAAAATATTAATCTAAAGTCTATGTTAATTAAATAGGATTACATTGATTAAATAATTATTTTATAAAAATGTTAGTTTATTAAAGAGTCAGACAGACTTAAATTAACCAAACTAAATAAGATATAATTAAAGTAAATTAGTTAAGTTATATTAAAATTGTTATTTTGACGACTTAAAATACTTATTTAATTATAAAAAATTATTAATTAAAAAAATTAATTATAAAAATATAAAAGTACAATTATGTATTATAAAGTGATTAAATAATTAATTAAATCATTAAAAAATAAATTAAATGATGTGGAAAAACTATGTAAAAATAGAACCACGTCAAATTCCCCCACAATTAAGCATTGTTTGTCCTAAAAAAATATCAGGTTTTATTTTCTTTGAAAAACTGTAAAAAGTATTTATGATTATGACCACATTGTAACATGCCCAAAACTCAAAACAGAAGACAATACATAACAACAGGCTATTGGAAAATGAGTTACTCATATGAGTCTTTCCTAAAATAAATACTCAAGGGTAATTAAGAACACAAAGACCATCCATCAAAGAAGATGTCATGCCTCATATGTGATACAACTTAATGACTGACTTCAATACAATCTCAGGTTCTAAGTCCAAGCCTGACAAGAGATAAAATATCAATGGAATTAAGATATTAACCAAAGAACTTTGTACATTGAATTTTTCACCTAGGTTCTAAAAATAAATAGTTTTTTTGTGAATCACCTCAATGATACAACCTAAATGACTCTCATATAAACCAATTGATCCTCTCTTCATCTGGCATTCATCATTCCCCTCACCTTAATGAGATCATTTTTTGACCCTAGACACTTTATATATTTTTCCCAAGCCATGTATCATGTGTTAAGCACTGTGAAATAACACTTATTCAAGGTGTAAAAAGGGCTTTTAGTAAACAGAAACGCACCCAGCATCTAGGGTCTCAGAGACTCTCTGTGGGATCCCAGATGCCCAAATTACTCCAGTTTCAAAATATTTATATCAAAAATCATTTACATTAGATCATTAAAGTAATTAATTTTAATAATTTAATGATAATGAAAGAGGCCCCTAGAATCAGAATCAAACTTTCACTTCCAAGAGTATGATCATAATTCCACAAACATGTTTCTCATATCACTTTCAGAAATAGTTCCTAAACCATATTTCCATAAAATCACTAAATAAGGTCACTCGAAAATCATCCATTATCATTAATTTTTTTTTCAAAGCAGTTCTTAACTACCAATAGGGGACTCATCCTAAGGAAAGACCCAATTGAGTACAGTGTAAAGCCTAAAATTATACAAAAATTTTGAAAAAATTATTCCTTTTTTTACAAGAAATTTGATATTACAGTTGGAATTGATGGGCTTTCAATTAAGCACAGTTTAGCACAGTCAAGAATTGACCCCCTAAATTCCCCCACACTTAAAACCCAACTTTGTCCCAAAATTTGACTTCCAAATATGGAAAAGAACAATTAATTAATTAAAGTTCAAAACGGATTTTCAATTTAGTAGATAGATGGAATGTATAAAGGGTCTCAATGAAGTTCAAAAATATAGTTTTCCACAATGAATAACTTACCAGCAGGTTCATTAAAAAAACACACACATTAATGTGACAAGGATTTTCAATATAGCTCAAAATAAGTATATATGGTGTGGGTGCACAATTAATTGGGTGTAAGAATTTTAAAAAAGTATGATTCAAAAGGATGTTCAATAAATCAGTAAGAAAATTCATGCTAAACACCCTATAGAATAATCAGTTCCAATGAAAAACACAACTACCAATAACAGGTACCCCCCACACTGAGTTTCAAGGAATGAAAAGATTTTATTTACAATGAAATTAAATTTTTCAGCAATGAAGTACATGCAGAATTTATGCACAACATAGTGACATATAGTAGAATTTTTCAGCAATAAAAAGAATATTTAAAAAAAACATGCAGAAGATTTTATCCTTAAAGTCATTAAGAGCAGAAAAAATGAAACCAACATAACACTAATATACTTCCTTGACTAGGTTCTTGTCCAAAATGATCAATGGAATTACAATCCTTAAATGACATAGCATCATCATTATAGAAACACACAGAGTATGTAAACCAGGAACAAAAATCTAGTAGAGGCACAACAAATAGTTGGCAGCAAAGCGTCGCATTATTCAGTACAAAACAGTACAAAAAATAAAAATAAATAAAGAGCATGGGTTGAATCTCATGTATCACTAATTTTAGAGTCTTCAGTTAGACTTTATTTAATCACAATTTTTTTATTTATTAACACAACACAAACCATGGGTTACCTCCCATGCAGCGCTAGGTTTAAAGTCCCCAACTAGACTCAATTTCGCTAGATATTTCTGTCCATGATCATTTAATGGAAATGAATTATCAAATATGTGAACTTCACTATTATCCAAAGATTTAAAAATAGGATCAACCAATACATTCTTAACTACAATTCCAAAAAATATTCTCAAAAGTACATTCAATGAAACATTTGCTAATATACTGTCCAACCCATTTTGGGCTCTAAAAACCACTTCCTCAACTTTAAAAATGTTCAACTTCTTCCTAAGAAAATAAAAAATTTGACCAGCAATACTGACATGAATTACCCCACACTTAGAGGTCAGCTCTAACCCAGAATTAGAAGAACAAAAATCAATAAACTCTTTAGTATTTTCATTGAATATTTCCAGCATAGATTGCACAAAAGATAACTCAGAAAACTCTTGGAAGAAGAATTCATATTCAGGTTCCAATAGGTGGTACCAAATGTCCAGAGACGAATCAAATGATGTGAATCTTTCAAGTTCAGGTTGGAAGTCATCACAAACAACATAAAACTGATCAAGAAAGAAATATCCCAGAAAAAAAACTTTCTCATAATGGGTACAATTTAGTTTTTCATCAGGACTCAGACCAGAACATTCTCTGACTTCAGAAACCCTTAGACAGTCGACTTCATAAGGAAAGTACTCAAAAATGGGTTGAGAAAGTTTAGGAAAAGAATGTGATTCACTCTCTAGAATGGGTTATAGGGAAATATTTTTCTCATATAGAGGAAGGAGTGGGACAGGAATAGAAGCTTGAAGAAAAGTTTCAATAGGATGGGGAATCAAAATATCTGTGACCTCAAGAGGAAAAGAACCATACTCAGCTCGAACCTCAATTTTAAAACATTTATTCTCAGCAACATCTATCAAATCACAACCAACCACATGTTGAGGCTTTTCAAACACTAAAAACTCTTCCACATCATCAATGTCTTGGAGAGTGAGTTTCCCCTTGGAAACATCTATGACAGCACCAGCTGTAGCAAGGAAAGGTCTACCTATGATGATTGAGACTTTTTCATCACACTCCATATCTAAGATAAGGAAGTTTGTGGGTACTGTTAGTTTTCTTACACTCACTAATAGATCATATACCCTCCCTGAAGGGTGTGTGAGTGACCTGTCAGCAAGTTTAAGACAAACAGAAGTTAGTTGGAAATCCCTGAGACCCAACCTTCTAAACAGGGAGTAAGGCATAAGATTGATTTTTCCCCTAAGTCGCATAAACAATTAAGTTTCTCACTTGCTCCAATTTTTCATTTAATAATAAAGCTACAAGGTCACTTCAATTTTGGAGGTAGCTTCTTTAACAAGATGGCACTACACTCCTCATTGAGATTAACCTTTTCCAACTTCATCCAATCATTTTTATGTTTTATAAAACTTTTGGTAAAAGAAACATATGAAGGGATTTTATCTAAGTCTTCTACAAATGGGATGTTGATACTAAAGTTTCGAATCATTTTAAGAAACCTCAAATAATCAGGTTCATGATTCTTCTTCACTCTTTCATTGAAGGGAATGGGAAGGGCATAATTTTTAAGAATAGGTTTAGTATTCTCCTTCTATTCAATTCCATTTTTTGATTTTAATCTTTTATTAACTCCCACTTAATTTTCCTGGGTTCTTGAACTTTTTCAGGTGTAATTTCAACATTTTTTTTAGGTTTAACAAAGCTGTCCAGATTCCCAGATTCTATTTCAAGCATATTTTTCTTTCTAGATTCAGTTTTTTCATCATTTTTAGTTTTCCAAGAGTGTTTCTTAAGTTTTTCTTAAGTTTGAAGGCCAAATCTAGTGGTTACAGCCATGATATTCTCTCTTGGATTAAGAATTGAAGTGTTGGGTAGCTTTCCCTTTTCCTTATCACCTTGATCCTTATCCATTTGAATTATTTGATGTTCTAAATTGTGAATCTTACCATCTGTTTCCTTCATAAATGAATTGATGTCTCCCAAAACTTGTTTTAACAGCCCCTTTAACTCTCCTTGAGAATTAGAAGATTCAGCCCCATATTGCTTTGATTTTTCAATTTTAGGATGTGATTGGTAGTTAGGGGCAATGGTCTATTTTAGGACACCTTGTTCTTTCCAAGACAAGTTTTAGTGATTTTGATAACTAGAAGTGTACTGATTAGAGTATTGATCATTTGTCCCTTGGTTCCTAGTTCTAAAATCCACAAATTTGGCACTCTCATCAAACTGGATAGGGAGATCAAAATTAGGACAACATGTAAGAGTGTGACCAAACATCCCACAATTATTACATTGCTCCATTAAGACCCTATCACTAATAACAACAGCCTAAGGATTTTCTTCACCACTCTAGAAGACCCTCTTCCTAGAGCACTTGTGCTGAGATTTTTGAGTAATCTTGCCATACACAACTTTCAGCTCATCAGTAGTAGAGTCAGAATAATCACCCACACAGAATTGGTCAACTAAATTTTGGTTATAAGGGGTGAGAGAATTATAGAAGGATTCCATGAGTAAATGGGGAGAAAACTGATGATTGGGACTTTTTCTAAGGAGGCCTCTAAACCTATCTCATGCCACATGAAATTACTCTCCCTCATCTTGGACAAACCCATTAATTTTGTGCCTAATATCAGAGGTGGTGTTCCAATGATAGAATTTTGATATAAAGGTAGTAAACACCTCTTCCCAGGTCTCAAAAATTGATTCATCTAAGTTCTGAAACCAATTCCTAGACCACCCCTTCAAAAAAAATGAAAACATCCTCAATCTCAACTCCTCCTCACACTTCTCTCTGAGAGGTATTTGTTGTAAAGAACTATATAACTCTCTAATTAACTCAAGTGAATCCTCTCCTGGAAGACCATTGAATGAAGGAAGTTGAGAAAGGTGAGACAACTTAATTTCATAGCTCCTAAACCTGGGGGTCAACCTAATACAAGATTGGTTACTTGATACAATTGGAATTTAAAACTCCCTATGTCTAGGTAACTGATGGGATGAAACTACGGGTTGTGGCACATTCATGTTTTGATCAAATCTATTATCCTGATTCTCCATTACAATGTATTTTCAAAAGAGTAGATAAATGTTTGTCTAATTCAAAGTTTGAAAACTCTATGGTAATAATTAATTCTCTTTTACTCATGCAGAGTGTAATAATAGTTCAAAATACCACAACAGTAAAACTAATAAGAGTTCAGTAATAAAAGAAACAGTAGCAATACAGTAGTAAATGAAGAAGATTTTTTATTACAGTTTTAAAATTTTCAACTTTTTTGGTATTTTTTTTATATTTTTTTAGAAAAATAATGGATCATGCCTTCCCCGGAAACATCGCCAAAATTTGAAGTGGCCGGAGGTCGTCATGACCCTCAAAATTACATTTATTAACCTACATTAGCACAGTGGTGTAGGTTCGATCCACAGAGAAGGCAGATGAGGGTTCTAGGTTTTATTCAAAAGTAACTCCACTATTGTCACCAGTGAAGTGAGTGTGTATTTTTTAGTTGTTTTTACTTTACAATTTTTTTGTACTTTTATTTAATAAATAAGTAAGATAAAAGATGATTACAAGAGACTAATCACTAACTAGTATACTAATATACTAAGAACTTCATTAAAACTAACAAAAGAGAACAAAATACTAAAATAAATAAGCAAGGTCAAAGGAGAAGATCAAAAGTAATACTCAAGAATTCCAAACTACTGGTTTATTAGATAACTTCTACACTACACTTTATTGAGTCACACTTTAAGAAATAAAGGTGAGAAGTCTCCCTCTCCAAAAAACTCAACACACAGAAGACTAACTTTAGGAGTTCGCCACTCCAAAATCATTCAAACTGCTCATTAGTTATAAAATGATAACAACTGGAAATAAACTCGCCATAAATTTCCAGATACAAAGATATTAACGGTCCGAAAAAGTATTCAAGAACTAACTCGCCAGTTGATCTTGAATTTTTGAATTTTAAAAACATTTAAGGTGTGAAAAAACTAAACATAGAATAATTATTCAATCTCACCTATTGATTTTGATTCTAAAAATTGTAAATTGAATGAAGAAGTTTGGAAGATTAACCAACAGAATTGGATTTCTGAGCTAAAAAATTAATCCCTTGATCATATTGATTTAAGAAATGAAAAACATACAAGAATAGAGTACAAAAATTAAGGACCGAGGGAAGAAGTTCTCCCCAAGTATTGCTATGTTCTCGGGCTCCTCGGTCTTCTGCTCGTATCCAGTGCTGCTCCTCAGAGTCTGCTCTCGGATGGATGTGGTCGTCGAAAAAATGAGAGCCCCCCAAGTGAATGAATGTCGCCCAAAAATTCTGCTGCTTGCTCTGCTTAAAATAACATCTGTCATCTACTGCTTGTCACCGAAACATTTCCACCAACTCCAAAAGTTCTTCACAAACACACTAAAAAATGTGCGTTTTTTAGCGACAAGCACGTTGCGTAAGAATTTCTCACATAACTAACTCTGGGTGAGTTAGTTAAGTGAATATGGATATATTTCTAACTTTGGTATGAACCTACACATGATATAAATAATGCAGTTAAAACTCTAAGAAAAAAGTTAACTAAAGTTAATTAATAAATATTTAGGTTGATAATTATTATTTACTCTATTATAATTTATAAAATTATACCCAAAATATTACTATGGTAAAACATGTGTTTATTAAAAACTCATTAATTAAATTAAGTTAATAAATATAATTACGAATTTATTAATTTTAGAACTTTTAACTAAATAAATAATTAAAATAACAACTTAGATAGTATTAATTAATAATTTTCTTAACATTATTGTTATTACATTTAAAGAAATTAATTTGTAAGGTTAATTTATTAATTAGTTTATTTTAATTTAGTAATTAGAATTAGTACTTAAGTCTTAAATATTTTTAAATTAATAACTATATTATTATTGTTTATTTATAATTTTCATTAATTATATAATTTATACTATAAAAAAAATAATTTATTATTATCCTTTATTATTAATTTAGTTTTATATTGTATATTTATAATTTATCTTTTTTTAATATCAAATTGTTTTAAATTTATACGGTGAGGTTTGGGATAAAATTAGAGTTACCGTTAGGAAAGAATAACGGTGACAAAGGTCACCGGTACAAACAAGGTCACTGTTAGATAGTAACGGTAACCTGGTTACCTCTAGTTATAGTCTACCTCACCGATAGACGAAAACCAAATGAAAATGAATTAATAATCAAAATGCATACATAAAATAATATAATTAATGTTTAAAAACTCTTAATTAATTAATTAAATAACTATTTGAACACATAAAATTAAAAGAGAACTGTTTTATTTAATTAAAAACACATATTATTTACTTAAACAATTAGAATGACAACTAAACACATTAATTAACATTGCTAACCTATTCTAATGTAACTAAAATAATAGATAAAATATTAAACTAAAGTCTAAGTTAATTAAATAAGATTACAATGATTAAATAATTGTTTTATAAAAATGTCAGTTTATTATAGATTCAAGAAGACTTAAATTAACCAAACTAAATAAGACATAATTAAAGTAAATTAATTAAGTAAGATTAAAATTGTTATTTTGACGACTTAAAATACATAATTAATTATAAAAAATGATTAATTAACAAAATTAATTATAAAGATACAAAATTATAATTCTGTAAAATAAAGTTATTAAATAATTAATTATATCATTAAAAATTAAGTAAAAAGATGTGGAAAAACTATGTAAAAATAGAGCCACATCATCTATTGCGGTAAGTTTGTGATCCAACCACAGAATTACACTGTGTGTCTAGTTTACAATTAGGTTTTTTCAATTGGAAAATTTTGAGATTCCTCAAGAGATTAAAGAATATTTATTGGGATATGTGATAGTGAAACAATGAGTGAGACCAAGCATTTTTTGGAGAGGTCGGATGGAGGAGGACCAATTAGGGTTTTTTTTTAAATTGGGTGTGGCGAGGTTGAAACCACACTGAGCATGTTGATAGACCATTAGGAGTGTATTTTTTGTAAGTGATTTCGATGTTGGGGAGAACCCAGGATCCAGATAAACCATTATGTGTAAAAAAAATATAGTGGGGAGAACCATGGTCCAGATAAGGAATTGAATGAAAAAAATGTGGGTGTTTCTAGAGACATGGGTGTCGATGAAAAACATCTAAGTGTCAATGATAGTGATGAGAGGGTATCTTGGATTTTAGTAAAGTTTATGTCATAGTGTTTTGAGTGAAACTACATAATATCATTCGGAATTATATGTTAGATAATAGTGATTTATTAGTGAATTGATGACTAATGTGGGATATTATTGATGGGTATAATACCTCAAATACTTATTGGGTATAGTAAGTGAAATGGTGGGGGTTGTAAAGACCTCTGTATTTATGGGTTGTGAAATTCAAAGCGAATTAAAAAAATCCCCCAAAGTAGGAATCATTTTTATAATATGGTTTTATATTATAATATTTATGGTTTTATCCTTATAAGAAGATTGTTTTGGACATGTATCAATGTTTGGAAGGTGTTTTGGGTGCTACTGTGAATGTTGGAGTGGGGTTGGAGTGACCCCCTTTGCTGATTTTTAGTATAAACAACAGACCACACCATAGCCTTGGTATGTTGGTGTGGGGAGTGTCAAGGGATTTTGATTCTAAATGGATGAAGATCAATTCATCAGAGACCAAGGGATATTCCTTAGAGGAAGTAGTATTATATGTATTTCCTTTTCAAGTTTTCATGGTCTGTGAGATGACATCATAGTAAGAGGATTCTTTAATAGAGGGTGCATGTGAGGTTGGGTCATCAAGAAATCCCTAAAGTTTGGTTCCATCATGGGATTCTATGATTCAACATAATAGGTGGTTGACGGTGGTACTTTTCACCACAAATGAGTGGGTTTCACAGTAAGTCATCCTTGGGTTAGGGAACTTACACCATAGATCCATGAGCCATGTTGTAAAGGGCTCTCTAGCCTATTTTAAAAAATATGAGAAATCCCATTATTTCAGGGTTTTCTCCCTTAATTTCAAGGACAAGTGGAACATAGGGAGATACATTATAGCTAGATCCACCCTATCTCTTCCCCCATTTTATTTCTCTATGGTTAGAGGTGATTCTTTGATGATTTATGTAGGGTATTTGAGGTGAATCCTTACTCTTTCTCTCTCCATTATTATCCTCCTATATTAGCCTCTAATTTTTAATTTATTTTTATTAGGTTTTATTGATAATTAAATAATATAATAGTGGGATAATACCATGATGATGAGGATTGTTCTTATTGAGGATAGAGGGAGTCTTGTTAGGGTGATTTAACTGCTTGTCGTTTGGTTGGATGTACATATCCAAATGATTTTTCTAGGTTTTCTTTTAAAAAATTGAGAACTATGGATCTTATTATTAGTCATTGGATTAGTCATTTATTTTGGTAAATAAATTGTGAATTTTTTGTGGTTTGGGTATGGGGGCATCTTGGGGGGTGGACCTCACCCTGTTACTCAGGACTTTAGCAATGTTGGACCATCTGGTGAGTCTTTAAGAAATTATGACCTATTGAATTAAATTGGATAAATAATTATAATTCATTGGAACTCATTATTTTGGATGTTCTAGATTGATATAAGAGATATGGTGATGATTTCATATTTATATGAGATTATGGCATTTTGGTTGAGTAATGATAAAATTGAATAGTTCTGAATGAGGTAATTATTCCCCGAATTTCTTTGATGGAAAAGTTCTATCAGGAGTCTCCTATAAAATATTTATCCCCTTATAAATTTGATAAAATAGCCCCTTAGGTTGTCTCTTAGAGTGTATTTTTACTTAAGTTACAAATCATAACTTTAATTTTCTTTTTTTGTAGAGAAACTCTAACTAAATTGTGAATTTATTTGAGTTTAAAGAAAATTAAATCTATAGCATAATAGAATATTAGAATTAAAATATTAAAATATTATGACTGGAAATAGATTTCAAAATAATAGATAAAAATTTATTTTTAAAGAATTATTCATGGAAAGTTTCGATTCTTTAGACTCACTCTTATTCCTTTTATGAAATTATTATCTAATTTTTTTCTCAATGTTTTCCCAAATAAATATAGGTTAACAACTAAATATGAATTAAAATTATACCAAGACCCCGGTATAGGTGTTTTTACCCTTATAAAAGTGATTCAAAATTTTAAATACCACCAAAAAATTAAATTTGATCAAAATCACTATTTTTAGTGGTAAAACCATTATAAATAAATTTAAATAATGAGATCTATCACATTGATTTAATAAATTAGATATAAATCTTGATTAGTTTTGAATAAATCCATTTAAGAAAGAAGAATAAATATTTCCTTCAAAAACATAGTTTTAGGGAAATTCAAAACAAATAAAATGAAAAAATAAACTCAGAAAGGAATATCGTTTTATCACACTTCCATAGCCACCCATATGTTTAGTTAATCCCGGATAAATCATCTCCCATATTCCACCTTCCACATATACATGGAACTTTTAGCCCAGATTGAACAACTTAACATGAACATACAATACACACCATATCTACCCTTTTTCACCTTAATTATTTTATATCTCACTTCATCTATAAAAATTAACTGAAAATTATTATAATTTGATTCCATCCTTTAATATAATCTTGGGAAGCTTCTCATGCATGTAGTAATTCATCTATGAATTCTTCAGATGGAAGTATTAGATATAACTCTCTCATCATGAACACATGATTTTATATCATTAAATATTTAGGATAAAGGTATGAATTTATTTTCTTTTATTATTCCTTCAATTATACATCTATAATAAACCCTTCATATTCCTGTTAAATGAATCAATGTGGGTCGATATTCATCATAAGTTAGAAACACATGTTTGGAATCCTCTCATGAAATTTTCACAAAGCATTGAGTGTTATAATTTCATGGATTGATCGTATGAATTTCTCATCATAGGGATTTTAAGACTTATGTTGGAGATTAAATCATTATGTTCAGGGTGGAAAAATCCTTATGATGCTAGGTTTCCCATTTTTGAAATGTTAGAGAGGGCATTAAATCTTACGTACAATATTCACAGAAATATGTCAATTTCTGTTGATTAGACTAAAATTACTATTATGAGGATATAATATTTAAGATATAAACTAAGGATCATTTTGAAAAATCCTTGATGTTTTGTGATTGGGATCAAAGCTTTATTCTTAGATATAAGACTTATGATCAAGTCATATTATCAATATTTATGTTCAAGGCTTGTCCAAATTTATCAAAAAAAACTTTTTTATAATATTTATGGAATTTAAAAAAATTCATGGTTTCATAAATTTATACAAGAAATTATAATAATAAATAAAAACAATTATTTAATCCATATCTACTAAAATTCCCAAAATTACCTTGAAAACATAATGTGGTGAAAATGAGATCAAAATTAAAAAATGGGGATTTATTCACATAAATACAAATAAAAATAATTAAAAATATTATTTCTATAAATTCCCCCATACATAGTTCTTAGAATCATGAAAAAGTAAGAAAAAAATCTCCCACCAAAATAATCATAAAACAAAAATCATGAGATCAACTAATTAAACACCAAGAAAAAAAAAACATATCATGAATCCTAAAGAACTATTATTCCAAATTATTCATTTGATTTATTCAATCCAATGTGACTTTATTTATAATACAATTCCTGAAAAAAAATTACCACACAAAAATATCTCTATTAGCACAAATATGAATTTACAATAATGTTTTTATAATCCAAACAAATGTAAGAGTTGCCATAAGTTTGATAAACTCCTAAATCTCTACCAAAATCGAGTTAAAGACTTATAAATAATAATGAGATATTTCATAAGGTTATTCTAAGGCTTTAGGTTGGTATTTAAAAATATGAAAATTTCTATGAAATAACAAGGAGGTTTTAGCTCCATTTGAGGCAAAAAGTACATTCTTAGTTTTTATTCAAGTGTGGTCCTCCTAATTATTTTATAAACAAATCAACTTTAGTGTCTCAAAAATATAAATGGATAGTTCACACATTTCATTAAATTATAAGAATCATGATTTTATTCTTACTTAACTCATATTATAATATTATTTTCTAGTTTAATTTAATATTTTAATTTTAGAAAAAATTCTTTAAGACTCAAAAAAATTGGAAAAAGTATGAGCTTCTGAATGTGGTGTGATCTTCGAACCTCTCTCTCAAATGAAAATAATTATTTTAAACTACAAAAAAAATTATGTTTATTTTGGTTTCTTAATAGCTTAAAACCTATATTATTTTCTTAAAATTTTTTAAAAAAAATTTATTGACCTTATTCTAAAAGAAATAACTTTCAATATAATTACTTTTTCATTAGTAAATTTATTTAAAATTATGATTTTTCATCCAAAAATACCCAAAAATGATGTATCTAATAATAAGATATATCCTCCAAACTTAAATTCAAATAATTCATGCAACTTTACATCATAGAGTATGGTGGATTGGGAAAATGGATTATAATAAGGAAAACTAGAAAGTTATTAATGGATTTTAAGGGATTTACTTGGATAAATTTTTTATATAGGGTTGAATAAAATGGATTATCATTAATGGGGTAATTATATCCAAAAATAAATTCCTAAATAATTTTAAACGCAAGTTCCTTGAACAGAAATGTTTTAACTGAAGTAATGAAAATTCTAGTTAAGAAATAAATGTTTAGTTCTCTAAATAAGTAAATTTAGTGTGAAAAATATGAAAAAATAGATTACATTTCTCACAAGATTATCAATTTAAAATTAGGTACTAGTTAGGGACATGGGATTCACAATTCTAGTGGTTTTCCCATCATATTTCCATAATTTTAAATATAGAACATAGTTATTTCAACATTTATTTAAATTTAGACTATAGGAAAATAAATTCATTTATTTTATTAGGTTTAGAAAATAAAAATTGTGTTCAGTTTGAACTCACGGGTCAATAAAATAATATTAAAAATGAAATAAAACCACAAAAAAATGAAAGAAAAAAATTAATAAATAAAAATAAAACATAAATTGAAAATATAAAAAATACTTATTTGAAAAAGTTTTTTATTTCCTATACACTTATTTATTGTAATGTCTTAATTGTATAAAGTAAAAAAGGAATAATAATTAAGGACACAACCAGGTTTTTATAGGTATTCAAATTCTTAAAGTTGAACCTCCTCTCCTATATTGTTTAAGAAATTATCTTTTAAAATATTAAATCAGTGGACATTGAGTGTAAATTATTTTTATTTGTTTTGTTTTATAATATGTATATCATCAAAAGGAAAACAATGAGTAAAATTGTAAGGTCTTGACCACTTGGATTTAAATTTACCTTAAAATATCTTCATTATGAAGTCATATAATAAAATTCTATCTCCTTATTTGAAGGATTTTTTAGTTATTATTTCATCATGAAATACCTTTTATTTTTTCTTATACATCCAAGAACTTTCATAATCATTTTCTTATTTCTTCCAGCTCTTGTTATAAAAAATTCAATTCTTTTATATTATTAAATATGTATATGCTTCATATTTTCAAATCTCAATAATTATTATGTTCTAACTCATTAATAAGGTGAAAATATTTTCCATAAAATATTAAAAAATGGAACATTCATATTGGTGTTTTCAAGGTTCTTTTACAATCATAGAGTGTATAAACTAACCTTAAACTCCAATTTTTTCTATTTGAGTGCATAGTTTTATCTAGAGTGTGTTTAATTTATTTATTAGAGAGTTTATTTATTCCATTGGTTTATGGGTTATAAGGTGTTTAAACCTGGTGACTTTATATATATTTATTTATCATTGCTTCCAAATTCCTATTAAACATTTGTGGTTTGATCATTGATAAACAAATTGAGTAGACAAAATTGATAAAATGGATTTTATTTTACAAATTTGGAAACCACTTTTCCATAATAAATTATTATGGGGAGGGATTCCACCCAATTTGACTCATATTTTAGATAAATTAGTATGTAATGTTATTCAAAAGAGTTATAAAAAAAGCCATGAAATTCATACCAGATAAATAAAATACATCAGATAACAAGAGGGGTCACTATGGAATTTCATTTCTATATAAAATGTTTACTTGAAACTAGAATCTCTTACATTATTTGAGGAATTAAAAAAATATCTAGAAATGGTGGGGAAATAAAAACCATAATCAACCACTTTTATTGAATTTATTTGAGATCTAAAGTTTCCTTTATAGCATAAAGTGTGATAGTAAATTACAAGTGATTGAAATTAAAATTTGGGAATTCATCTTCTTATCTTTTAATCACTACCAATTTGACATAGGAAAGGATCATACCAAAAAATAATAATCGAATCACTAAAATTATTAATAATTTATTTTTAAAAAAATAACAAGAGAATTTAACCAATAGAAAATGAATTCAATAACTTAGAAAACCAAGATCACTTATTCATATGAGCATAAAATTTCTCCTCGTGAAAGGTTTCTTTGATTGGTAGAATGATTTAAAACATTTCATTAAAAATATTGGTTGACCTGATTAAATGGCCAACATAAATATTTTCAATTCCATTCTTATCCTTCATCTCAACAATAAATTCTTGTAACAATAATATCCATCTCAAAAGTCCTAGTTTGTAATCATGATTTTCATTAAATTTTTTAGCATAGAATGATCTATAAAAAGAGTCACTTTAAAATAAAAAAAGTAGCATCTAAACTTATCAAAATAAAATAAAATAGACAAAATATATTTCTTAGTGGCAGTATACTTATATTGGTCTTTATTTTAAGTTGTAGAATCATAAAAAATGACATTATATTTATTTTTCCATCTTATGACTTCAAATAACCCAAGTGAAAAATCAGAATCATCAGTAAGGATTTTAATGGGTATGTTCTAGGATGATGGTTGTATTATGGTTGTGGATATCAGTTTTTGTTTCAACTATTAAAAGGATTATTTAAATTTTTTATAAAAAAAATAGATATTGTTTTTTAAGAAAACTAGACATGTGAATAAAAATTTTTACTAGATTATTTTATAAATCATAAATATAATCTATAATTACCAATGAATGGCGTGAAATCCCTAACAGTTTTTGGGTAGGGAAGTAAAGAAATTAACTCATCTTTAGACTTAGGAACATGTATTCTATCTTAAGACACAACATGACCAGGTATAGTTTCTTTATTCACCATGAAATGGAATTTTCATAATTAGAAACATGTATTTTTTTTCAATTCATGTTTGGATTATATTTTCCAAAATTTTCAAAAATAAATTCTCAAAATATGGTAAATAAATAGTAAATTCATCTAAAAAACTCCATATGGATTTCTAAAAACTCATAAGAAATACTATTCATGTATGTTTTAAAAGTATTTGGTTTATTGAAAAATCTGAATTTCATTATCCTATGAGAAAATTTACCAAAATGGTATGTGAATGTGGTTTTATCAATTTTCACTGGTGTTATATGGATTTGAAAATAACCTAAGAATACATCTAAAAAATAGAAATTGGTTTTTCTAACTAGTCTCTCAAGAACTTGATCAAGATAATGCGGTGGGAAATGATATTTATTAGTCTCCGAGTTGAGTTTTCTATAGTCAAACCACATAATCTGCTTATTTGGAAGTCTAATAGGGTCAAGTTCACCAAATTCATTTTTTGAGAGAGTAATTCTACTTTTCATAGTGATAATGTGAATGGATATCTCACATTGGCTACCAGAGATGGAAAATATTATTCTAGACGATAATAAAGTGGTGAATTATCTCTTAATAACTTCTAAAATTTTTGGGTTTAGTCTTCATTGAAATTGAATCATAGTGTAACACCCCAAGTGTTTACAAATAAATTTTATATAGAATACAATGCACACAACACTGAGTCACTACGATACAAGACTTTCTTATTATAATTATTTAAACAAGAAAGTTATAAGCTAGCCATTAAACATAATTTTACCACTTCTGTGAATTGAATTTCGAAAAACAAACATACACAGTTGCGATTAGTAAGATATATAGAGTATGATATGACTAACTTAATTTCTTGTTGAATAGTAACATGACCCTTTTTAATAGTAATGTTACGCTTATGAATAGTAATATGACTATTATGAATATTAAACTCTAAAATTGAGTATTAACCTCACCAATGAAGGTATAAATAAAATTTAGGCACCTTATAAATGAAATTAGGGTATAATTATATCATTTTTTAAGTAAATAAAACTTTAGAAATTATTGATTAAGTATTAGTATTTCTATTAAAAATAAATGTTTATTTACAATTTTATAATTAATATTATGATTCAAAGGAAAATTTATTTTCATAACATATAATAATTTTATTTATTATTATTATAATATAATTTTATGAGACCATAGTTAATTTTTCAAAGAGTCATAAAATCGATTATAATTTAAATTTTTTTTATTTTTTCAGTAAATGATGATTTTAATTAATGAATTAATTTATCATTCTTAAAAAATTATTTCTATTAAATAGAGTTAATTTTTTAATTAAATAAATTGAAAAAAAATTAAGATGAATGTTGGTGATTTTTATGAAATAGTTGAATTTTTATTGAGTAGTAATTATACAGTTTTTAAGAAAATACCATATTTTTTTAGGACATCGTCAAATAATATTAATGATATAAAATTTATTAAACTTATGGAATAAATAAATAATGATGTTATAAGATAAATTTTTTATATAAATAATTTACATGATATAAATTATATTTTTCTTGATAATTATAAAAGAAGCATTTTCGTTGTCGATGCAATGCTTGTGTTGCACTGACAAAGGAAATTTGATTCTTTAAAAATAATAATTAATAGCTAGAAATTATTTCCAAGTAATTTTTATTAATTATTATTTATAAAGGATGTTTTTCCCATATTTTAAAATTTTAAAGTTATATAATATAAATCTTATCCAAATTCTTGTGCAATGCTTGCATAGGGAAAGAAAAGACAAAATAACAAAATTAAGAAGTTGTCTTGTTATGTATATGAGTGAATATAAATAATGAATGAATATATAATTTTATTTTTAACCTTATTAATTTATTTTTATGATAATAATTTATTATTAATTTTTCTATATGAAATAATTAACAGTAACGTTTATACAACATTAATGCAATGCTTGTGCAATAATAAGAAAAATAAACAAAATGTGTTTTTTAATTAAAATTATACAAATTAATAATGACCCATATTTTGACTAAAACATTTTAGATAATCAATTATATATCATTATCAAGTTTTTATTTTAATTTGAGACATTTTGGACCCACATGAATCACTTCAAATCCTTTATAATAATTTATTTCAAAAAGAAGCAAAGTTGTCACATTATAGTTTTTAATTTGTATAATATGTTAATATGAGTTTTTCTAGAACATTTATTAAAAAAATAATATTATTTATAAATATAATAAAATTATATTTCTCATATTTTTTTTAATTTTTTTTTAAAAAAAATATCATAATGTCTTTCACAAAGTTGATGTATTATTTATTTAATTAGAGAATAATTCAAATTGATGGTATTAAAAATAATAAATTCAATGTTATTTGAGGTTTTTCAGTTCATTAATTTTTTCCCTAGATGAATATAATTTTTTTAGGATATAAAAAAATTCATTCTAATTTGAAACTTTTTTGATGTGTTTAAAATCATAGTTATAAATATTTTTTTTGAAAAAATTATTCTTCAAAAATAAAATAATTTATTAAATAATTTAAAAACCACAAAATTATTGAACAAGTCCAAAAATGATAATATTCCACCTAAAATATAAAATCATTTAGTTTTTAGTCTTTTTTTAGGTCTTAATCTATATAATAGATTTATTATATTTTAATAATTTCAGTAAATCCTAAGTTACCCCTCACCTCACTTATAAAAGGAGGATTATTCCTTCACAAATATTTTTTACCTTAGGCCTTAATTCTTGACTATACTATTCCAAATTACCTTATCCTCATCTATTTTTAAATTCTAGTGCTTCTATTCTCTCAAAAGACCACTTCCAGGAGACTAAGGAGGTTCTCAATGAGAAAATATTCAAGAGGTAAGATTCCTTATTTCTTCTCTTTTAAATTATTTTTCACTTATACCATATTCATTACTCCTTTTAAATGACTTATGACAATTAAAATATCATATATATATAGTAATTTTATTCTTTTTTTGGTATATGAATCATAAAATCTCTCATTTTCACCATTTATTCTTAAATATGGAAATCATCATTCGTAGTGTGTCAATTCACTGTCTTTGTGGGTGATGACTTTTTATTTCACTTTACCCCAATAATGAGAATTTTTAATTCACATGTAATTTTTAGAAATGAAATAAATATATATATATGTTATCAATTCTAGATTATTATTTCTTTTTACAAGGAATACCATAACAAACCAACCTTGGAGATAATAAAAAGAACGCACCTGAAACAATGGAAATAACAAAATATTATTGATAAATGGGTGGAAAATGTTATAAGAAGATTATGTAAGGTATTATAAACATGATTTTAGTTCTGTAATAAATTAATTTGACTATTCAAACCATTATGTAGGAGTTTTGAACAAAATTAAAGGAATTCAAACCTGTGGTAATGGATATCTTAACTCAATTTCAATTCATTGAGTTAAACATCTGTATAATTGGTTAGGTTTTCTCAAGAATATATGTGAAGTAACTATATCTGTTTTATAATTTATATCCATATATATATTTTGGACTTAAATTTTTCACACATAATTATTTCATTTATTTATCCTCACTCTGATGATATGATCTTTGTTAGGGTTTTCTTCTCGAACCTCTATTTTCATTTGGGCCATGATTTCTTTTTAAATACCCCAATGTAATTATTCATTCCTTTTATATAATTCTCCTAAATTATATATATGTTACAAAATCATATATTAAGATCATTTCATCATTATTTTATGGTATAATAATTGTTTTAAAAGGGTTCACTTCTCAATTCTTTCTGATAAGTAATCCTGATTTAAGGGATCTTCCTGAATTCTTACCCACTTTAAAGTGCACTATATAAAATATTTTAAGCCATAATTATATTTGTAAAATAATTAATTTTATCATAAAAGATTATCTAGGTTAATTTTTGGTTTTATTAAAAGAAACATACTTTTCTGCTACAAAATATCTTTAATATTTTCCATAAACCGCAATAAAATGTTATATTTCAAAAGATTTATAAAAACTCTTTCTATGATATTTAACTTTAGTTGGACATAATTTATTCCTAAAATATAATAACAATGTCCCTAACTTTTATTTTTTTGGATATACATGTTTACAATCTTATGTTAGGACAAATAAAAATTATTTTCTAAAAGAACTCTTCATTCTAAAGAAAAAAAAATGTTTTTCTCGTCTCACTTTTACCTCTATGAGATATATGCCTTATTCATCACTTATTCCTTGAATGTGGTTTATGTAATTTCCTTTGATGAAGAAAATATTGAGTCTTCTTATTACTAATTTATTATATATTATTCCTTCATAGGTATTAAAATATAAATGTTTCAATGTGGTATGGTAAAATTTGGAATGTTTAAATATTATTTTCCTCAGATAATTTAACAATGATTTAATTAGAGTATTTTCATCTATAATTATGATTAAAATATTTAAAATTGGTATGGAACACTTTTATTTAATGATATATTTTTATTACACATATGATGAATACATTGTTCTTAGAAACTTATGAGTAGGGCCTGTTATATCCCCTCGATGCATTGGTAGGTCTCATGAGACAAAATAGAAATGGATTTTAGCCGAGTCATTAACCAATTATTTTCAGAAGTATTGGAGGAGGACTCAATGATAGGTTTATTATGTCTCTAATATTCTCTCCCTCATTATGATATTATTAATTGATAAATCATGTGATTATTCGACTAATATAATATCCATGGTTAAGTTTCATGTGATTATTTTTATGGAAATATGTATTCACCTTTTATTCCTATCATATTATGCTCAAGATTATGTTTTAATGAAATATTTTATTATTTATTCTTAATACCTTATTTTTTATGTTATAGATTCAATTTTATTTCTTACCCTTACTGAGTATATGAGTTCACCCCTTTCAGGTGTTTCTGTTTCCCCAAGATTCTGAGAGGTATATTATGAATGACTTGCAGGGTTAATCTATTACTTCTTGGGTGTTGCCAATAGAATTTTCTATGTTGTTTTTCACTTCAATTTGTAATGTAAATTTCACATATTTAATTTTTTTTCTAAAAATTCTTAACTATTCAGTCCTTCGTGATGTGACATCCTTTTAATCATACCAATGTAATATGGTAATGAACTGACTTCGAGTTATTGGGGTCCAGGTCTTTGTAGTTGGTATTAGTGGAAGTTTAGCATCAAACTTGGAAACTATACTTATAAAACATATATTAAAGAACATAACCCTAAGGTATAATTTTAGGATCAGTATAGAAGAATATCCAAGAATTTTGGTGGAGATTATGTGGGCCTTATATGTAATTCATCCCTGTCTGTATACTACAAGTGGATGTGGTTCTGGCACAAATGTACCCATGGGTAACAACTCCAAAAAGGTGTCTCGGTCCTAACTTGGGGTAACTTGGTACTTGACAATGATCCTTTCTATGCACCAAGTTTTACACTACTAAGGGATATGCTTAAGACAATTCACATTTTTGTTACAAGCCATTATGATGGATTAAAAATTAAATATGTCCCCAAAGAAACCATGTTTATAATTATGATATTAGCTACAAAAAAATTTAAATTTATGTTAATTATTTCACTAGTATTGGGATTATAGATTATTTTTCATAATGTTATAATCCAATATAGAGTATTTATTTGTTTATAAATGGAGCCTATCAGAAGGAAAGGGAACCACATCAATACACATAATCCAAATAGTAAGAATTTTCATTTATTTATGGATTTAAGAAAATATTTATAAAGTAAATAGTTGCTCAAGCATTATCACCATATAAAGAGATTGTAGGATTTCCTAACAAGAATAAAGAGTTTTCTATGTAATATGTCTTTAGAAGGAAGAAAGAGAAGAATATGACAACTGGGAAAAAGATAGATAATGGGATGAAGTGAAAGTATTTTCCCATATGTGATAATTGTGTAAGGGAACAATTTGGTATATGTTTAAAATGAATGGGTGTCACACTTTAACTCTATTAGTTAGTTATTTTAAATTATGTTAATTATAATTTTTATTTTTGGATGATTTTCACTGTTACGTGGTCACCCCGCATAGTTAGGAGTAACTATTTGTTGACCGTGCATATGCCCATGTGGGTCGGACTTATGGCGTGTGACTTGCACACGATTTATAATACCGTGAGACAAGCATGCAGCATGACCCTATAAGTGGGTAGTTCCGGATTGCATGATTCAAGTGTAGTTTTTTCAACTACATGTTTGACTATAGAAGAAACATGCGACTGCCTAGTATTTAGAATAAATAAATAAATAAATTTACTGATAATTGAAATAAAGTAAATAAAGATAAATTAATTAAAATAGAATTTTAGAAAATAGTTAGCCAAAATAATAGTAATAATTTAAAGTTTTTTAATAATATTATTATTACTACTGTAATTATTAGTATTATTTTCTTAATTGTAATTATTATTATTATTATTATTATTATAACTATTTTAATAATAATTAATAATAACAATAACAAAAGGGGGGAGGAAATACAAGGGGTTTTTTTATTCCCCCCCCCTTCTTCTCCCTCATGGTGCAGCACACCCTACCCTAGTTTCTCCCCTTATGCACGGCCAAACCACCCCAGTACCCCAACTCTGTCCTTTGTCAGGCCTACTTCAACAGGGGCATCCAGCTTCCCGACTCCTCTCCTCCCTACTCCACCTCCTTGAAAAGTTCCTCCATTGCCCAGCACTCCCCCCCTTCCTAGAAAATAAACCGTGAAACCTCCCCATCCCGACACGTCCTCCTACCTCCGTTAAAACTACTCTACTCTGGCACGACCGACCTTTACCACCATGACCCGCTTCACTGGCATCCCTCTCCCCTTCAGTTTGTTTTATTCCATTTTGTTATGTGGGTTTCCTTTAATTTGGCTAAACCCTTATCCTGGGGTATTTCATTGTGTTTTTCTAATTTTTTAGGGTGTGCAAAGGGATTGTGAGGCATGATTCTTCCTTTTTCTAAAGTGACATCGAGTTCTCACACCATCGAGGTAGGTATTTTCCGAATTTTTCCTTTCCTGCATGATCCATCACACTTTTGTGTTTAAAATTAATTTTTAAATATTATTCGAAACTCTATAACTGTTGTAGTTAACTCATTGTAGTGTTTTTATATTAGTGATAATTGTTAAAAATAGATTTTTTAATAATTCTCTGCTTATGTGTAGGTAGTTTTGTGTATAAACATTACATGATGATTTTTTTGACTACCTAATTAATTTATAATGTTATTTAATTAAATTGGTTGGTTTGAACATAGTTTTTAAGGGAATTTAACACATGATCGATTTATTTTTGGTAGCATGTTTATATGACATGAAGTACATTTTTACTGAAGACATATTTTGATTCATTTTTTAGTTCTCATAAAGTGTACAATTCATTCATTTGGTTATGATAGTGGAGAAATTTATGTTTTTTAAGGTGTGAAAGTATTTTTTTGATGGGTTTGGATATGCAAATGGATTTTAAAATGGAATTCATGTGTGAAGTTGCAGAAATATTGATTTAAGCCTTTGTTTTTTTCCTTTTGAAATGTTTTAATAAATGAGTAAATGACTTATTGAATGATGTTTAAAATGTGAATCATGGGTGAAAAGTTTTTCATTGTGCATTTTGGTTTGGTTTTAAAATGAATGGTAACATTGTGAATATGGTTCTTGTTTTCTAAATTATGTTGGGTCCTTTGTGTGGTTTCTAAAAATGGTTCAAAATGGAATCTCTGTGGGATTTCTAGTTTAGATTTTGGTGTGTGCCTTGGGTAAGTGATTGAATTAAGGGGTTGTTTGGTATGTTTTACTAGTTTCATTATTTTCATAAAATAGGGTTTGGGAAATGTTTATGGTGAATATATTTGGTGTTTGTTGAGATGATGGCCCATTTTTCAATACTAACTTAAAGGTGATGAATGTGTAACTTTTTGAATGGATTGTGCTTTGGTAAATGGGTGTGACCGGTTGGCAACTAGAAATGTTTTATGAAATGATTTAAAAATATAAATAACTTAACATCCTAGTTGGAACCTTGTTGATGTAATATAAGCACACTCACACAGATATATATATATATATATAGGTCTCCCCTTTCTAGGATCTCCCTTTATTGGTTATCACATATGGGATGTCTATGTTTAGGGTAGTAAAGTGCGGTGGCAGTAGGTAAGGTGAGTCACACATGAAAGGGCCTCCTACATAAATAGTATTATAACCAACATGGGTTCTTAAGTATCTTTTAGATGATAGAGTGATGGTTTATTTCTAACCCTAATTAGATTGGTTGGTATCCCCTAGAGTTGTAGATAGACCATGAGGGATGTGACACTAGTGAGGCTAGGTTAGGATAGATAGTTGGTTATTTAATTAGGGGATTCACCATACACTGGAAGATGGTTTCGAACCGAGTACGTCAGGGTTATTCTAAGTATTTTTAAAATTTTATATGGTTATTATCTTGGCTTCTTGGTCACTTTCTTTATTTTATTTCTAGTGTTTTTATACACTTAGTTTTTCTTCTTACCCTATTTACCTATTTTTATCATATCCTTAATACTATTTGGTTTGGGTTTTGTTAAAAAAAGGTATTTTGTTTGAAAAATGGAATTGTGGGATGAGTTGTTTTAAAAGAAAAACTATATTATTTATTAATGTGTGAAAACATTTCTTATAATTTTATTTCAAACTAGTGTTGATGGACTATGCTGGGAAAATAAATACTTGGATCATGTGTTTTATCTTGGCATTCCAACTGAGCATTTCAGTGCTCTTGCCTATTCTGTCTTTTCAGTTGCAGGTTCCCTTTTCTCAGGATCTCCTATCTTAGTTTCTCATTATTAGAGCAAGGTTGTTCATTGATTTGGGTGGGGACCTAGAAGGTCACATGGAGGTATGTGAATTTTACCTTCCTTTCGATGTTAGTGGTTATCTGTGTTGTTCAATTTTTATTTATTTATTTATTTTTCTTTCTTTTATGGGACAAATTATTCCCACTATTAGTCTTGATTCCATGCACTAATTATTAGCCCGTGGGGATCTAGAATGCCCTTCGAGCCTTGCCACAGACCAGTTGGGGTGACTGGTTTAGGGTCTAACCAGGTTGGTTTGTGACAAAATGGTATCATAGGAGGCCCTTGTTATTTGGGGTGTCTAATAGATAGAGATTAGGACTATCAAGACTTAGGGGGTAGGTGTGGGAAGAGAGTCACAAACTCTTTCTCTCACTAATCCTTGAGTTACCAAGGGTAGTTCAGGATTTGACTCTTTGGTCCTTTTTTTAGATTGAGGGTTTACAACAGAGGCGATGTAGTGTCACGTTGTGATCCCACATAGAGTAGTGACTCATGTGAAGCCCAATTATATGGTTCAAGTTCCTCTTAGTGTTATGAATTACTTGGGGAAAGGCCCACTTCCATGTCACTGAGTTAGGCATAGATTCTAGTCCCTTCTTCCTATAATTTGGTGTGAGTTGTGCGTTATCTTGGTTTTGGCTGGTGTTAGTGAATTTTTGAAGATGGAAATGGTTTTGGGTTGGAAATGTTTTCCCTAAAATGGATTTAACATGGTAATTAAAGGGATTGGTGAGACCCATGGTGTTTCTTATGATCATTTTCAAAAGTAGGGGGTATGTATGGGAAGTGCATCTTGGCGTGAATGGATAGAAGAAGATGAATACGTGTGCAATAGTTCATGGGATTACTTGGGTGTGTATTTGAAATTAAATGCTTTTCCTAGATTTTTCTAATGTGATCTTGAATAGGGAAATGATTTCAAAAATTGGTCTTGCAAGAAGGCAGTTCTGAAAACTAAATGAAAGTGGTGTTTTTCCAAGAAATTTTTTGACCACATTAATATTTTTTCAGTTGTTTCTAGATGGAGGTGATTTTATTGATGTTGCCTTAGATTCATATTGGTTTTGTCTTATGTTATATATGTTGTTCTGAAAATGACACCTAGAATGGTCTCCAAAATTTCCAATGAGTCATTCCATGTTTTTAGTCCTTCTCGAATGTTGCCTATTATTTGTGTTAATGGAGTTCCATTAGAGTCCGTTATGTGGATTGTAGAGGTAGAAACTGTCTTCAGGCTGTTGGGAACTCCCAAGGGTATTAGAGTTAAGTTGTCTTGGGATTGTTTGAAGGTATAAATTTGGAAGAATGGGGATTGATTGGCCCACCGTCAATGCATGTTAGGATGATGTGGTATGTTTTTAAGTTTGTATACATCTGATTGTTCATACCTAAATAAGTGAAGGTGAAGGGAAGGGAAGAGTTTGTGGGTACCCAAAAAAGTTAGCAACATGTGAAGGCCTACATTAACCACTTTAAGGAATTTGTTTCCATATCTCCAGAGGTAGCATCATAGGATCTTATGAATACTTATCTTTTCATTAGGGGTCTTCGTATAGAGATCATTAAGTGGGTACTCTTTTCTAAGGACATTTGTTTTGAGAAGCTGGTGGATGAAGCGTTCCTAGGTAAGTTGGTTTTTGAAGCGCATACAGTTGAAAATCTAGTATATCCAGTTGCTCGTGAAGGTTTACCATTTTGAGAGAATCATGTGATAGAAGAATGTGTTCCAAAGGATTAATATTAATTAGTTATACATTCCAGTCCTTCAAATCATTTGATTGGGTGCCACCAGTGTGTCTGGTTCAGGCACTCAAAGTTGTTATGTTGCATCCCTCTGAAAACGTTCCATTTTTGCAGCTGTCTAGGTCATCTGGAGAAATTTTTTAGTAAGTAATTCCTGAATAAGATGTTATAACTGAGGGATGATCATACCTAACTATGAGGAAGGATATTATTCAGTCATTAGAGCCTTAACCATAGGTCTTGGGGTGAACTTTGTGCTCAGTCAGGAGTTACTGGGGTTGTGAATCCTTGGTCCGAGCATTGTGTGTCGTATTGGGATTCAAACATTTAAAGACTTTTCATTATTGTTTTTTTTCTGTTGAGGTTTTCCTCCATTTTAAGTCCATTATTTCCTTGGGAGATTGTGGTGAACTTATTCTGTTGTAATCTAAACCGTCATGTTTGTATGGATATGGTTTTCTAAAATCGTTCATTTTTTTAAAGTGTGTTTGGTCCTTTTATGGGATGATTTCAGTTTAGGGGTACTCGTTTGGGGATGATTGGGTTTTGTGAGACCTGTGAATTGTATTTCCGATCTATTATTCAGTTGGAGTTTCTTTCTGTTTGTTTTCCCCTAATATTGGGGGTTTATTTGGTGTGAGAAAAGATCCCAATTCTCATTGTGGAAATTGTTTTTATTATCCCATAGAAGTTGGTTTGGATCGGTTGGGATTTACCACATTTCCCCTCCTAGGGTGGTATGTTTGGGTTTTAATTTTTGTATTAGTAGAATCCTTATTGGGGATAACCCCCTCATGTTATCCCATTGGTTTTAGTTGTGGTTTTTTTCCAAATCAATTAGTTGTGACTTGAGGAATAAATAATCTCCCCGAAAATTCCTTGTTTCCTCTGGTTCTATTCAGGCATAAACTCAATTATTGACCAAATTTCAACTTGGTGACTATCTGGGGGTAGAACATTTTTTGGTGGGGAGAATTGCCACACCCTTACTTTATTAGTTAGTTATTTTAAATTAATTTAATTATTATTTTGAGTTTCAGATTCTTTTCACAATTGTTCGGTCAGCCTGCATGATTAGGAGTAATAGTGTGGGGACTGCGTAGATGCCCAAGCCGGTCTAATTTTGTGTGTGTGACTTTTGCGTGGTTTATAAAACTGCACGACAACCGCACAGAATGAACTTGTAAGTAGGTAGTGCTGGGTAGTATGATTCGAGCACAATTTCCTCAACTGTGTGTTTGAATGTAGGCAAATCATGTGTCTTCCTGGTATTTGGAATAAATAATTAAATTAATTGAATGGAAAGTGAAATAAAATAAATTAATATAAATTAAATAAAATATAATTTTATAAAATTTTTAGTAATAATAATAGTAATAATATTATTATTTTTCAAATTATTATTATTATTATTACTATTGTATTGTTATTATTACTATTGTATTATTATTTTTTTTGAAATTTTAATAATAATAATTATTATTTTGATTATAATTATAATTATAATTATAATTATTAAAAAGGAAAAAAATCCATATGATGTTGTGACTCCCCCCTGGTTTCTCTCCCTCTTCACAGCCAAACCACCCCTACTCCGCCCTCATTTCAACCTTCTCCAGTAGTGGTGCACGGCTGCCTGACTCCTCTCCTCCCCGCCTTGCCTCCCTGCACAGTGCCTCTACTACCCGGTGCTCCTACCTTTTGAGTCGAACCAACCCCAGCACCTCCCCATCCTGATGTTCCCTCCTACCTCTAACAAATCTACCTTACTTTTGTGTGGCCAACCTTTCCGATCATGGCCAAATTTTCTGAAAACTATCTCCCCTCTCATTTTTTGTATTCCATTTAATTTTGGGGGTTTCCTTCAATTTGAATAAACCCTAATAATGGGGTATATCAATATGTTTATCTTAATTTTTAGGGTGTGATAAACGACCGTGGGGATTAGTTCTTTATTTCACTAAAGTGGATTCATGTTCGTACGCTATTAAGGTAGGAATTTTCAAAATTTTTCATTTCCTGCGTGATCCATCACACTTGTGTATTTCAAATTAATTTTTTTACATCATTTAAACTTCCATGAGTATTGTAGTTAACTCATTCTATGTTCTTATATAATTTAAAATTTATAAAAGTATATTTTTAAATAATTCTATGATTATGTGTTGGTAGTTGTATATATAAACATTAATTGATAAATTATTTTACCTATCAAATTAATTTATCAAGTTCTTTAATTAAATTAGTTTGTGCGAAATTAGTTTTTAAAATAATTTAACAGATTATCGATTTATTTTTTTAGCATGTTTGTATGACAAGGAGTGAGTTTTTAGAGAAAACATATTTTGAGTCATTTTGTTAGTTTTCATAAGGTGGGAAATTAGTTCATTTGGTTGTGAAAGTGGTGTGAGTTATGTTTTGAAAGGTGTGATTGTATTTTTTTTATAAGTTTTATATAGGAAATGGATTTTAAAATGTAATTAGTGTGTGTAGTTGGTGAAATCCTGATGTAAGTAATTGTTTTCCCCTTTTTAAATGTTTTACTAAATGATTAAATAACTTATTGAATGATGTTTGTAATGCAAATCATGGGTGAAAAGTGTTTCAATGTGCATTTGGGTTTGGTTTTAAAATGAATGGTAACTTTTTGAAGAAGGTTATTGTTTTCAAAAAGATGTTGGGTCATTTGTGTGATTTTTAAAAATGGTTTAAAATGGAATACCTTGGAAAATTCTTATTCGGATTTTGGTATATGCTTTGGGTAAATGCTTGACTTAAGGGGATATTTGTAATTTTTCACTAGTTTCATTATTTTCCTAAAATGGGGGTTTGAAAAAAAATTGGTAAAAAGATTTGGTGTGTCTCGAGCCGAAGGCCCATTTAAAACTTCCGACTTAATGGTGATGTTTGTGTTAAATTTTAGAAAAGATTGTGCTTTGGAAAGGGGGTATGCCCAGTTGGAAACTTGAAATGTTTTATTAAATGATTTAAATTCCTAAATAACATAATGGCCTAGTTGGAACTTTGTTGATGTGATATAAGCAAACTTATATATATGTGTATGAATGTATTTATAAAGATATATATTTATTGGGCACCCCTATATAGGATCTCCCTTTATAGGTTATCACATAGGGGATGTCTGTGTTTGGGTAAGCAAGTGTGGTGGAGGTAGGTAAGGTGAGTCACTCATGTGAGGGACTCTTACTTACACAATATTACTACCACCATGGATTGATGGGAATCTTTTAGATGATCAAGTGATGGTTGGTTTCTGGCACCAATTAGAAGTGTTAGTACCCCCTGGAGTTATAAACAATCTAGGAGTGATGTGCCACTAGTGAGTCCAGGTTAGGAAAGCTAGTTGGTTATCTACTTAGGGTCTTTACCATACGTCGATAGGTGGTTCCATACTGTGTACGTCCAGGGGTCTTCTAAAGATTTTTTTGATCGACTATGGTTATTATCTAGGTTCTTTGGTTAATTTATTTATTTTTTTATTAGCTTTTTTATACACATAGTTTTTTTTCATATACCATTTACTTGATTTCATCACTGCATTAGTACTATTTGGTTTGATTTTTGTCATAAAATGGTATTTTGTTTGAAAAATGGAAGTGTGGGATGAGTTTTTTTTAAATAAAAACAATTTTGTTTATTAAATTGCAAAAATTTGTTTTATAATTGTATTTCAAACTAGTGTTAGTTGACTATGATGGGAAAGAAAATACGTGGATCCTTTAGTTTATCATGGTATTCCTACTGAGCATTTCGTTGCTCATAACTATTCTATCCTTTCAGTTGTAGTTTCCATTTCCTTAGGTTCTCTAGGATTAGTTTCTCAGTATTGGAGAAAGGTTGGTCTTTGAGTTGGGTGGTGACTTAGAAGGTCACATATAGGTATGTGTAGTTTATCTTCTTTCTATTATTAGTGGTTATCTATGTTGTTCAGTTTGTATTTATTTATTTATTTGTATTTATTTTATGGTACAAATCATTTCCAATTTTTATTCTTGAGGCTTGGAACAGGTTGCTCGCCCGTAGAGATCAAGAATTCCCATCCACTACTGCAAATATGGCCTTTAAAAGTGTTATAAAAGTCCATTTTTAGCACTAAAGAGGCTTTGTTAATCTTAGTGGAGATAAAGGGGGTACCTTTTATCAGCGCTTATAAAACACAGATAATAACCCCTTTTATCCATGATAAAAAATGGATGATAAAAGGGATCATTTATCAGTGCTAAAAACGTGCGGATAAATGGGTCCTTTATCAGCGCTTTTTTTAGTGCTGATAAAAGTTATAAAACATTTAAAAAAATAAAAAAAATCTACAATACAGGGAGGGGCTTCAACAGCACCCCCCCACACACACACCCCAGCTCGCATGCCCAAGCCACCCCCTTCCCCCAGCCTTTAACTACACTTAGCCCCATTTCCACCCACGCGTGCACCCTACCTCTCCATGGATTTGAACCCAGAACCTCTTGCCTACACGTCTAAACCTTTACCACTCCACCATATTTCTTTTCTCTCCATTTAATAATATATCTATTTATTTATTTATATATATATATATAGTTATATTTACTCGTAAATTAATATAAATTAATATTAACATATATATATATATAGTTATATTAATATATATATATTTTATCCGTATATTTATTTGTATATTAATATATATCTATCAGATCGGTTTTGAATGCATTTAGAAAATATGTTTTTATGTGTGTTTATAAATAAATAAATACATATATACAACATACACACACACACACACACACACAGATATATATATATATATATATTATATGTGTATCTGTAAGTATAATTATACATATTTATATATATTTACAAATATTATATATTAATATTTATATACCTGTGTTTAGAATATATAGATAATATATATCGGTTTTTCAATACAGATTCACACAGAGATATATATATATATATATACACGTACATATTATATAGGTATATAAATATTTATATATTTGTATTTTAAATAAAATGGATATTAGTTTTTTATTTAGATAAGGCTTATATATTGGGAAATATATTGTATATGTAAATAAATTTTATTATTTATTTATAAAATTAAATTTTTATGCGGGAATATATAAAAAATATATATGTATTGTTATATATTTTATTATAAATAACATTAAATTATGAAAAATGATACAATTTTAAATCCATGATATGAATATGAATGTAATCCATTGAAAGAAATTCATTCCCCATTGAAAAAGGGAAAAAGGACCCCCTTAAACGAGGCTGAAATCCCATAAAATGTTAAAAAAATATTTGTATCCAGACTAAAAACTCAATTTTGGAGGCCTTATAGGCCTTTTTTTGGCCTCTAAAAATTCGGAAAAAGGTTTCCTTCAATTCCTGGTGCATAGAGATCATTGCAGACTTCGATTTTATATGTTGTAGAGATCAAATGGACACTCGGATCAAAATTTATGGTCATTTGAAGTTTGAGTTGCGTTTTCAACCTAATTTAAATATTTTATAAATTATTTTGATTTTTTGTGTCTTCAAATTTTTATTAAATGATTTTTAGTCGATGATAATTTAAAAATTATTAATTATTACTTTTTAAAGATATTTTGTAAATCATTTTCACTACAAATCTTTTATATTAATTGAAAATGTTTGTTTATACATATATAAAACGTATTTAAAAAATATATATTATATTTATATCAATATAAATATACTCATATATTTATATATAAATATATTATTTTTTATAATCCATAATTTTTTTGAAATATAAACTTTTTCATTGCTAGTAAAAATGTATTGATAAAACCCCCTTCTTTATCTGCGCAACTAAAAAAGCACTGATAAAGGGAGAGCCTTTAACAGTGCTAAAAAAATATCTAATAAAGGGGGTGCCTTTATGAGCTCTAAAAAAATATAATAAAGGGGAAATTTTAACAGTTCCTTTTTTAGCGCTGCTAAAAGAACCCTTAATCAACACTTTTTTTAGCACTATTAAAGGGTGGCTCTACAGAAACCCAGTTTTATGGTAGTGTTTGAGCCTTACCGCAGACCAGACTGGTTGAACAGTTCAAGGTCGACTTAGGTTGGTTTGTGATAATGGGAGTTTTCTGCTAGTGTGTAGAGAAAGGCCACCATTCTTTTGATTTCAAGGATAAGAAAATGTTTTCCAACGTATAATGCTTCAACTGCAATGATATTAAACACTATGAAAATCAATGTCCCATTCATCAAAGGATTACGAAAAAAAATAATATAATGGTTCATGGTCAAGATTATGCTACTACCACAGATGGAGATGAATGATTAATGTTCTTAGGTTTAGATTCAATAATTGTGTCTTTTGAGTATTTTAATTAAGGATGTATTAGTTATAAGAATCATAGATTATATAAGAATTGTACTTCATTACTATTCCATTAAGGATTTGAGGTCATATTATGAATGGTATCAAGGAAAAGTGACTTAGTGAGAAGTTAAACTTTTAGAAAAAAAATATGGTTTAGGGAAAGACAACCCTTAATATTTTCCTGATATTGAAATATTTATTTTTCAATAGAGAGATGATTGATTGGGATAACATAAATTGGATAGAACTTACTATCTTGGATCTAAATAATGGACCATCAAGAAATTGGTTGAGCCTACAAGATTATGGACTTAAGGAATATATCCAAATTCCCGGGTTTTATGTAGTGAATAAAGAAGCATGAATTAATTCATTAAGTTTTTATGGTAATTCAAGTTATTACCATGCTTTGAGACAATATAAGGAGAATTTACTCAAATGTTTCTATGTGTTGATTATGATATAATTAAGGGTTTTTAATAAGTACATTAGGTAAATTCAGGGACCTTATTTCTAAAGTGTTTGATCATAATATTTTGGATAATTTAACCATTTATTAAATTATTGAATTTTATCTTTGAAAAAGTTTTTATAGATTTTTTTTCCAATGATACTACATGTTCCATGAAATGAAGTAGGAATTGTTAAAGGCACAACAAAAGAATAAGAATGTATTAATAGAAACATATCAAGAACATATATTTCAAAACATTATTATAGAGTAAAATAATTTCTCAACATTAGGGAAATTATCCTGAAATAAACAAATGTTATCCAAGTACCTGTTTTTCTAAGGTTGGTTTTCCACAAAGGTATTTTCTTGTATTAACCTTTTATTCTTTTTCAAAGTGAAATTTTAAATTGGGAAGACACAATTTATTAAATGAGGTGAGAATGTAACACCCTAATTATTTATAAATAAATTTAATGTAGAATGTAATGCACAAATCATTGAGTCTCTAGGAAACAACACTTTGTTATTATAATTATTTAAACAAGATAGTTATAACCTGGCCATAAAACAAAATTTTTCTACTTCTGTGAATTGAATTTTGAAAAATGGATATACAGGGTTGCAATAAATAATATATTTAGATTATTATATGATCAACTTAATTTTTTGGTGAATAGTACCTTGACCCTTTTTAATAGTAATGTTACCCTTATAAATAGTAATATAAAAAGTAAACGAGGAAAACTAGTAGTAACCTCATCCATGAATGTATAAATAAAATTTAGGCATATTATAAATGAATTTATGGTATAGTTATGTCATTACATAAGTAAATAAACGGTTTAGAAATAATTAATTGAGTATTAGTATTTTTATAAAGCATAAATGTTTATTTAAAATTTTATAATTAATATAGTGATTCAAAATAATATGTATTGTCATAAAATATACTCATAAGTTAATATTATGATTTCTTATTATTATAATATACTTTTATGAGTACTTAGTTAATATTTCAAAGTGTCAAAAAATTGGTTAAATTTTTAATATTGGCATTTTTTGAGTAAATGATGATTTAAATTAAAATTTTTGTTTCTCAAATTTTGAAAATTATCTTCATGAAATAGTGGTATTTTTTAAATTTCACATGTATAAAAAATTTTAGGATTAATTTTTTGGATTTTTCAGAAATAATTGAATTTTTAGTGAATAGTAAAAAATACAACTCTTAAAAAAATAAGGTATTTTTTTAGATAGAGTCAAGAGATATTTATGATATAAAATTTATTAAACTTATGGACTAAATAAATAATTATTATATAATATAAATTTTTTATATAAATAATTAACAGCATATAAATTTTATTTCTCTTGATAAGTATAAGAGAACCATTGTCATTGTCAACGCAATGCAGACACCATGCTGACAAAGAAAATTTGGTTATTTAAAAATAATAATTAAGTGAAAAAATTATTCCTATAAATTTTTTATTAATTATTATTTATAATGGATTTTTTTTCCAATATTTTCAAATTTTATAGTTAAATAATATAAATCTTATCTAAATTCATCTGCAATGCTTGTGTATGGCAAGAAAAGACAAAATAACAAATTTGAGAAGTTGTCTTGTTATGTATATGAGCGAATATACATAATGAAATAATATAGAATTTTATTTTTAACCTAATTAATTTATTTTTAAGATCGAAATTTATTTTAAATTTTTATATATGAAATAATAAACATTAATGTTTATGAAATGTCGATGTAGTGCTTGTACAAGAATAAGAGAAATAAACAAAGTGTTTTTAATTAAAATTAAAAGAATTATTAAATGACCCATATTTTGCCTAAAACTTTTTTTATAATAAAATTGGATACCATTATCATGTTTTAATTCATATTTGAGACTTTTTAGACCCATATGAATCACTTTAAAGCCATTATAATATTTTATTTCAAAAAGAATCCAAGTTGTCACATTATAGTTTATAATTTCTATAATATTTTAATATGAGGTTTTCCATATGTTTTATTCAAAAACTAAAAATCTTTAAAAATATCTTAAAATTATATTTCTCATAGAATTTTATTTTTAAATTTTAGACAAAAAATGAGTATCAGGATGGCTTTCACAAAGATGATGTGGTAATAATTTAATTAATGAATAAATCAAATTAATGATATTAAAAATAAAAAAATAAAGTTTATTTGAGGTTTTAAGATAATTAATGTTTACCCTAGATGAATATGATTCCTATATTATATAATATAAATTTTCATTCGATTTCTAAACTTTTTTTCGATGTGTTTGTAGTCATTATTATGAATAGTTTTTGTTTTGAAAAAAATTATTTTTCATGAGTTAAATATCTTATTAAATTATTTAAAAATAAATAATTATTGAACAAGTGAAAAATTTATAAGATTCCTTTTAAAATATCATTTAGTTTAATTCCTTTTTGTATGTCTTAAACCCTAAAATAGATTTATTATATTTCAATAATTTGAGTAATTCATAATTTACCCCTCACCACAATTATAAAATGAGGCTCCTTCCTTCACAAATATTCATCACTGTGATCCTTATTGCTTGACTAAACTCTGAAAAATTCCCCTATACTCATCCCTTGATACATTATGTGGTTCTAGTATCTCAAAATACCACTTCCAATATCCTAAGTAGGTTCCCAAGGAGAAAAGATTCAAGGGGTAAGATTCCATTTTCTTTTCTTTTAAATTATTTTTCACTTCTACCATATCATCACATCATATACAATGGATATGAAACTTATAGTATCATATATTTACTATAATATTGTTTTTTTATATTATATGAATCACAAAATATCTTATTTTCTTCTTTTATTCATAAAAAATGAAATCATCGTCTGTTGTGTGTCAATTCATCGCCTTTGTGGGTGACGAGTTTTTGTTTTACTTTACCCCAATCATGGGACGTTTTAATTCCAAAATAATTCTTTAAAATTACCAATATATATTTTTTTATCAGTTATTGGTTATTATTTATTTTTAAAATGGATTCCATAATAAACTAACGTTGGAAATAATGAAAGGAATACACTTGAAACAACAGAAATAACAAAATATTGTTAAAAAATTGGTGGAAAATGTTATAAGAATATTATGTAAGGTATGATAAACACGAAATTAGTTATTTAATAAATTAATAACACTAATGAAACCATCACATATAGTTTTGAACAAATTTTTAGGAATTCAAACAAGAGGATAGGGATCTCTTAACTCAGTTTCTATTCATTGAGTTAAACATCTATGTCACTGGTTATGTTTTTTCATGAATATTTGTGAATGACCTATGATTATTTTATAATTCATATCTAAATATATATTTTGGATATATATTTTTAATAAATAATTATTTCATTGATTTATACTCACTCTAATAATACAACCTTTTTAAGGTTTTTCTTCCCAACCCTCTATTTTCATTCGGGTTATGCTTTCTTTCTCTATACACCAACGTAATTCTTATTTTTTTATATAATTCCCATAAATTATATATATGTTAAAAAATAATATGTAAATATCATTTCATAATTCTCTTATATCATAATAAGTTTTTCAAAAGGTTCCCTTCTTAATTATTCTAGATAATTAATCTTGATTAAAGGGATCTTCTCGGATTCTAACCCATTTTCAAGTTCACTATATAATCCGTTTCCAAAAATAATAATTTATATTAAATCTAAAAATTTAACATGAATAATTATCTTCATTAATTTATGGTTTTATGAAAATAATTAAAACTTTCTTCTTTAAAATATCTTTAATATTTTTCTTAATCCGCACTAAAATGCTTTATTTCTAAAGATTCTTAAAAACTCTTTTTAAATGATTTTACTTCAGTGGGAAATAATTTATTCATAAAATATAATATAACTGTAATAAAATTTTATTTTTTGGGATATAAATTATTACAATATTTCTTTATGAAGAATAAAAATTATTTTCCAGAAAGAACACTTCTTTCTAATGTAAAAAGGGTTTTTCTCGTCTCACTTTTAACTCTTTGAGATATAAGCCTTTTTCACCAATTATTCTTTTAATGTGGTTTATGTACTTATATTTGATGCATAAATTATTTATTAGTGTTATTATTAAGTTATTATTTGTTATTCCTTCATTGTGATTAAGATTAAAATATTTTAATGTTTTATGGGACACTTTAGAATGTTTAATGATTTTTTTCCTTAGAGAATTTATCAATGATTTTATTATAGTATTTTTATCTATTATTTTGATTCAAATATATAAAAGTGGTATGTGACATTTTAATTTAAATATATCTTTTTATTATACATATGAATAATTCATTGGACATAGTAAGTGATGTGTGGGGCCTGCTATATCACTTTAATGCATCGGTAGGTCTTATGAGACAAAACAGAAATGGATTTTGGATGAGGACTTAACTATTTATTTTTAGAAGTCTTGGACGAGACCTCGATGATAGGTTTATGATGTACATCATATTAATTCCCTCATTAAGATATTATTAATTGATAAATCATGTGATTATTTGACTAGTATAATATCTATGGTCATGTTTAATGTGATTATTTGAATGACATCATTTATTCAACTTTATTCCTACGATATTATTCTCAAGATTATGTTTTAATGACTTGTGTTATAATTTATTCATCATGAATTAGTTTTTATGATATATATTACACTATATTTCTTACCCTTACTGAGCATCTGAGTTCACCCCTTTCATATGTTTCTTTTTCCATAGGATTCTGAATAGTATATTATGAATGACTTGTAGGGTTAATCTATGAGTACTTGGGTGTTACCAATGGAGTTACTATGTTTTCATTCCTTTAAATTTATAATTTAAAGTTCATTTATGCAATCTAGTTTCCAAAATTGCTAAAATATTTTGTCCTTTGGGATGAAAATTCCTTATAATCATACCAATGTAATAAGGTAAGACATCATCTCCGGGATACTGGGGTTGGGGTCTTTACCCATTGGTTTTTTATTTTCATCTAACACAATTCAATGTATAAAATTTTAAGGAATGATTATATTGAGGTAAGAGAGGTTTTATCCTAAAGATTTATAATGGGTTTTAAGGACTTATAATAGTTTAATATCTTAGTATTTTAACAACTCTTTATAAATAATGATAGATAATTTATCATTCTCATATAAAAAGTAATACATGAAATTTTCATGTAATAGTTTCAGTACTAATTCATATATGCAATGTTTTATGGTTAGAAAAGTAATATGTGACTCAGCTACATTAATTTTAACTCCTAGTTCTTCACTAAAAAAATATTTTTTATATTAATGTTAGGGATAACTGTCTATTAATAGGTTTGTTCTTCCAAAAAACATAGATATTTAAAAGGTTTTACAAGTATTATATTTTATTAGTAAGTTTATCAATTTGATTACCCTAATCAATGTTTTAGAATGTGAAATTATCAACTTATTAGGAAGAATAACATGAATTTTTAGAATAATTCAAACTTTCACCAGGTTTAACACATTTAAAAATAGTAGGTTCACAATCAGATGGTTCATTATTTATTGGATATCAAAAAAATTATCTTCTTCCAAATGTATATAACATTTATCATTTTCTAATTGGTTAATAATTCATTTAAAATCAGATTCTATATTATCAATAACTTTACTGAAATGATATTTATTGTTTTTAAAGTCAGTGTTCAAGAATTTTAGTTTCAAAATATATGAATGTATTAGTGGAAAACCAATCAATCATATTGACTTAAGTTGTTAAATGATATTTAATTGGATGTTTCATGGAATTAAAAATATTTAATTTTAATACTTCTCTTCAAAATTATAATGAAAATGATCTTTTGTGAACATTAATGAATGCTTTAGAGGTTTAAAAAAGGGTCTCTCAATAATGAGTCGTGTATATGTTCTAAATCGACCATCTAACACATCTAAGACATAAAAATTATCCATTTAATCCTTATTTATTACATACACTACAACATATTATATAACTATATTTGGATTGGTTGAACTTCAGTTAATAAGTTTAATGAATATTCTTGTACGTTTGTGTAACATCCCGGATACTGGTGCCACCCAAAAATGCCCTGAACCCAGCTGGTCACATAACCTCAAATGCATTTCCATAAATTCCAATGGCTTCCAACAATAAGTGAGGGATAAGTTAAGACATTAGGGAAAATATTCCCTCATTGGAAAAGTATAAATGAAGAAATATAAATATAAAACAAAAGTAGAAACAGTAATACCAAAAAAATTAAACAATGGAAGACTAAAAGTAAATCCAACAGAAGAAACAATATATATATATATATAATTCATGGCATGTGTATTTAATAAAATATCCAAAAAATTAAAAATGTTGGAAGGATATACAAAAACCAAAGTACAAAAGAAACAAGTAAAATCCAACAGCATCACAAGCCTCATCTTGGTCACATGCTCTCCATGTCCCACCATAATCAAGTACCTGATGAAGAATGGTGCTTTCCATGATCTGTACCTTCAATTATATAATCTATTTGGGTCCAAAATCATGACCCAAACATGGTGTCAGATGAATCTCAATAGGCAAACACCAAAATAGTTGTGCCTATCTATTAGTGAATATATATATATATATATTGTAGGTAATATGAATAAATGAAGCAATAAACTAGGAAGTAACCATAAGTAAACAATCCTATAGTTTTCAATTACATTCATTTAACATTTATTACTCACCCGTTGAATCATGTAACCCTATGATCTAGCCTAATCTCTATATCCCCCATACAAAGAACATAAACAGATGTCTCAGAAGACCATATAAATAAACAAGTAAGATGGAAACCAAGCTTGTGATTTAGATTGGAAGATATATCATAATCATTCAATTATTCATAATGAACCTCTAGGAAAGCTCTCATGGTCTAACATCTTTGGTTTAATATCATAAATTCATTTCAATAACAACCCTATGGGAAATATCTCATAGTCTACCGCCTTTGTTCCAACATAACGTTAAAAAAAATATAAACAACCACCCAGGAAAGCTCTCACGGTCTATTCACTTCTAGTCAAATAGCTACACCAAGGTTCTCACAGTCTTGTTTAAATAAACTGGAAGTCCCCTTAGTCTTCCTAGTCAAAGGATCTCATGGTCTATTGGAAAAATATTTTGTAATCCCCCTAAGTCTTCTTGGTCCAAGGCTCTCATTATTCATTAGAAAAATAATAGTGAGGATATCATAAAAAAGTAACTCATGTTATCTATAAATACCACATGGCTAAACATTTTTAATGTATATCAAATGAATTTCAAATAATCAGTAACTCAATCCTACAAAAACAAGTCATGGAAAACAAGTCAACCCTAACAGGCATTCTAGAACAAACAACCATATCCAATCAATTAAGGGAAACACACCCATGGGGTGTCCCGTAAACAAGGTATTTGACCTTATTCATAAGCAACAACCCTTAATCAATTAATAAAACTATATAAAGTAAATACAGGGTTTAATTACAAGTCAAGAAATACCTAAAACATGGGAATGTGGCACTTTTAGAATATATAATCCAAATACATTCAATGAAAGGAACAAACCACCTACCTCAATGTCATACGATCAACATACTTGAACATCGACCCTTGAATCATCCTAGATCAGGATAGATATAAAAAACTATGAAAAAAACAACCTTGAATAACTCACTAGATAGGATGAATGAGGAAGAAATTCTCTAGGGGTTTTGAGACCTCACGGGTATAATTCCAATGCACCCGATGATGTCTCAATCAGAGCTCAGATGGATAATAGAGAGGGTTTTGGAGTTTTTCGGTCTTTCTAAAGTGCTTCTGTATGAAACACGAGGAGAAGAAAGTGTTTCTGGACATGAGACAAAACCCCCTTTTGAAATATCCAATAAAAATAAAACTATAATGCATGTTATTTAAAACTACACGATGTGTAGTAGACTTAACCGACCCCTACCTTTAGTGGGTCATCCAGTTCACCACACGACCATGTACTCGGCCATTACACAGTCAGTATGTGGCATTGTGTGGCTATTGGGTACATTCCATGTATATGAAAGTACATAGCATGTACTCAGAAAATCTTTATTTCTTTTTTTACTCAAAAACAACCTGAAATCAAGATTCATACCTAAAAAGATATTCCCGGTTCTTACAAACTTCCCCCTTTAAAAAAATTCATCCTCTAATTTTCCTTCCAAGGGTAGTGAAGAATAATCTATGAACTAATTTGGAAACTAAGATTTCACATAGGCCTCTCTCTCCCAAGTCCCCTTATACACTTCCTCAGTTTGAAAAACATGATATGGGTATAAATAGTAACATTATATTTGAGAAACATAAAATACATCATGCATATCCCAGTATCTCTGAGGTAACTACCACTGATAAGTAACCAGCACGAATCTCTCCAAAACCTCAAACAGCCTAACATATCTCGATGAAATCCTCCCCTGTATCCTAATCCACTTGTTTCCTAACCATGGTGTGACACATAGGAAAACCTGATCTCTGACCTCGAACTCCAGATGTCGTCTCCATCAATCAGAATAATATTTCTAGTGAGACTATGCAGTAGCTATCCTCTTCCGAATCAACTCCACCTGCTCAGTGGTCTCCTGGACAAGATGAGTTCCCAGAATAGCTACCTCTCTAGCCTCCAACCAATATAAGTGTGATTGGCATGTCCTACCATACAAATCCTCATAACGTTCTATCTAAATCACTTCATGAAAACTATTATTGTAGTCAAATTCCACCAGGGGTATGTGTCTCTCCCTGTTGACGCTCCTTTCGTCACAGAATCTAAAAATCGGAAAAGGGGAATATCTGAGCTCAAAGTGATTCAACCTTTGAAGAAAATATCAAAAATCGACAAAGGCATGAACAAAGGATCAACAGCAACTGCACCGTGCAAGTTATATCACTGTCGCGCAAGTCCACTTGCGCGACGACCTTGGTCGTGCAAGTGACTTGCGCGCCCTAAGTGATAACTGCCCAGTAACCGCCCAGGGTCATCTCCTGCCTATAAATAGAACTTGTGGGCCCCCCATTCGAGAGGATCTTTTTTCCAGAAACTCGGATTGAAGATCCCGATGCCCAAGTCTCTTCTCAAAGCTTCCGGAACACTTCTAAGGTAATTTCTTACCTAGAACGGAAGATCTAAAGAGAAGGATGAAGGCCTAAGTGTTGAAACTCATCAACACATGCGCGCCTGAGTGGTCAGCCCTTAAGGGAAGTGACCACACTTGCGCGCCGCCTTATTCCTTCAATAAAACTTGCGCTTCCCTTTTCTAGAAGAACCTCAAGAGGATTATAAAGGGTTTAATAGAGTTGTTCAAGTATTCTAATGCAGGTTGAAAATCGTGCAAGTACCCCACATGTCGTGCAGGTATACCTGTGCGACCAATACTTGCGCGCCCACGTAAGACTTTCACGCCTTTCAATACTTGCGCGCCCCTACCTTTTTCGGGTTCCCATCTTTCCCATTTTACCCCTCTTAAGCCATTTCACCTTTCCTATTCAAGATTCAGTCTTCAAGATACTCTTCAAATCCATTTATGGCATGATTTTTTTATTTGACTTCCTTATTTGAAAGGAATTCTGTGGAATATCTCTCAAAACATAGTGATTTATACATCTTTATGTCACCAAAGATTGAGAGTTCATTCATTCAACCTCATCCTTTAAGATGAGAGAATCCTTAACCTGGGTCTCCTTTTCAGGAATAATCCCCAGTTATAAGTCCTTTAATCTGGGCATCTTCCTCAGGAGTAAGCCCCAAATTCTTAAAGTTCCCAAACTTGGGCATCCTCCTCATGAGTAAGCCCCAAACCTTAATTCCTTAACTTGGGCCTCCTTTTCAGGAGTAAGTCCCAATCATAATCCTTTAATATGGGCATCCTTCTTTAGAGTAAGCCCCAAGTCCTTTAATTTTGGGCATCCTTCTTAGGAGTAAGCCCCAATCTCAAATATGGACATCCTCCTTAGGAGTAAGCCCCAATCTCAAATATGGGCATCCTTGTTAGGAAAAAACCCCAGTCATAAATCCTCCAAACTTGGGCCTCCTTTTCAGGAGTAAGTCCCAAGTCCCCTAACCTGGGCCTCCTTTTCAGGAATAAGTCCCAGTCATAAATTTTGGGCTTCCTTTTCAGGAGTAAGACCCAAATCCCTTAATTTCTCTTAACCAGTCCTAAATTACGTTTGATATGGGATTCCTTCTCAAGAGTAAAACCCAATTATCAATCCTCTCCTAATTTGGGTTTCCTTTTCAGGAATAAGTCCCAAGTTAGAGTATTCAAAATCTCCATGAAGCACATATACCTTTATGGACCCTGTTCCTGGATTTTCTCCCTAAAGTAAATCCTAACCTTCATTTATATGGGCAGTCATACATACATAAGCCCCAAATCATTTCTTATTATTACATCTTTCATGGCCCAATTGTCTTTCTTATTACCGATACCTATTGTTTCTCACACCGAGCATGACTCACGTGATCTTAGAGGGTAAAAGTAATTATGACATCCTTCTTTGAGCCATTAATCATAAGTATCGTACTCTATTTCTCGAACCACGTGTGTTCTGATTCCTTTCCTAAAACAAAGGATACGTAGGTAGCCCATCTGCGGGTTCGATCCCAACTTTGAAATAATCCATGTCCTTCTGAATGACGATAAACTTCTAGTGCCCCACTGAGTGGCTTTAAAACCAGCCTGGTCATCATAATGACCAAGAGACTTTTATATAAATGTTTTGAAGGATACCATTGACCAAGAATCTCTAAATAGATACAGATGATTCTCTATTTATGAAGAACCTCGAATACATATAAAAGATTCTCTAAATTTCTTAAATATTTTTGATTGTTAAAACTAAAGGAAAGCTCATTTTATACTTGGTAATTTAATAAGGATTCACGAACATAACTTAAATCTATAAAGAGAGTCCCGGAGTAGACAATAATTCCCCTCAAAAAGGTGTGATGAGTCCGACCTCCCGTCCTCTCGACCAATGCAAATTCCTAAGCCTCATCAGTCCACAAGCTAATGACCGCCTACCTTTGGAAAGTAGGTCCAAATGGATGTGGAATCATTGGATGTTTCCGGTTCTACAAACAAATCCGTTAGAAACCGATCGGAACGTTTGAATCTCCCATCCAGGAGGTCATCCCCGAATTCTGAGGGAAACAAAAATAGTGAACCCGACGTGAATCCTTAACCAAGTTAAAGTGGTGTTTTACCTATTTGTTAAAGCCCCTATTTAAAAGTCAGTAAGAGGGATAACAAAAACAATCATTGACATATGTGCTCATCCAAAGGATGAAGTGGATGAATTTTATCTTGATTACGTCTGTTATATCAAACAGGCACTCTTTTCCAAGATCTTCTGTATTTTCATAATGGCTGCTCTGAAATTCACATCTGTGAATACTGCTGCTGTAAATACCACTGTTGTTATTCCTACTGGATCTTCATCCGCTCTGAGGATGACATCACCTACTCAGCGTCTTCAACGTTGGGTATCAAATGCACTGAGTAAGGAGTACCGTCAACACAGTACCATCCCAACTCCGGAGGCTGCCCGACAGGCCCTCCAAGTAAACAACTCACACAGGTCGTCCGGATAACGATGACCAGTGATTAAGTGGTAGGCGGTGCTGACTACCGTCTCCAACCGTTTCGGGTCGTTATCCCCAGAACGCAATTTCCATTCACTCCCTTACTCTGAGGAAGTGAATGAGCAGGTCCCTCAGGGCCTTAATTCAAAAAGACAGGAGTCCTTCCTGAGGGCTCCAATCAACAATCGCCGCCAGACTCGTGCGGTAGTGCGCCCTCAACATTATGAGGGTACCGAATCCTGGCGTTCGGCTCAGGTTCCTCGAACCCGAGCAGGCAAGACGAACCGCCAGAGGCGGAATCCGGTTAACAATGGGCAGGTTTTCATCCCTGCCATCTCCGGAGAAGTCCACCAACCTAACTTGGTGGAGAACAAAGAGCAGGCACACACACCTGCCCGTTTTAATTCCGCTGTCCAGCAGACTCATCTGGCAGCATCAATCTAATCCCACCAGGCAATTTCGGTGGAGTACTATAGGTAGGAACATACACCTGCTTATACATCACCAGTTAGTCAGCAGGCTCGTCTGACTACATATGATGGATCTCGTCAACCGCGTTTGGCGAAGTGTAATTAGCAGGAATATACACCTGCTAATACTAATCAATCCTACCAACAGTCTCGCTTGGTAGCGCACAGAGAAGTCAGTCGGAAAGCCCCGACGACAAACAGGAGGCATACTCAACTCTCTGCCTCCACACTTGAGTACTTCCAGGATTCACTGATAGGAAGAGGAGGACAGGAGCAGGCACATACACCTACTCCAAACCCAGAATGGACGTATATTCGCGTTCCGGAGGTTGAAGTCACCAAGCATATTTTTTCAATGGTGAAAGAGCAGAAGCAAATTCCTGCTCATATTCTGGATGCTTGCCAGGATATCATAACATCTTCAACATCATCTCAGGGAAAGACACATAAATCTATCCCTAGCAGTGGAGTGACACATCAACGATTCACTCCGGAACAGACACACACATCTGTTCCAGTCCAAGAGGGTTATGGGGAATACTCCCCCATATCATACGGACAACCAAGTCAGGCACATACACTTGATTTGAGTGGAGATCGTTAGCCTAACCTGACCATCTTTCCTGATCAGGCACATACACCTGCTCAGAGTAACCACTTTCGTCAACAAGTGGTTTCCAAAGAGAGTAAGAAGGCATCTAAGAAAAAGATCCACCCAGCACAGTCAAGAGATCAAAGGCCAATCTGTAACAAGGCCTTGCTCGATGCTGGAGTTCTTGAAGCCCTCAGACATTTAACTGTTGGAATTCAAGGTTCTACTCCCTCAGTTCCCAATAACGGGAACATTAATTCCAAAAGTCTTCAACAGACACTTCCTCATGAAGGCTTGCTTCATGAAAATTCGGTCAATCTTGAAGTGTCTTCTTCAGATGAGATCCACAAGAACCTTCTGTGTGGTCAGAAGACCAAGGATCAAGAGATCTCATCTTTTGCTGTAACCCATTATGGTGGTCCTCCCCATGATGATGAGCTTTGCTGTAAAAGTCCTCTCCGCAGTAGTGATTCACATTGCCTGGAAAATACTCCAGTGGACAATGTAGTGCCGAGAAAGCCCTCTTATCTTGAGGCACTTGCAAATACGAAACCAGTCATGTCTGATTCTTTATCGCTAACAAGTGAAATACTTTCTCAATCAGAAGATATCCCTGGGTGTAGGTCATTCTCCGAACCACCCCTAAGTCATGCATCTTCTAGTTTGATCAATGATATCTCTACCAATCTTGTTGAATCCGATGAAGAAACAAGGAAACACCAACTCTGGTCAAAACAGGTAGAAGAATCTTCATTTAATGATAAAGAGGAAATTCTGAACATGAGAAAAAAATTGGTGAATGATGAGGTACCAGTCATGTTTTGGCATTTGGCTGACTCCCAGTACGACATTCCAAATATGTTGACGAATGATGGAATCCATGATATTCGTCTCAACATATGGAAAACTCTTTTTCAATTGAAGAAGAAGGTATTATCTTATGATGAATATGAAAATCATCTTAAGATAATAGAAGGGCTACAACGTCAGATTGATTTGGCATCTCTATCAGTCTCTCGGTATCCGAAGGCTGAAATGAAACAGAGAACCCTTCAACGTTCATGCCTTGGCGCACTAAGAAAATTGCGTCAATTAATTGCCCATGCTCCATCTGGTGTTCATATCAGAGGATGGGGTGTTCACGGAGCAGTACATTTCACAGTGCTTTCCAGTCAGCAAAGCCCGCCGAAAATGGTCTCATGCAATGTTATTGCCCATGGCCGGCCACAGTAAATGGGCTTTGTTCATAATCAAAAGCTTGCTCAAGAACAGGCTTCAACTAGTTCCTCTCAAAATCAATAATATAGAGAACAAGTTGTTGAATTGCTCCTACATCAAGCAGGCGAGAATATTGCACAAGCCTCTCGTATAGAGCAAACACATCATCAAATGACAGAAGTCTCGGAAATCATCCAACGGTCTGTTGAACCAGGTGATAAAAGTGGATACAGGTTAATGCATCCAGCTAATTTCCGAACTAAGATTCACAAGATCAAGAGAGATTTTAAGAAGATCTCAGACATAGCATGTCAAGAGACACCCCAGCTTGTCAGACTGGGGACTTCTTTAATCCAACCCTCAGATTCAACAAATGGGATTCGAGGAGTTGAGCGGAAACAGCAGGAACATCCCCAGTTCACAAGACTGGGGACTCTTTCAAATCATCAATCCCCTCCTTAGAGAATGTCGGTCTTTTCCCGATTGGGGAAGAAGCCACAAGAGGAACGAAGAGCCAAAATATCAGGATATTCCCTCCAAGTTATAGCTCATCAAGAAGTTCCTAAAAGATTGAATCAACAAAAGGCAATGTCTCATCAAAGACATGAAATAAGACAATATCACAGAAATGTTGATAGAAGGGATGCGATGCATTATGCATCAATCAATTTCATCAATGCCATTGTTGCTAATCCACCAGAGGAGGTTCACTCAGGGGAGTCAGATGAAGAGCGTCCTGCTCAAGAAAATGTACGCACTGATACAAATGAAGAAGGTGTGCGTACACGAAGTCAAAGGATTACTCAGAACCTAGGTAATCCACTTCCCTCTCTCCAAAAGGTATCCAATAAAGGGAAGGGAAATAATCAGGTTACATATCCTTCCTCTGGAGAAGGTCAATCTCTCTCATTAGAGCAAAAGTTTGCACAACAGGAGGAAGAAATGAAAGAATTAAGAAGGTTGAATGCAGAACTACTTCAGAGTAGTCTTCTTCTTAAAAATGCTGGAGTCCGACAGCCAAAGGAATTTTTTGCAGTTACTGAGATGGATCAGGAATATCCTATTTTATCAGTACACCCTCAGAGGTCTAATCCTATGGGTCAAGTGCAACAACGGTTGGTAGTACTACCATCAGTTGCAGCACCAACCACCACGTCTGTCCAAGCTCCATTCATTTCACCTACCCAAAACCAAGTTCAATCGGATATTTCTCAAAAGTTGATAACTACTATTGAGTCATTAACAGCTCGGTTAGAAACTATGGAAGGGAAACGGGTGCAAGTTCAACCTGAAAAGAAAGTTTACCCTGAATGGGTAGATTCAATTTCTCCTCCATCCAGTTTTGGAAACCCTGTTTTCCCTACTTTCAATGGATCAGGCGACCCTGAACAACATTTGACACATTACGTGTCTTGTTGTGATCCTATGATGGGAACTCTAGAACAACAAGAAGCAGTGAAACTCAGATGCTTCATGCGAACCTTGCAAGGACTAGCTTTTGTCTGGTATACAAGCTTGCAATCCCGGTCAATCATCGGATGGGAGGATCTTCGTCAAAAATTCCTTCTTCAGTTCAGCTCAACTTTTCCAGAAACGACAGTTTTCGATCTTACAAACTGCAAGCAAAGGGAGAATGAAAGAGTCTCTGATTTCATTGCACGCTGGAAGGAATTAACATATTCCCTGAGTTTAGTACTTCCTCAGGAGGAACTGTTGCCAATCTGTGTGGCAAATTTGCGTGACGAATTATGCACACCATTGATCCCTGTGAAATACACAGGAGGGTTTCGAGATCTTACTTCAATCGCTCAACAGATTGAAGATTCCCTTATACAGGCTACGGCTAAATCTCGTGTAATTCCATTAGCTCCAGGAAGGAGAATGAGTAAAGCGGAAACTGCTACAGTTATGCTTAAACAAGCACCTGTACCTATTTTTACTTCAAAACCTTCATCTTCTCGAAGAGCTCCACCTCCTGAACACCAACAACAAAGGCCATTTCATCCAATTGATCAAAAAGATCAATGGCGAAAACAATTTGAGGATTTGAAGAGTAAAACATACTCTTTCCGAAATGAGCAGGTTCCTGGTTACTTCATTTCAGCTCTGGAAAATAATTTTGTTCAATTACCAGTGCCCAAGAGGCCAAACAAGGAAGGAGATGAAGATCATCCCAATTATTGTCCCTTTTATCAAATGTTAGGGCATCCCATCGAGGAGTGTTTTGTCTTTAAAGACCTCCTGCAAAAGATGGTCGACTTGGGACAAGTCAAGTTGAAAGGTTCTTCGACTCAGGTAGCCTGTGTCACTGCTACAGTTCTAGAGGAAGAAGGTGAATGGAAAGAATTTAAAAGCAGAAATTCACAGAAGTATGATGATTGGATGGTCATAAAGACAATCAATCGGACTCATGCCATTTTGAGAACACATTTAAAGAAACCAATTGTGTCTTCTACCAAGAATATTGCGGTAAAACCCTCTTCATTAGAGGGAAAATCCTCAAAGAAACGGCTTGATTCAAAGAAGAAAAAATAATCAGAAGAAGATGAGTATGTGTCAAAGCCTAAATTGTCTTTGACTCTAGCAGACTTTATGCCATCTACTTCAAAGCTACGGGCACCGCCCCATCAAACGGCACAACCTAAACAGGCTAGTCAGGCAGAGTCTTTATCAGATGAAGAGTTAATCTTCGGTTCTGTTAATATGATTCAATTAACAGATCCATATTCCAGTCTTGATGAGCCTAAATTCCCTGTATCAAATAAGGGAATCCGAGGAAGTTCTAGAGGTTCAGGATACAGGGGAAGACGTGGATCTTTCCGAAGCCACTACTCTAATTCTACCCCTGCTAGCACTGTGTATGCAGCAGAAACTCGTGGTAGAGCCCTTCAGCGAGCTCAAAAAAAACAAGCAAGTTCTTCTGCCAATGTCTAACTCAGTTTTGGCATAGTTATTTTGGAAGACCGATTGAAAATTACATCTTCTTTATCTCGGCAATTAAATGGACCTAATCGGTCTAATCTTCCAAAACCAAGGATTTTTCCAACTTCTATCCCAATACAAGATGCATCAGCTTCGAAAGCAGATGCTTCCAAGGTACCTGCTAAATCGCATATTCCTGTTGGGAAACACAGACCTTTAGATCAAAAGTATGATATATTGAAACACTTGGCCCAAGTACCGACCAAGTTATCAATTTTGGATGCTTTGAATCTGTCAAAAGATCTTCGAGAAGCACTCATCGAAGCTTTGTCAAGTCCTCAGGAGTTTGAAGCTGAAATTGCTGCAGCTGAAGTCTATCACATAGAGAATAATCCTGCAGAATGCCATGCAGTGATATCTTTTACTGATAAAGATGAAGATGATGTTGTGCATGGGCACATAAAACCTTTGTACTTATCTGGCAAAGTCAATGGTGTAGATATTTGAAGAGCTTTCATTGACAATAGTTCAGGAGTCAACCTCATGCCCATTCGTACACTTCATCGATTGGGCCTCACAGAATCTGATTTATCTCCTTCTACCATGATGTTAGAAGGATATGATAAAAATGAACAAGAACCACTGGGTGAAGTTACACTCAGAACTCAGTTTGGAGATCTTGTATCCAATTCGAATTTCATGATTGTTGATCAAGACTCAGCTTTCAACGTCTTGCTTGGAAGACCCTGGCTACATCAGCATGCGGCTATCCCTTCATCATACCATCAATGTCTCAAATACTGTTTCAATGGTCAAGTTGGAACATTGTATGGTGATAAGGCCCCGTTAAAGACATGTGAGTCTCAATACATTGAGGCAGAATTTTATCACATGAAGGGAAGAGAAAAATCTACAATGAAGGAAATTACCAAAATTAATGCTCCATATGGTTTGGAGAAAATTCTAATAAATCCATTTACACATGTGAGTACAGATTATGTGTTACCTATTAGTCAAATTGACAAAATAGGCCCAAATCAAAATACTCTTATGGAAAGATCCATAATGTAAATTACGACAATCGATCCAGACAACATGGGAGAAATTGGTAACATACCAAACAGTGATGAAAGCATAAGTGGTGACGTTTTCATTTCATCTGCTGAAGCCCAACAAGTCTATATTTCGCCAATCAGGCCAGAAGAAGTTATAGCAGCATCAGAGGTAAATAATGATGTCGATTCTCAATCCATCATCTCCTCTTTATTTCCCAAAGAAGACCCTTTATTATCAATAGGGTCGGAAATGGAAGCTTCTTCTTCAAAATGTGAAAATTTTGACATCTATTATGATCATGATAATTTCGTTTTGTCATCTACTATGCAAGTAGAAACAAAAGAAATAGCACGTGATGAAGAGGAAGATCTTAGAGATGCTCCTCCAGCATTTGAAGAGGGTATCTCTACCACTGTGGATGAACTTAGAGAAGTAAATCTGGGTACAGAGGAAAATCCACGCCCCACTTTAATTAGTGCGGCCATGACCCTTGAAGAGAAATAGATGTATATTTCTTTTCTAAAGAAAAATAAAGATATTTTTGCTTGGAACTATACAGAAATTCCTGGGCTTGATCGTGATGTTGCTACTCATCATTTGGGTTTACCAAAAGAACATCGAGGATTTAAGCAAGCCGCGAGAAGAACACACCCAACTTATGCTTCCAAAATTGAAGCTGAAGTGGATAAGCTGATCAAAGCTAACTTCGTCAGAGAAGTTCAGTATCCCAAGTGGTTGGCTAATATTGTCCCTGTAAAGAAGAAGAACGGACAAATTAGGGTTTGCATCGATTTCAGAGATCTTAATCGGTATTTTCCTAAAGATGATTTCCCAATTCGAATTACAGAACTCTTAATTGATGCAACCGCTGGCTATGAAGTACTTTCCTTCATGGATGGATATTCTGGATATAATCAGATCCGAATGACCCCAGAAGATGAGGAATCTACAACCTTCAGAGCCCCTCAAGGTGTGTTTTGTTACCGGGTGATGCCCTTTGGTTTAAAGAATGTAAGTGAAACATATCAATGCGCCATGCATCATATCTTCAAACCTTTCCTAGAGAAGTTTGTTGAATGCTATGTAGACGATTTGGTGGTTAAATCCAAACAACGTTCTAATCACTTGGCTGATTTGGAAGTCATATTCCACAATCTTCGACAAAATAATTTGAAGATGAACCCCTTAAAATGTGCTTTTGGGGTAACCTCAGGAAAATTTATCGGATTTTTTGTACGCCATCGTGGTATTGAAGTCGATCCTGAGAAGACCAAGTCAATCCTTGGTATGTCACCTCCTCATAATTTGAAATAATTAAGAGGACTTCAAGGACACTTAGCCTATATTAGGCGTTTCATTTCAAATTTGGCAGGAAAAAGTTTACCCTTTACCAAATTATTGAAGAAAGGAGTCACTTACCAGTGGACTGAAGATTGCCAAGAAGCGTTTGATGTTCTCAAGAAATACCTCTTGAGTCCACCAGTACTCATGCCACCTGTTGAAGGAAGACCACTTATCCTCTATGTGACAGCTCTAGAGCGATCATTGGGTGCCTTTCTCGCTCAAAAGAATGATGCTGGGAATGAAAATAGCCTCTACTATCTCAGTAGAACTATGCTTGAAGCAGAAACCTGGTATTCAAGTATTGAGAAGTGCTGCCTGGCATTAATCTTTGCAGTTCAAAAACTGTGACACTACCTGCAACATCACGAGGTCCAATTGGTATCTTGTAATAATCCTCTCAAATTCATCCTTAGTTGTCCAATGCTTACAGGATGTCTAGCAAGGTGGGCAGTTATTTTGTAGCAGTTCGACATTCAGTATGTATCTCAAAAGGCAATAAAGGGCCAAGCTCTGGCTGATTTCTTGGCTGAACATCCTTCAATGGAAGACACGTCTTCAGATATTGAACTCCCTGATGAGGAAGTTTTCTCTATTCAAGAGTATCCTCAAACATGGGAAATGTATTTTGATGGTGCTTCCAGAAGTCCAACAGGGAAGAAAATGGAAAATCCTAAATTCAACAAAGTTGGTTTAGGAATTGTGCTCATTTCTCCAGATAAAGTAGTGTTACCTTATTCCTTTTTATTGTGGGAAGGTGGTACCAATAATGAAGCCTAATACCAAGCTCTCATTACAGGCTTGGAGTTAGCGCTCCAAGCACCAGTGAATCACTTAAAGGTGAAAGGTGATTCAGACCTGGTAATCAAACAAGTCAATGGGGATTATGCCATCAGAAAAGAAGAATTAATCCCTTTGTATGATTACTCCAGAGAGTTAATGGCGGAATTCCCTTCAGAACCAACATTTTCTTATGTCCCAAGATCACGAAATGCTCAAGCTGATGCACTGGATAATATAGCCACAGCTTTAGCAGATCCAAATCGGGATGAGACAACCATCAGTATTACCCAACATCGTGCAATTTCACCTTATGTTCAAGCCAGAACAGAGGAAATTAATGAAATTAGTACCATTCATGAACCGTATGGTCATACTACAGGATGGATGTCACCTATCAGGGAATACCTTCAAAATGGAACACTTCCACCTGATAGAGCCAAGAAAGAACAAATCCGGCGACGTGTGGTCAATTTTACTCTTTATGATGTCCCAAACCACCTAGAGAAAATTCTCTACAAACGTGGTTTTGACGGAGTTCTCTTCAGATGCATTGATGGTGAAGAGACAATGGCTGTCATAAAAGAAGTGCATGCAGGAGTCTGTGGTGCCCACCAGTCTGGACATAGATTGTCTGATCAAATTCGAAGGCTTGGATACTTTTGGCCTTCAATGATACAAGATTGTGTTGATTTTACAAAGAAGTTTCATTCATGTCAAGTACATGCCAAATTCATTCATCAACCTCCAGAGTTCCTTCATACAGCTAAATACTCATGGCCATTTGCCACATGGGGAATGGATGTGGTGGGACCTTACCCTTCAACTACGGCCAAGCAGTTTAAGTACATTCTTACTGCTACTGATGTCCTTTCCAAATGGGTAGAGGTAGTACCTCTCAAAGAAGTCAGTTCTAAATGAATTGTTAGCTTCATCAAGTCTAACATCATTACTATATTTGGTGTCCCTCATACCATATTGACGGACAACGGCACCAACTTCTGTTCTTCTGAGGTGAAGAAATTGTATCAAGAATACAACATTAAATCCAACCATTCGTCTCGGTATCATGTGGCGGCCAATGGACAAATACAAGCCTTTAACAAGACTCTTTCAAATATACTGCAAAATATGGTGGATAAAGATAAGAGATCATGGCCTGATAAACTATTTCATGATTTATGGGCTTATCGAACTACCACCCGCAATGCAACGCGGTCAACTCCATATTCGTTGGTATACGAAACAGAAGAAGTCTTGCCAATTGAAGTTCAATTTCCCTCACTAAGAGTAGCCATTTGTGATCAGTTATCTACAGATGAGCAATCCCAAAAGTGATTGAATGAATTGGAACAGTTAGATGAGAAAAGATTGTGCACTTTGCACCACTTGGAAATCTATCAGAATCGAATAGCACGAGCTTTTAACAAAAAAGTTCATCTTCATTCATTCGTTCAGGGAGAATTGGTATTGGTTCTCAGAACACCAATGATACCAGGAAAGAAGCCTCCCAAGCTTGAACCAAAATGGGAAGGACCTTATTCAATACATAAGGTCTACTCCAATGGAGCTTATTCATTAATCTCAATGGATGGAGAACTCATCATGACTCCAACCAATGCCAGATTTCTGAAGAAATATTTTGTATAAACACAAAATATGGTCCCCAGGACCAAGATTCTTACAATTGGTTCATACAGCAATGGTCCAGTATGACCTTAAACTGCAACTACGTCCAACATGACGTTAAACTGTAGGAAAGTCCCTTACGTCCGGAAAGACGTTAAACTACATAAGCGCTTAAAATTCTAGTATGACTTTAAACTGCATCATCCACAGTCTATGCATATGACCTCAAACTGTTTGCACTTTTGTCCAACATGACATTAAACTGTAGAAAAGAAGATGTCCCTGCAACATGACACTAAACTGTACAACACCATTTCGTCCTTGCTATATGATGTTAAACTATACAGCAATGGTCCAGTATGACCTTAAACTGCAACTTCGTCCCACACGACATTAAACTGTGAAAAAGTTCCCTAAACCGTCCAGAATGACCTTAAACTGTATCATCCCTGGTCCATGCATATGACCATAAACTATTTGCAAGTCCCTTATGTCCAGCAAGACGTTAAACTGTGACGTCCTAACTACATGACGCTAAACTGTATAAAAGTCCCTTACATCCGGAAAGACGTTAAACTATATAATCATCAAAGGTCCAGCATGACATTAAACTGCACCATCCACGGTCCATGCATATGACCTTAAACTATTCGCACTTTCGTCCAACATGACATTAAACTGTGAAAAAAATCCCCAATGCGTCCAACATGACGTTAAAATGGTGCACTCTTTTGTCCTCACTGCATGACATTAAACTACACAGTTCCCCCCTTTCGTCCAACATGACGTTAAACTCTATTGTTCCCATAATCCTAACTACATGACGCTACACTGTACAGAAAATTCATAATACGTCCTACATGACATTAAACTGTATTTTGTCCCTGCTACATGACACTAAACTGCGCAGCACCAATAGTCCAAACTGCAAGACTTTAAACTGCATAGTCCCTTTATATGCCCTACATGACATTAAACTATGCATTGTTAAGGTTGTTGTTACCTCTTGTTTCTCACACTGAGTATGACTCACGTGATCTTAGAGAAAACCTCAACTGTAACACTCTCTATGGGCCGCTAACCATGTATAAGTCCCAACAACATTTTTTTTATTTAGATCGTTGTCCCCAAGAACAACTTGATCATTAATTCATTCTTTAATTGAACTACACGGACTTTGATCCTTGCCCTCCAGGCTGGGTATGTAGGCAACCTCCCAGGGTTCAAGCCCAAAAACAATCTCTTCACATCGGTTCACCACCATCTCATATGATGTTGATTCATGAAACCGCCCCTAGAATCAATAACTTTACATTGATTCACTTTCGTCCTTGTTATATGACGTTAAACTATGCAACACTTTTGTCCGGTACGACAATAAACTACAATACTCTTTGATTTCCTCATTTGAGAGAGAACTATTATTGACATTTCAATCATGTTTTCATTTCAAAAGACTACGTGCATACATGGTAATACCTAAACTTTTTGTCTCAGGTTTAACCATCATTGCACTAAAGTCCCCTTTCACTCGTACGAACCAAATTTGTAAAAAGGGTATTTCTAGAACTACGTGGGCTTGATTCCCATCCTTATGGGATACGTAGGAACGTTCGAGTATCCCTCGAATCCAGCCCTAAGTCTTTTGGGCCTAACCCCAAATTTCACTTTCAGTCCCTTGGCTGAAAAGTCCTCATGAAAACACACATTGTGTATTCATTATCATGGTCCGAATTCTATGAACCTAAACTAAGATCTCTCATACTTTCATCCTGCACGACGTTAAACTGCATTTCGAGAACTACGTATGGCTTGATTCTCATTCTTATGAGATACGCAGTGAATTCCAAAATTTCAATTCAGGACCCAGCCACAACATGATTATGGTTATCATTGACCTATGTATCTCTATATACATTGGACAATACCAATCTTTATGTGTTATAATCCTAACCTTAAATATTTTCAGATCTTCATAACCCTTTTCATGACTTCTAGTCACAAAAATGTCAAACTTCTGAGAATTCTTTTTCTTCACTATGCAGCACGTGCCCATAGGTTGCCTTGCATAAACAGTCCACATAACAGACTTTTCAGTCGAAAGATGCTATTTATTTGACCATGCGGCCAATGCCCTTAGGTGGCCCTGCATATTTCAACCCCCTAACGGGTTTGTTAAATAATGGTAACTTCATTCTTGGAAAGAATGCCTCTTTTGTCCTTATTTGTCTTAAACGACAGTATGTAGGGATCCATAAAAAAATGGCCATCCTTAAGATATTTGTCCCATATCCCTTTTCATGATCTGAAAGTATTCAAGTCTATGGTTTATTCTTCTTCCCTACGTTTGGGTCAGACCTTCGTGGGAGTGATATTCATCTAGTTCTTCGATAATCTTGTCTGGAAATATCTTCTCCATATTCAAGTACCTCTTTCCATACAGCAAAATCTATACTTTAGAAAATTTGAATCTCCATAAACTTTCACTAGCTTTTAGCACTAGGAAAGTAAATTTCTGAGAGTTCTTTTTTGCCTGACTATGCAACACGTGCCCATAGGTGGCCTTGCATAAACAGTCTACATAACAGACTTGTTAGCCAAAAGATACTATTTTATTTAACTATGCAGCCAATGCCCTTAGGTGGCCCTACATAATTCAACCCCCTAACGGGTTTTGTTAAATAATAGTAACTTCATTCTTGGAAACTACTTCTTCTGATGCCTTTTAGCTCTTTTTCATATCATTTCTCAGATTCAAATATTCTTAAGCCACAGTTTACATTTTTTCTCCCTCATAATTGAGTATGGTAATATGTTTTCAGATAAATTGTCAAGGAATTGAATCAATTTTAATCCATTATGGTCAAAGCTATTCCGACCTTAAACATTAGCCCCTTTATGTCCGGCATGCATGACTTTAAACTGTCCACAGAAGACAAAGGAACTCTGAATAAAAGTCAAGTTCCAGCTCACTAAATATACATTTTTGTATGATTTAGGTAATATTGAGCAATTAAAAGATTCAAAGTTTGTAGGGTTATTTTTTTTAATAATCCTAGTAAAAATCAAACTATGCTTACTAGGCCCATTGGCTTAAGTAAATTTGAAGCAGGTAATGAAAGAATGCAGGTGCAAATGATTGAAGACGAAAGTGTTTTTCATTGATACACAGGAGATAGAAAGACATCCACAGACTGGAGTCTCTTCTCTTTTTCAAGAATTACAGAAGATTGTCAACATAAGTCTTCATTTGATGTATAGCATCCTGAGCTTTATCAGCAGTTACTTGAAACTCGTGCACTTGACTAGCTTCACTCTTTTCAGCTTGCTGAAGTGCCTTCTTAGCATCAGCGATGGCTTTCATGCCATTCATATGAGTTTCATCCAATGATTTATTAAGCTAATCAAGTTCCCCAGTAACAGCATCTAACTGTTGCTGGAGTTGCACCTGCTGGACGACCTTTTCTTTGATTTTATGCTTCAGATCCTTCATCTTGGTAGCATAATCAGCTTTATCTTGGGATACCGCAGCCACAAATTCACCTATGTTGACTGACAATTTTACTCTGGTCAAATCTTCGTGACTTGTTTGCGCTTGCTCCCTCCTGAAAATGATCTGTTTCACTGTGGCATGGATCTTTTCATATCCAAAACCATCAAGTCCCAATATAACAAATTGGGATGACAATCGAGGAATTTTCGATGGTAGATATTCTAAAGGCGCCCCAGATATAATGTTCCATAGGTTGTTCCATGCCTTACGTCGTGAAAAGATGAACGCTTTAAGCATCTCTGGATCTGATTCAACATCATCATCGGAGGGGGGTATGTAATCTGGAATTAGCGCGCTTAAGGAGGTTCCCTGTCCTGCTCTTTCCCCCCTGATTTGTGCTTCTTCACTTTCAATTCCCGTTGGGGCAGAGGCTGAGGCATCATCTCCGGATCTAGCCATTGCAGTTGATGACCCTGCATGATTAATTGAAAGATTTAGTTAGCGTCAAAGGATAACAAAAGAATGGATTGTCTTGTAAATAAAGTACAATCACAAATATTTTTATCCCTTACCCAAGGGTGGTTCATCAACCTAAGAAGACTTCTCCCCATCCTTCCCGGTCTCAACAGAATTTTCAAGATGGGTCTCAAGAGAGTTTATTGGGTTTAGCTCTACTTGAGCTAATGTTTCTACAATGGTAGGGTTGACATCGATGTCCACACCATCTTCAGGCATTGTCAGTTCAGCAGCTTCTACGGATGAAACTGCAGATTGTTTTCAGTCATGGTTAGAAGTGTAATTTTTTAAAAAAAATTGGGCGAAGGGTAGCACTCACGCCCAAGGTCTTCTAAATCACATGAAAACTTAGCATGATCATAAAATTCTTCAAAAGTAATTCCTTGGTTCATCATTTCATCCAATGATATTTTAGAATCCTGGTTAGTCTCACCAGTGGGAGCATTTTCTACATCTTCTTGCTGACTTATGTCCTGCAACCCCTGACCATGGACAACATCTTCAGCAGTAGAAGGGATACTGGGAATGGATTCTATCTCTTCTCTAGGAGCATCCAAGTCATCTTGGGTCTATGATTGTTCTACAGCACCCTCCCCGGCCTTTGAAGGAGGATCAGTCCCTTCCCTCAGGGGGGAAATTGAAGAAGCCCCTACAATCCTCAGAAATATGAGTAACCATGTGATTATGGGTATAAACTCATGATCATTCGAAGGACTTACCGCTACTTATAAAGAGCTTAGCTGTGGATTTCCTTCTTCATTGCCTTTGCTTCGTTTGTTTTTTTGGAGTATCAACAGTCTCCCTTATTGGCACTTGGATTGGCGAATGGAAGGCTATGTCCAACACCTCATTCATGGCCTGCTGGCCTGGAGATATCTCTCCTGGTTCGCGAGGAGAATCAGCAACAGCCCCAATAGCAGTACCACCAGGGATATACAGTGGAAAAGGAACCCCAGTTCTTTTATTTGCAAGCTGCGAGATGAAGAAAATAACTTCCTTAAGTAACAAATTTTCAACTGAAATCAAGTTTCAAAGAAAATAAGGAAAGAAAACTTACATCTTCCGGAGCCACGTACTCTTGCCATTCCTCATCTCCAGAACCACCAGCCCCCTCAGTGGCGCCACGATCAATCATTTCCTTCACCCGCCTGGTGATAGGAACCGAGTCATCAGTGGAATATATGAGCATTTCCATCTCTCTGATGTAAGCTCGCACTTCATTGGGGTTATATTTGTATTTAATATTTTTAGAAGCTACAAGATTTCCTATTTCAGGAAGTTGTAGGCCCTCACACAAATCCAGCCAGGCGGTCTCAGTACCACAGTATAAGCTCTGCCATAGTTGAACAGCCTCTGGTCTTAGATATGAAGGCTGTGAGGAAGGTCCTACAATTTTTGATTTTAATTTCTTCCCAGATCCTCCAGCTATAGATAGAGAATAAGAAAGTAATACTTATTACTTTATAAAGTAGCAGTGATTGAAATTACTATAATGAAACAACTCACCCGGAGTTGATGGAGTGGGTCTTTTAATTCTGGCCGGAGGATTATATCGGGCACGAAACTGATTTGCTGCCGATTGTGCCTCATCATCCCCATCATGATAATCTGATGAATCAGTTCTAGAAGAGGAGTCTGTTGAACCTATTTCAGGTGGGGAAGCGTCACCTTCATGAGGAAGGGTTTCTTTCTCTACAGTCCTCTTCCTCTTTCCCACTTGATATACTGGGTGATTCAATATCCCTTTGGGGTATGATGATATCCAGTGTTCGGCATAAAATGTAGTCAAATTATGTGCCGCATTTTCAACTGGTAGATCAAATACTGCCCCAGTCTTCTCTCTTGATGTCAGCAGCCATAGTTGTCGAGCAACCATCGGATGTTGCTCTAACCTGACATGTACCGAAGGGGATACAACAATCTATTGCAAACATTTGAATTGGCATGAAAATCTATATGGAGAATAGGCCTCATATATGATTTCTCCATCAATCCTGGCTACTAACACGCCATCCCTGCAAGCTAGCATGTATGCCCTCAAATCCAAATGGGTTGTCCCATCATCAACAAACTGCCCGGATGGAAGACTTCCATAGGGAAAGAAGTTGAATTCCTTAAACATGCTCAGCCTTACTTTCATGTCATAACCATTAACATCTAATGGAGTAATTCCAGAGAATGCTTGCACTGACGGTCTGAAAGAGCTTCCAGGAATTTGTAATCCATTTTTTACATTTTAAGTCCTGAAGTGAGGGGCGATCCATCCCCACAAAACCTGGAATGGTCCCACTATTCTTAAATGAGATTTACCCAGGAAGACATGAAGTAAACTCTTGTGAATCTTTGCTAAAATGGGGGTAGCTAACCCAACCATTTTTCCCTCAGCCAACTTTTCCGCAATGACGAAGGTCCCTGGTCTAATGTCTCCCTTCGAATCCCTGACCGGCAAGAGATAAAAACTGAGCCACATTGCCAAGAAACCCGCCAGACGAGTTTTCTTTGGAATTCTTTGATTCACTTCATATCCCCACTTTTCAAACTCTCCTGCTTCTAGAGTTGGCCAGAATGTTCCAGGAGCTCCTCTCTTCTCAGGTTTTGGACAGGTGGTAGGAAGTTTGGGCCTGGTATCCTTGGATTTCTTCTTCTTCGATCCTTTTTCTTTTGGCTCCATCCCTTTCTTCTCAATAAGAAACACATTCATCCATTCTTCCGGATGAATATCTTTTCTAAAATGAGTTAATGAGGTCTCTGAACTCTTGATCCTGTGGAAGATCTTAAATAATTCTCGAGCTAAAGCAGGAGTCTTCTCTGAATCATTCCAAGTCACCTTGGGAGGAATGAATTCATCATACATATCGCCCAAAATTGGAGCCCTTGAGATCTTGTGGACATCCCACAAACTGATACCTACTTCTCCATGAGTCAAATGGAAATAATTAGTTGCTGGGCTACAGTGGCTGAGTATCTCTGGTACGAAGTTATCATGTCTGTAAACATATGTTTGCCCAACCCAGACAGCCTCATATATTGCAGCTCTCTTCAGATCCTCGATAAACTCTGCGCAGGTCTGTCGCACCCAGTATGCCCACATCCAAGTTGGCTTCACACCTCCCCCAAGACGGAAGTCCCAACTTTTCTTCCAGCCTTTGGATTGATCCATCTAAGCATTTCGGAAGATCGAAGGATGACAATGTGGTTGAAGCTCAGGTGTATGTTTATTCAGATCTGGTGTGCAAGGGATATGATGCATCATATAGGCCTTCTCCATTGTTCCAACAGTTAGAAATAATCCTCCACCTGAGATATTTGCAGAAGCAAAGTTGGTATAATTCTGAAACCACGAAAATGGAAGATAATTATTTACTTCTGGAATAATGAATTCTTGTAGATGACCATAGCCATACAAAGGTAGATAAGTGCAATGAGGAAAGTTGAGATGATATTTCTTCAGATACTTAGCCAAATTTGGAAGAGTACTATCTTTGACAGTATAATAATCAGGGCCAATGATTTTCATCATATCATCTATCTTCTTGCTAGCCAGTTCATCAGTTAATCCGGGTCTAAGAGCCATTAATTCTACACACAGAGTTGAATAAGTTAATTTATAAATGAATTAATTTTTCACAAACTTTGTGAAAGAATTAAAAAAAATGGCTAAGGCATTACGGCGTGCAAGTATGGAGATGTCGCGCAAGTGTTACATATTCCGCGCAAGTTTCTATCTCACATGTATCACCGCGCAAGCCCTATTACCTTTACAGTAGCGCGACAGCGAGGAAACAGTGGAAAAAGAGACTTGCGCGGCGAGGAAGACTTGTGCGGCGAGAGCTCAAGAAATTTGGGATCAGATGTTATACACGGCCAAAAGCTATGTATTTATAGGCCAGGAAGCCTATCTGCGAGCCGTAACCAGTGCGCTTAAGGCCTGCGCGACGCAAACTTGTGGGCCGCCCTCTGTGCCCTGAAGACTTGCGCGCCCCCTTTTCCTTTGGATGGATTTGATTTCCTTAGAGTCAAATCCTCATTTCTCTCCGGATCTAACTCTGAGGGGGGACTTTTGTTGACGCTCCTTTCGTCACAGAATCTAAAAATAGGAAAAGGGGAATATCTGAGCTCAAAGTGATTCAACCTTTGAAGAAAATATGAAAAATCGACAAAGGCATGAACAAAGGATCAACATCAACTGCACCGTGCATGTTATATCACTGTCGTGCAAGTCCACTTGCGCGACGACCTTGGTCGTGCAAGTGACTTGCGCACCCTAAGTGATAACCGCCCGGTAACCACCAAGGGTCTTCTCCTACCTATAAATAGACCCTGTGGGCCCCCCATTCGAGAGGATCTTTTTTCCATAAACTCGGATTTAAGCTCCCGACGCCCAAGTCTCTTCTCAAAGCTTTCGGAACACTTCTAAGGTAATTTCTTACCTAGAACGGAAGATCTAAAGAGAAGGAGGAAGGAATAAGTGTTGAAACTCATCAACACTTGCACGCCTGAGTGGTCAGCCCTTAAGGGAAGTGACCAAACTTGCGCGCCGCCTTATTCCTTCAATAGAACTTGCGCGTCCATTTTCTGGAAAAACCTCAAGAGGATTCTAAAGGGTTTAATAAAGAGTCGCTCAAGTATTCTAATGCTGGTTGAAAATCGCGCAAGTACCCCACATGTCGTGCAGGTATACCTGCGCGACCAATACTTGCGCACCCACGTAAGACTTGCGCGCCTTTCAAGACTTGGACGCCCCTACCTTTTTTGGGTGCCCATCTTGCCCATTTTACCCCTCTTAATCCATTTCACCTTTCCTATTCAAGATTCAGTCTTCAAGATACTCTTCAAATCCATTTATGGCATGATTTCTTGATTTGACTTCCTTATTTGAAAGGAATTATGTGGAATATCTCTCAAAACATAGTGATTTATACATCTTTATGTCACCAAAGATTGAGAGTTCATTCATTCAACCTCATCCTTTAAGATGAGAGAATCCTTAACCTAGGTCTCCTTTTCAGGAATAATCCCCAGTTATAATTCCTTTAATCTGGGCATCTTCCTCAGGAGTAAGCCCTAAATTCTTAAAGTTCCCAAACTTGGGCATCCTCCTGAGGAGTAAGCCCCAAACCTTAATTCCTTAACTTGGGCCTCCTTTTCAGGAGTAAGCCCCAATCATAATCCTTTAATATGGGCATCCTTCTTAGGAGTAAGCCCCAAGTCCTCTAATTTTTGGCATCCTTCTTAGGAGTAAGCCCCAATCTCAAATATGGACATCCTCCTTAGGAGTAAGCCCCAATCTCAAATATGGGCATCCTTGTTAGGAATAAACTCCAGTCATAAATCCTCCAAACTTGAGCCTCCTTTCCAGGAGTAAGTCCCAAGTCCCCTAACCTGGGCCTCCTTTTCCGGAATAAGTCCCAGTCATAAATTTTGGGCTTCCTTTTCAGGAGTAAGCCCCAAATCCCTTAATTTCTCTTAACCAGACCTAAATTACATTTGATATGGGATTCCTTCTCAGGAGTAAAACCCAATTATAAATCCTCTCCTAATTTGGGTTTCCTTTTCAGGAATAAGTCCCAAGTTAGAGTATTCAAAATCTCCATGAAGCACATATACCTTTACGGACCCTGTTCTTGGATTTTCTCCCTAAAGTAAATCTTAACCTTCATTTATCTGGGCAGTCATACATACATAAGCCCCAAATCATTTCTTATGATTATATCTTTCATGGCCCAATTTTCTATCTTATTACCGATACCTCTTGTTTCTCACACCGAGCATGACTCACGTGAGCTTAGAGGGTAAAAGTAATTATGACATCCTTCTTTGAGCCATTAATCATAAGTATCATACTCTATTTCTCGAACTATGTGGGTTCGGATTCCATTCCTAAAACAAAGGATACGTAGGTAGCCCATCTGCAGGTTCGATCCCAACTTTGAAATAATCCATGTCCTTCTGAATGACGATAAACTTCAAGTGCCCCACTGAGTGGCTTTAAAACCAGCCTGGTTATCATAATGACCAAGAGAATTTTATATAAATGTTTTAAAGGATACCATTGACCAAGAATCTCTAAATAGATACAGATGATTATCTATTGATGAAGAACCTCGAATACATATAAAAGATTCTCTAAATTTCTTACATATTTTTGATTGTTAAAACTAAAGGAAAGCTCATTTTATACTTGGTAATTTAATAAGGATTCACGAACATAACTTAAATCTATAAAGAGAGTCCCAGAGTAGACAATAATTCCCCTCAAAAAGGTGTGATGAGTCCGACCTCCCATCCTCTCGACCAATGTAAATTCCTAAGCCTCATCAGTCCACAAGATAATGAGTGCCTACCTTTGGAAAGTAGGTCCAAATGGATGTGGAATCATTGGATGTTTCTGGTTCTACGAACAAACCCGTTAGAAACCGATCGGAATGTTTGAATCTCCCATCCAGGAGGTCATCCCAGAATTCCAAGGGAAACACTCCCAAGAATGGGTAACTGTTTTAATAGACCTACCAGTCACTAATGCTCTACCTTCACCTAATTACAGGTTGAACATATCATAAAAAACAAGCTACATACCTATTCATACCTGACCACCAATACAGACGATGTAGATATCGATATATCTTGGTGACACTAGGACGATATTCTCATAAGAAGGAATGAAAATCTCACAAAAACACCTTGAATATGTCTACTGACACTCATAATCGCCCATGAAAATGAAAAAACTCATCCTCGCCTATGGTCCACCCAGGAGTAGGGTCCTCGCTTGAAACACTCTCTCGTAGGACTATGCCTTTCGAATCTGATAGCTGCCTCATGCACAGTCGATCAACAAGAGTATAGGTAACAACTATAGGAGAAAGAAAAATCTTTCCTTGTATGTCATGCACCTCTAAATTCATTTTACAGAACACATCCATAAGATTCCACTCACTGCTAACCTCCTAAACATCTTATATCTGAATCCTCCTACCCAACTCATCATCCACTGTGTTGCCTTCCCCAAGCATGTAGGGAAGCTAAAATTCAAAAGACTAAAGGTACTCAACCCATATTCACTATCTAAAATTCATATCACTCTATGAAAAGATGTGATTGAGGATTTTGTGGTCAGTGTAAACCACAAAACACTCTCCCATTATGTAATGTCTCTAATAACATCAATAATTAACAACTGCGCCTTACTCGAGATCATGCATAGGGAAGTTCTTCTCATGTGGCCTTAACTTACAAGACCCATATGTAACAAATCCTTCCCCCTGCATAATAACTTCTCCCAACTCGATACTTGATGTGTCACAGAAAACCGTGTAACTCTTACCAGGTTTTGGAAAAAGTAGTATCAATGCTGAATTGAATCTCCCTTTCAACTCTTAAAAGGATGAATTGTAGGAATGTGTCCATAATTACCCTGCACCCTTCTTAGTCAGGCCCATATATGGCACTAATAATCCTAAAAAGTCTTGAATAAATCTTTTTTAGTAACCAGCCAGCCCCAAAAAACTTCGTACCTAAAAGACGTTCTTCGGCTGCTCCTAGGAAACTACCGCTCTCACCTTCTCTGGGTCTACTGATACTCTTATCTCTAAGAGTACATGACCCAATATATGAATCTGGTCCATGAAAAAGTGTTACTTTGAGAGATTAGAATATAATTGATTCTCTCTCAGTGTACTCAATATGATCTGAATATGGATGACATGGTCATGTCGAGTGTGAGAGTACACCAAGATATCATCCACAAATACTAACACAAAAGAATCCAAGTAAACATGGAAAACTCATTTAATCAATGCACTAAAAACTATCAGTGCATTCGTGAGACTGAAAATCATAAACAAATACTCATATAAACCATACCTACTTTGAATGACTATAAGTGGTATATCTAATGGTCTAACATGCCACTAATGATAACCATATATCAAGTCAATATTCAAGAACACTTGGTCTCCTCGAAGCTGATCAAAGAGATAATCAATCCTCGGTAAGGTATATTAGTTCCTGACCATCAAATGGTTTATATTCTGATAATCCAAACAAATTTTGAGGATATTTTCCACCTTCTTTGTAAAAAGGATAGGAGAACCACAAGAAGACAAATTAGGTCGGATGAAACTCTTTTCCTACAACTCCTCTAACTACTTCTTGAGCTCTTGTAACAATGGTGTAGACATCCTATAAGGAGTAATGTACACTGATGATGCTCCTGGAACAAGATCAATAGAGAAATATACCTCTCGCTCAAGAGGTAAACTTGAAAATCCTTCCTGAAATACATCTCTGAAATGATCCACCACTGGGGGAAATTCCATATGTGAAGTATCCTAGTCATCCAGATATAGAATAGAAATATTGATTGTAATTACTCCTAACCCATGATTCTTAAGTCTAGATTTTCCTTCCTGTACATACCATTAACTCTTGATTATAAAGCATATGCCTTTTGGTGACGTGAAACTCACCCTGTGGTGATAGCAGTTAAAAAAGGCCTAAAATGAGACCTACCCGTCCATTCTAAGAATAACATTGATTCCTATCATCTCTAAGGCATAGAGGTCCCATAAGAAGTGACACCCACCATTATCAAGTGGTTACTCCTTTCACATATGTACACTAGCCATCCTAATCCCCAGTAGAGTTTCTAGCATCATAATATCATAAGAAGTAAAGATACAGAGCCTAAGGATCCCCACAATGACAACAAATATAAAACTGTGGGAATCCCCTTTATTAAAAAGAGAAGAAGCTAAAACCAAGGAAACTAGAATTGTACCTCTAACCATATAGGGTTTGGGATCATGCTCTTGTTGAGTCTGCTCCATCATAAAATTTTGACCTGTACCGCAGCCCTGCAACACTGCCTAGCTACCCTATTCTAATGCACCCTACTGTCGCAAAAAAGATGTCTCCTAGCTACCACGACCATGACCACCTCTTTGTCCTGAATAGCCAGATGAACTCATGTTCCCTGACTGATGAGAAACCGGTGGCCCTGCTCCTGTACGTGGAGTCATAATATAACCCCTATCAATAGTTTCTAGTGAGAACATCTTACAAAAACACTGAAGATGACTCATCTTTACAAAATATTGGAACTCAACTAGGTCTCTCATGTACTCTGGTCCTGTGTGACCACTTTTCCTGCAATAGTAACATATCACCTGGATACCAGAAGATTCATCCATGTAACTAAAATCACCACACAGAGGCTCCCTATGGAAATTCCTATTAACAGTCGATGGAGTACCATCCCTGAATGTTGAACCACCCTATCTCACAGCTGCAAACTCCCTCAGATTTCACTTGATAATCAGGGCATGGTTTATTAAATCATTCATTGATGTCAACCTGAAAACATTCACCTAAAATCTGGATGTCGTATAAGAGACCATCCTCAAATTTCCTAGCTAGTGATAACTCTTCACCCCCCAGAACAGGTGAAAAGTGCTGAAGCTCTATAAAGAGAGAAGAATAATTCATCACTAAAAGAGTGTCTTCCTAAAAATTCATGAACTTCAAGGCTCAGTTAGACCTCAACGTCTCAGGTTTGAAGTAATCATAGAAGGTCCTTAGAAACTCTTCCCAAGTCAAATCTTGATGATGTCCTGCCTATGAAACAACATCCCACCATCTCTTAGAGGAATTACGTAGCATGTAGGTCGTTGGCTTCACCCTCCTCTCAATAGGCATCTCCATTTGCTCAATGATAGAAATCATGGCCTCCAACCATGACTCTGAAACCTATGGTCCTTCATCCCCTAAAAAATTGTTAGGATGCTGCTACTAGAACACCCACATAAACTCTTCCATAGTCGGGGCAAGATGTGGTTCTCCCTAAAAATTATGTATCATTCTCATAAAGCCTTCATGGAAATAGGCAGCAGCATCTGCGTCTAGTATAACAGTGGGCTCTGATACAGGAATGATTGGAGGATTTTCTGGTGGTCTATGATCTACCATTTTTAGTGTTTGATCATTACCATGTATTGAGCGTAAAAAAAGATAACGTCTTAGTGGCATGACTCTGCAAGGTCAAGAACACACCTCATTATGAGACTAAATAAAAATGAAACTCATAAGTTCATGAATGTAATAGGAAAATGAAAGCATTCGAGTTTTTAAAAAGAGGGTTACACGACGTGTGGAACCACCACATTACGTGTTACCTTAATCCTTAACATGGGAATGTACCCCTACCATTCTGGTCGTATAACACCCCATACACACAGTGTGTTCCTCCTGAGACACGGTGTGTAATTGAATATTTCCTCCTACCCCAGTACTTCTGCATGGATAGAACCACATGATTCTACTAGTGTAACACTACACGACATGCACATTATAGACACGGTGTGTACAAAACTAGTTTCATCTGCCTATGTCATTAGTCACATAGTCAGATACATGGTCGACTCCTACACGGAATGTACTACCAATAAATGGAATATTCTACCAAAACATTACCAACCTCATGTATCTGCTCAAACAGCCAGTCAAACAATCAACAACTACATGGAATGTATATATGGTACATGGAATTTACTTAAGAAAATTCATTTCTTCTAGAATAGAATAACATGTGGCGTGTGTTCATAACATCCCATGATGTGTTTTCTGGGTTTTCAGAATAGTAAACCTCTGAATATTCTCCATAACACCCAAAATCTTAAAATTTGTCCAAGTCATTCCTTGTTCCGATCCTTGAGATCCCATACTCTCTTTGAATAAAGTTTTGGCATCCTTATACATGTCACATATTAAAAAAATTCAATTAGAGTTTAGAAATAATCCACTGAATTCTGATCCATGAGGGACCATAGAACCTCAAAAACCAAATTTTGAAATTCATCCAAATGAAACATTACATATACTAATACCCTATCAAAATACTAGTTGTTTTTATCATGGAATTTATCACAAAAGAATACATAACTAGCACAACCTCTATGAAAATAGCATGCAATCAGTAATTAACCCTAGATGGCAAAACAAGAATGCATGATATATGATTTATAATAAGTGTATATATGATGCATGAGATGTAATACCCTCATCTCATTAGGTTTCAATAGAAATAGAACCACAATGATATCAATCATAATAGTAAAAAACAAGTGAATCACCCAATGGTGAAACTGAATCAACTGTAATAGTTCAAAATACCAAAATTACAATTCAATTTGAGGAAATATGCCTTTTACCTATACATGGTGTATATACTCCTAAGACAAGATAATTACTAAACTCTATTTATTTCCTATCCCTTTCTAATGTTTCCCAATAGTAAGACAAACCAGAAAGGAAAACCCCATTCGATACCACTTTGTAACGTCCCGGATCTGGGTGCCACCCAAAACTTCCCTGAACCTAGTTGGTCACATAACCTCAAGCGCATTTCCCCAAATTCCAAAGGTTGTAGACTAGCAGTGAGGTATAAGGCAAGACATTGGAAAAAATATGAACCCATTGGAATAGTATACATAGTGGAATCTAAATATAAAAAAAAAGTAGAAACAGTAATACCACACAAAGTAAATAGTAGAAGTCTAAAAGTAAATCTAATAGAATCCACAATATATATATATATATATATATATATATATATATATATATATATCTGATGCATGGAATGCCTATTTAAGAAAAAATCCAAACAAGACACAATGCCGGAAGGGAATACATAAACCAAATTACAAAAAGAAACAAGTAAACTCCAGCAGCATCTCAAGCCTTATCTTGGTCCCATGCTCTCCAAATACAACCACAATCAACTACTTAATGATGAAGGGTTTCCCCCCCTTATCTATACCTTAAATAATATAATCTATTTGGGTCTAAAATCATGACCCAAACAGGGTGTGAGACAAATCCCAATAGGCAACCACCAAAATATTTTTGCCTATCTATCAGTATATATATATATATATATATATATATATCGTAATATGAAAAAATGAATCAATAAACTAGGAAGTACTCAAAAGTAAACAATCCTATATTTTTCAATTACATTCATTTAACATTTATTATTCACCCTGTTGAATCTTTTAGCCTTGGTATCTAGCCTAAGCTCCATATCCCCCATATAAAGCAATAATACAGACATCTCAAAAGACCATCAAAATAAATAAATAAGACTGGATCCAAGATTATTATTTAGCTTGGCAGACGCATCATAATCATTCAATAATTCATTACGAATCTCTGATAAATCTCTCACAATCTAACCCATTTGGTTTAATAGCATCAATTCATTTAAATGATGACTCCTATGTGAAATCTCTCATGGTCTACCCCCATTGGTCCAAAATAACATCAAACAAAATATAAACAACCACATGGGAAAGCTCTCATGGTATAATACCTTCTTGTCAAATAGCTACACCAAGGCTCTCGTAGTCTGGTGTAAATAAACGTAAAGTCCACTCAGTCTTCCTAATCAAAGGCTCTCACATCCCATTTGAAAAAAAATTGGAAGTCCCCTCAGTCTTCTTGATCCAAGGCTCTCATGGCCCATTAGAAAAATAATAGCGCACATAACATAACAAGGTATCTCAGGTAATCTATAACTACCACATGGGTAAACATTTTCAATGTATATCATAGGCATTTCATATAATCATCAACTCCATCCTATAAAAACAAGGCATGGAAAACAAGAAAAGCATAGCAAGCATTCTAGACCAAATGGCCATAACCAATCAATCAAGGGAAACACACCCATGGGGTGTCCCGTAAACAAGGTATTTAACCTTAAGTATAATAAAAAACCCTTACTCAATTAATAAAACCATATAAGGTAAATACTAGGTTTAATTCCGAGTCAATCAATACCAAAAACATGGTCATGTGGAACTTTTAGAATGTATAACACTACTGGAAATTCAGGCAATAGCCACGGTTTGAAAAACCATGTCTAAGTTTGTAATGGCTATAGGCATAGACTTATAGCCACAGTTTGGAACCGTAGCTATAGGTCTACATCCATGGTTCGAACTGTGGCTCTAGGTATACAGCCACGGTTTAAACCGTGGTAATATCTCTATAGCCATGGTTTAGAACCATGGCTATACTAGAGGAGGGATACAGTTTATTTCCACAATTAGAAACCATGGAATTAAACCTTTAGCTATAGATTGTAACCGTGGCAATAGACCTATAGCCACAATTAAAAATTGTGGCTATAGGGCCTGGAAAACCATAAAAAAATAGCCCCCACCCCCTACACACCCCCCCTGCAGTAGCCCACCCCCTGCAGACCCCTCCCTTCTGGACACTGGACACCCCCACCCTACATAACCCCCCGGAAATCCCCTCTACAAAGCCCCCTAATGGACAGACCCTGGACACCCCCCCCCCATATAGACCCTGGACACCCCCCGAATAGACCCTGGACACCCCCCGGACAGACCCTGGACACCCCCACCCCCCCGACACACCTTGGACACCCCCTGGAATGACCCTAGACACCCCCCCCCCCCGGATAGACCCATGACACCCCCCAAACCCTGGACACCCCCCAGACAGACCCTGGACACCCCCCAGACAGAACCTGGTCACCCCTCCAGATAGACCTAGGACACCCCTCAGACCCTGGACAGATCCCCCCAGACAGCCCAGACATTCACTCCCCTGGACAGCCACCCCCAGAACCTAGACACCCCCCATACCCCCCCACTCTCTTGGACAGACCCCCTCCCACCCTCCTAGATAGACCCTGAACCCCCCAAACCTAGACACCCCCCAGACCCTAGAAAAATCCCCCTAGACACCCCCAGAACCTGGACACCCCACCCCTTACACCCCCATCCAGTTACCCTCTCCCCCCTACCAGTTACCCCTACCAGTCCCATCCCCCTACTAGTTCCCCCCTCCCCCTTCCAGTTCCCCCTCCCCCAACCAGTCCTCCCCCCCAAACATGAACACCCCCCAAAACCAGGATACCCCCAGTCCCCCTGGATAGATCCCCCCAGATAGACCCTGTAAGACCCCCCAGGATAGACCCCCCCAAACCCTGGACACCCCCCAGAACCTGGACACCCCCCCAGAACCTGTACACCCCACCCCTTTCACCCCATTTCCAGTTAACCCCCTCCCCCTTCCAGAACCCCTACCAGTCCCCTCCCCCTGCTAGTTACCCCCTCCCCCCTGCCAGTCCTGCCCCCACCCCAAAAAACGTAGACACCCCCCCCCCCCCAGACCCCCCTGGACAACCCCCCCAGATAGACCCTGGACAGACCCCCCCCCTGGGAAAGACCCCCCCAGACCCTGGACACCACCCCTAGACACCCCCCCAGAACCTGGACACCCCCCAAACCCTAGACAGATCCCCCTGGACCCCCCCCCCCAGAAACTGGACACCCCACCCCTTGCACCTCTTCCAGTTACCCCCTCCCCCTTTCCAGTCCATCAAGAGACCAACCCAACAAAAAAAGCAGATTTATGCCTTCAAAAACCAACAAAAACCCTTAATGACATTAAGGAAAACAAAAAATCTGTTAACAGTAGACCCAAGCAGCCAAGGACTAAAGCTTCTCTTTTTCCAAAATATCTCAAAAACAAGAAGAAACATCATAACATATTGATTCAAGAAGGATGAATGATCAAGCATGTTCTGAAACTAGCAGGAGTACATCTCAAATCCCCCATAGTGCAGGTCTGCAAACATCTACTATAAAGTGCCATTGAGTAGAACCAGTTGAAAACGAAAAGCAACGCAAGTCAAAGAAGAACCTACTTCTGAGAATCAGAAGAATATCAACAGCTTTATTTCTAGGGGATTTCATTAAAATTTACAATTGGATTCTTTTTTAAATTCCTCTACCACTTTGATTAACATCCTCTTTCTGATATCAAGATATGCATCTGCTGATATCTCTCCATTTTTATACTGTCTAAATACATTTGTGTCTTTCTCAACCATCCATGCGTCGAGGTCATTTGGTAAATCAAGCTTTTCTGTAATTACGTAGGCATCCCTATATTCTAGGTCATTTTCATAATCCTCATTGGATGACTCATCCGAGTCAGAATAATTGGAGGAGCTTGCTGAAGCATCTGATGAGGTAGATACTTTTTCAGTAGGGGCTGGCTGTGGGGGTATTGTGTTTTGGTCCTTCATGTTGGCAGCTAGAGAATGTGTGGAAATTGTTCTATTAAAATTGGAGTTATCCCTATATTTCCAGGTGTTTCTAGCACTTGGAGTGATGAAGCCATTAGAGTCAATGAATTATTTCATCCCTTTCCTAGCCCTCGATTTTAGGAAGTCTTCTTCCAATTGGCAGTTTTTTTCAATCTCCACATGCAAGGGATCTTCATGATCCCATTTCACCTTTTCTTTTTCTCTTTGTATAGTTTTTCTTTCTTCAAGAATAGGAGAGTCAACATTGAAGAATTTCTTTCCTTATTTAGAAGTTCTGAGGTCCACATGCATGTGATCTTCATGATTCGATTACACCTCCTCTGTATCTCTTTGTATGGGTTTTCTTACTTCAAGAATAGGTGAGTCATCATTGAAGGTGCCTTTCTTTCCTTTTTTAGAAGTATTGGGGATGTGCAAGGTCTCAACATCATAATGGGAGGAAGGACGAATCTTAGAGAGGCTAGGGGGATTCTTATTATTAATGCAGTCAGTAGTAACTATCTGAGAAATAGGGGTCATTATGGGGGTTTCATTTTCCACCCAAATAGATTTACAGAGAGGGGTAGGTCGAGGGTTATTATATTGAGTTATACATTCATTCATAGAGTGACCAATTCATGAGCATTTTTTGCAGAAAGTTGGGGCATTCTCAAAGACCACATCTTGAATAAAACCATTATCCCCATTTTGAATCCAGAATCGGGATGAAAAAGATTTAGAAACATCGACCTCGGTGAAAATCCTAGCGATAGAGGGGTGTGTAAGGTTTAAATTTGCAGAGTCGGTCTTAATTGGTAGACCGAATGGACCAACAATGGAAAATAAGGAACTCTGTTTGAAAAGGTGAAGGGGTAAATTCAGGATCCCAAGCTAGAGAGGAACAATGGAGGGATCAAAACCTAAGAAAAAGTCTGGAGTCCATTTAAGAACCTTCATTCTGAAACCCCCAAAGGATTAAAATCCATGAGTCCAAAATCTATAATATTCATCCTCCGAAGAAAATCAAAACAACACATGCAGTGAATTCATTACACCAATGTGAGAGATGAGGAAATATTATTATAGACTTTTTCAATTTTATTAAGCCTTTACTATATGTATCCAATACTCTAGTGGCTACTAGCTAGAAGTCAAAAGTTAAATATTAAAGTGGACTCCAAAGTCCGCACTACTTTAGTGTAAAAGTTGCTACAGTTTCTAAAAATATTGGTTCGGGGCCCTTTGGCCCCCAGACCCCCAGAGTAGGGGTGCATTTCCCCCTGCAACCCCAACGAGATCACCACGAAGCTCAACCCACAATAGTTGTGGGACACAAGAATTCTACCCAACCAGATTGCGTACACTAATCCAACAATCTCCCTGTTACATCCTTTGTCGATAAAGAGGTTAAGAGTGATCTTTTTTATCTAAATATTGAGAGTGTGGCTGGTCCTGATGGGTTCAAAAATTAATTCTTTTTGTTCTACTGGGACATAGTTCGTGATGAGATCCTTAACGCTATGAGTGAGTTCTTTAACCATGCCTCAATTCCCAATGGAATCAACTCCAATTTTATTGCTCTGATCCAAAAGAAGGAAAATGTTATTGATGTAAAGGATTTCAGACCTATTGTTATTGGGAATAACTTTCCAAAAATCATTAGAAAAATTATTTCTATGAGGTTAGGTCCCATTGCTCGTGGGTTCATCTCTTCAAATCAGCCCCCCTGGATAGCCCTTGGACACCCCCCTAGACACCCCACCTGCACCCTACCCCTACACTACAGACCCCCCCCCCCGAAACCCCCCTTGGACAGCCCTTGGGTCCCCTGGAAAACCACTACTAGATACCCCACCTGCACCCCCCTACCCTTCAGACCCCCCGGACCCCCCCTGACAGCCCTTGGACACCCCACCTGCACCCTGCCCTACAGACCCCCCCCTGGACAGCCCTTAGACACCCCCCTGGACAACCCCTCCTAGACACCCCACCTGACTTTCCCCTGCCTTGCAGACCCCCCGACACCCCTGGACAACCCTTGGACACCCCACCTAGATATCCCCTCCTAGAAAATTCTATAGCCATCAGTACCTTCACTTCATTATGAAAGAATTCTAAATGAACAATTTCTTGAAACTTTTCCAAGACTAGTCTTTTTCTGGCTTAGTCTGAATAATAGACTTCCACCACTTATAACTCGGACCCTCTAGTAGGATGGTTACAAAAATAATTTTAAGAGACTCATAAATCTAAAGCAGGATAAAAATATCCTCAAACTTTAGTACCAAAACCAATTCATCCTAAGAATCTTGTTACCCATGAATTATTGTGGGGCTACCATCTTGATTCTAGGGTTCCTAGGTGTGACTTCAGGATCGATTTATTCAAGGATTTTGATTCAGTCAGGTGGGAATTCTTAACGGATGATTTGGATATGCTCGACTTTCTGTCTAGGTTCTCGTCTTGGGTTAAAATATGCATCTCTACCCCAATGTTCTCAGTGAACATTAATAGCAGTTTACATTTCTACTTTTCAGGGAAAAGAGGGCTCAGGCAAGGGGATCCACTTTTTCCTTTCCTTTTTGTGATTTTCATGGAGTTTTTCTCGCACATCCTGGAATGAAAGAGGCTGGGGGCTGGTGCGGTGGTTGTGCGGGCTGGAGTGGCTGGTGCGGGCAGGAAGGCAGGCGGTAGGGGGATGTCAGGGGGATGGTGCGGGCTATAATAGGTGGAAGGGGGCTAGTGTGGGATGGATTGCAGGTGGTTGGGGCTATTGGGCATGTGGTGGGGGCTGTTGCGGGCTGAGATGTAGGAGGTCGGGGGATGGTGAGGGTTGGAACTCGTGGATGGGGCTATTTTTCAAGTGGAAGAGGGTTGGCATGAGTGTTTTGCAGGAGGTTGGGGGGTGGTGGATGGTGCGGGCTGGATTGTAGGTGGCTGGGGGCTGGTGCGTGATCAAATGCAGGAGAAAGGGGGCTGGAATGCTGGTGGAAGGGGGCTAGTCGCAGGTGCTGGTGGGATGGTGCGGGCTGATTTGAAGGTGGAAGGGGGGCTGTTGTGGGCTGTAATGTTGGTGGAAGTGGGCTGAAATGAAGGTGGAAGGGGGATGGGGTGGGCTGGATGTGGCTGGAGCAGGGCCAAATCATGGCATTACCTCGGCATGACCGCGGCGTGACCGTGGCATGACCACGGCGTGACCACGGCATGACCACAGTGTGACCACGGCGTGTTGGCCCGGTCCAGTGACATACTCGAGGGAGCATCTTCCAGCCAGGAGTGAAGAGAGAGGGAGGAGGCGGGGAAACATTCTGGCCATCGCCCCGCCAGTAGAAATTGTTATTAGTCAGTCTCAACATTGATCACAAGATGCATGGAATACAATCACTGTGAACCGTTGCGGGGTGTCGTCCTGGAGAAGGTCCAAATCATGGTATTACGGCGGCGTGACAGCGGCGTGACCGTGGTGTGACCGTGGTGTGACCCTAGGGTGACCGTGGAATGACCGCGGTGTGACTACGGTAGGACTGCGGCGTGACCGCGGCGTGACCATGGCTTTTTGGCCCGGTCCAACGACATCCGCGGGGCAGCATCTTCCGGCCAGGAGAGAAGGGAGTAGGAGGAGGCGGGTCAACATTCTGTCCATCACCCCGCTGACAGAAATTGTGAGTAGTCCATCTCAACATTGATCACAAGACTCATGGAATATTATCACTGTGAACTACTGCAGGGTTTCATCCTGGAGTAGGGCAAAATCACGTCGTGACCGCGGCGTGATCGCGGCATGACTGCAGCGTGTTGGCCCGGTCTAGCGACATCTGCGGGGCATCATCTTCTAGCCAGGAGCAAAGGGAGTGAGAGGAGGCGGGGCAACATATTGGTTGTCTCCCCACTGATATAAATTATTATTAGTCAGTCTCAAAATTGATCACAAGACTCATGGAATACTATCACTGCAAACTGCCACAGGATGTCATCCTGGAGGAGGGCCAAATCACGGCGTGTTGGCCCGGTCCAACAACATCCATGGGGCAACATCTTTTAGATGAGAGAGAAGGAAGCGGGAGGAGGCGGGGCAATATTCAGACCGTCCCCCCTCCCCCCTACCCTATAAACATCCCCCCTGCCCCCTGCCCCCTGCCCTGCAGACCTCCCCCCTGCCCCCGGCCCCCCACCACCCAACCCCCTACCCCCCTCCACCCACCCCCTACCCCTGCCCCCCTCCACCCACCCCCTACCCCTACCCCCCCCCACATGATCATATTGTAGACTATGAGTTCCTAAACACACATGGGATTTGTACTTAATAGGTTCCATGGTCTTCATGGCCAGATAATCCTCACCTTCTTTGGATTTTATCTCAGATGTTCCATGATTCTCTCTTACAACCCTTGAAAATCTCTTAGGTACTGTGGCGCCTGATTTCAAAATAGAAAAATAAGTAGGAGACAATCGTCCCTCCTTAGGCTTAGTTTTATCTGAATAACAGGGGTGTTGTACCTTATGATCTTCAAAACATTCCTAGAATTATACCCTTATTGAGTTTAAAGGACACTATGACTAGATGATCCTCCTCACCTTCCCTTAATGTGTCAAAGGACCCTTGGTATCCAGTGACTCACTAGCTAAATAATAATAAAACACATGTTCCCCATCAAGATTAGTGCTAGATTAAGCCTTGAATATACCTTTGGACCGAGACTCTATCAGTTCACTATAGATTTGCCTTAAAGAAAATAGGAAGAAAAGTACCCCTCTAATGTTTCCTAGATAATGTGTTGTTTAAATATGAACTGTTTTTCAGCAGAGAACCAAATAAACTCTAGATGTTTCTTAGATAGGTCAAGCTCTACAAACAAAAATAATGAATCAGATGTTTCCCTTTAAGCATATTCTAATTGACCTAAAATATTTCCAAGAATGTTGCTGAAAATAGTAAGAAAAGAAGGATTTTAAAAAGGCAGATGCAATCTGATAATATAAATCCATTGGGATGAAAACCGATATTCTCTCCTAGAGTTAACAATTAGGTTCCACTGGTAGAGGAAATGTGGTTAATAGTTGAAAGGACATGAATATTTGGACAAAGACAAAGCCATATCCACCACTTCAGGCATCCTGAGAAAGAATCAATGAGAACTCAGTTCAGTACACCTATGGTGGATCAATTCGTCTATTAGGGGATTAAATAATTCGAAAATTTGAGGTAATAATGATCAACTACTGGAAAAAGATTGAAAAATACTGAAACATTCTGGTTAACCTGAATACTAGTGATCGATCTTGAAAGAAGTGATTTCAAAATTGATGCATGTAGAACACCAGGAAAAAAGACATAGAAGAATATGGTAAATGAGACTTGAAGGTACCAAATAATAGATAAGGTAAAGGATGCGAAACTATGAAGGGAAGGAGTAGGCCCGATGGTGGCTCCAAACCACAGAAACCTCAAGTCACTAGTGATGGTTAGTAATGTTTCTCATGGATGAGAAATCGTATAGTGGATAGTTTGTAATGACTATGGATTTATTTTTTGGGTTCTTAAAATTTAATTTTGGTGATTTCTAATTAAAATTATTAAGTTTTAATTGAAATTTTAGGTTTCGGGTGGATGGATTTAGTAAGGGGGGAAGAAGTATGTGGTGTTCCTAAAAATCAATAGATGGGGCCACCAGTTTTCTATTATAAAGCCCCATGAACATATTAATAGTGATAGTGGGGGAGGGTTGGATCTAGACTAACTACTGGATGGTTGATGGTTAGAACCAAAAAGTTTGTGGCCAATGGTTGGTTGGTGGTTTTCCACTGGGTAATCAGTGCCTTCCTTGACCTTGTATTGCATAAGGGAAATTTATGTCATTTTTATCATGGATTTTGGAGGTGGATTAGAATGGAATTAGTGTATCTATTCCAATTAGTTTCAAATAGGATGATATAGATGGAATGAGAGGATGTTTTCTCAGAATATTTAAATAAATGAATGCTAATCTGCGAGGACTATAGGATTGGATGACCCCTAATATATCTAATTCAGTGAGGTTTGGAGATCTAGAAATGTGTAGGAATACCAGAGGAATACCCCATGGCATCAGGAAAATCACAGGTTACATAACATGTAATCTGACATTACTGGTAACGCGGGACCCCTGGGCTATGGAACTGGGCTTTTGGTAGGATTTAAATATCACATGGCATGTGACATGGTCACACAACATGGGACCCATCTTAAAAGTCTAATGGCACTTAAAGAGTGTCTTGGTTCAAATAACCATTTTAATAAAAAGAGGGAAACCCCCTCTAGGGATATAAAAAGGTTCAAGTATGATGTGTTCTTTATGACTAACAATGACATCAAGTATAAGGAAAACATCAATTGAATAATGTTAAGAACGGTATACCACTGTGAGTTTTCGCAGACAGCGCACCTCCATTGGAGGGTTTTATTACAAAACCATGACTTATTTATCAAACAAAAAAATTAACTTAACTAACACTTATTCAAGAATTAAAATTTTATATCAACATGCAGAATTAAGAAGGAAACTAATTGAAATTTAAAAAATTCTTGAATTAAATAATCTAGGAGAGGGACCCTACCTCAACCTCATGGCGTGTTTTCTTTTGACGACGACAACTCGAATCTTCCTTTTTTATGCTTTCACGCATATGAAACTTAACATATATATAAGGACACTTATCCCCTATATACATATTTGTGTGGAAAAATATGCACAAGGGGGTCCTTTGATATATTTTTATACTTGCATATACCCATTTACACTTAAACGCATATTCATTTTTCATATCTATATATAAGCACACCTAGCCCCAATATATATATTCATACTTCCATGAGTTAATATATATAAAGGGGGAACTTATATATTCATATTCCTAACTATGAATACACATGTAAGCCTTCATTAACAACAACTCGAATCCACCTCAATGAAATCCAAAACACACAACAAAAATATAAGGAACCCAAAAATCAAAAAATCCCTAATTAAAATTGGGCTGAAGAATAAAAATGGAATAAACCTTACTCAAATATTGAACTCATTGTCTTCAATGGTGGTGGATAGAACCGGTCTTATCATAAGAAACCACCTATAATAAAATAGTGGGAAAAGAAATGAGATATAACAACTTCTTATATATATGTGATCAGTGTGTCAACTGTACATGATAAATGATACATGAATCCATAACCAACAATGAAAGAATAATATTCAAATTGTTATGTACATCCCAATACTAAATAACTTGATCATTAATAAATATCTTTATTTTTCAAACATCACCTTCAATTGCCTATTCAAAAATAATAAATCACCAAAATATGAGAATAAAGTAAACCTCCATCATCACTTAAAAGAGAGAGATATTGATTAGACATTGTTCTTAACCTAGAAAATCTATTCCTTGAATGTATAAAATACCTAAAACTATTCATGCCTATATCCTTGTTAATTTTCTAGATTGAAACCTCATTTCTTAGCATGTTTTTCTTCTAGAATTAACCTTTATTCTTAGTTTATATAGGTTTATCATTTTTATAAAGTAGAGAATTTTCCTTGTTTTATTATTACTCAATCTGCTTGGATTTTTTAAACCAATTTTCTAATATTATTAGACAATCTTTTGGTGCATGATCTTCCTTCTTCTTGATTGTATATTCCTTCTTTGTAGAAACTATTTCTGAACATGTGATAATTGGTTCTTTTCATTTATCTTCCAACAATTATTATTGTTATGGAATCTATGTCATGAATTCTTAACAATTTGGGATACTTTGTTTTCCTTCCACACACACTTTAAACAGCCTTTAGAGTACCCTTTTTTAGGCTCCCTTTCAAACTCCACACTATAATTGTCAAGCACTGGCCCACTACAATATCAAATATTGATACTTAACCCAACACATTGATCTGAATGACATATTAGAAATACAGAATCTCTAAATAGTATATTTACTAATATAAACTCCTCATAATTAACTGAACACACTGACTATACCGACCACTATAGGTAAATCATTAATTTTGGTGCGGTCTTGGAACCAAATATGGTTCATCCAACATCCAACTCCAGACACTAAATTCATCCATTTACTACCTAAGTTCATACATTTCACAACCTTGATAATGATCACCATCCCTTGATATAGATTTCACTCAAAAAATATAAGTATGAATCTCACCACTATAGTATTATCGATACCATCATCAATCCTACATACACATGTCTAGTTCCTAATATCACATTATGATCGCTATAGAAGATCCTGGCCCAAAAATGATATAGCTCCATGAATTCCCAAAACATTCTCTTATTCTTTAAATCTACCATAGCCTCTCATAGAAGAGGGACTGAAACTTGATCCATAAAACCTCTTCATTCCTTCTTTTATGATCAAATGCATTTATCCATTCTAATTCATCTCCTTTGAATTTATAAACTTCTAGTTTCACACATATATATACTATAGAGTTCCAATCCTTTCAAATAGGAACTAAACTTTCTTCAACATATTCTAAACATCCTATGATCCCATGTCACTATTGAAAATTAGATACTGCTACTCCTAGAACTCATGGATAACTTATAAAACCATTTATTTTCCTTTTCAAAGGCCTTCATCAATGGATCAATGTTGTTGTAATATAATATGAGGGAAACAACCACTTGATCATATGTCCCATGAGAACACAATTCCATCCTAATTAGATGCTTTTTGATGAATTTTGACTCAACATTATTCGGTAATAACAACATTACTAATTAGAAACCCATTGTGCCACAATCCTAAGCATGCATTATTACCACAAAATCATGAAACTACCTTTAATCCATACTTTATAACAAAATATCATTTCCAAAACACCAAACCCTAAGGTTTGTCATAATAATCTAAGGGTTACTCTCCTACACACCAAGGATAAAAACTAAACACCACACATTCACCCCTGATAATAAGAAACTAGCCACCCCTCAACTGATCTAACAAGAAACTTACTAATAAAAATACACTATCAAATCACCCAAAAATCACTAAAATTCCCTATATCAAGAGTTTTACATCAAATCATCATGAAAACACCCAACAAGATCCACCAACTTGAGGGATTACTATAACGTCCCGGATCTGGGTGCCACGCAAAGGGTGCCCCAAAACCGGTTCGCCACGTGACCTCAAGCACATTTCCCCAAACGCCAGAGGCTGCCGGCTAGTAGCAAGGGACTAGGTTTGATAGTGGGGAAACTATGCCCTCATTTGTCAAAGTGTAGCACGACGGAATACCAAAATAAACATACAACGAAAGCAGAAGCAGTAAACCATACAATTACTGAAATTAACAACTGCAATGGATATAACCAACAGTATATAAAAGATGATGCTACATGTTTCAGGTTCTAAGAAAACAGCCAGAACATGTTATATATATCAATACAGTACCACAGAAAACAGAGTACAGCAAATCAAAGAAAACAAATGGCAGCGGAATCACGAGCTAAGGCTCGGTCCCATGCCCTCCTACTCCTCAGAAACAGTCAAGTACCTATATAGGGACCCTTTCCCCTATCTACTCCTGTAGTAACATAATTTGTTTGGGCTGAAAAGCATGACCCAAACAGGGTGTGAGAAACATATCTCAGTAGGCACCCACCAAAGGCCCATGCCCAACTGCGTGTAAGCATGCAACAATAGTATATAGTAATAAATGCAATAAAGTAAGCAGTACTCAAAAGTAACAACTACCAATTATATTGCCATTTTTATTATTCATTTAATCCATTTAATATAAGAAATCACCACAATACATTTCTAAGTAACCAACTAGTGTCCTCAGACACGTAAACTCCTACCCTCAGGTAAAGAGTATCCAACACAAGAATATTCCCTCAGGCATAATAGAGTTTTCCCTCAGGCATAGGTAGTGTCTCCCTCAGGCACAGAAGTCAGGCCCTCAGGCACGAAAGGTTTCCCTCAGGCGAAAAACTACATCCCTCAGGCTAAATAGTGTAGTGCCCACAGGCTAATCACAACAACGCCCTCTGGCTAAACTGTTAACCAGGCCATGCCCAACATATTAAAATGCAGTAAACAAGAAATTCTTCTCAAGTAAATTCTACAATTACTACATTAAATGCATACCCTCGGGTATCCTGGCCAAACGGCTAAACAGTGAAACACACCCCTGGGGTGGTTCCAGATCCAAGCAACGATCCCAACCAGCATTTTATAATAAAAATTTAATCACCTATGGAAATCCAGGCATTAAATATAGCCACGGACTCAGCCACACGACACCCCAACATGGTTTCATGGCACAAAAACGCACAAAAACGCACGACATTTGTAAAATAAACACAAAGCCACCTACCTTATACGCCAATGAATGATATACACGAACGCCGACTCCAGAAATGCCCAAGAATGACATAGATCTGATGAAGAAAAAACTCATTCAAACGTAAATAAATTACTTTAGGAGAAGAATTGGTAAGAATGATACCAGGAGGGGAGAGGGCTTACCCGTGCAGTTCTAACGAAATCGTCCGAAGCTGAAATGGATTCCAGACGAATGCCCGGTGGATCTTCAAAGATCTGGCCTCCTCCTTTTGCTCCAAAATGGCTAAAACGCCTCCTCTGCCAAATGAGGAGGCTACTGCCTGTTTTAAGCCAAAAAAACAAAGTACACGGCGTGTACTTCCTTCATTTAACTATTCATTTGGAAGCACCTCCGCATTGTGCATCCGTCGACATGAGTATACGACATGTACTCCCAAGTACACGATGTGTACTGTTGCCCAGCTGGTGGCGACTCCACCGCCTTACTATTCAATCCTGTTGACTGACTACACGGTGTGTAAGGTACCACTACACGGCGTGTAGTCGGTTCCTACACCCTTCATCGTCGGGCTAGCTACACACCCCGTGTACTCATCCCAACACGACCAAAAGTACATGGCGTGTGGACAAGGTACACGACGTGTAGTTTCGAAATTTAGCATTTTCCACCATTTTCTATATTTTCTCAAAAACACATAAGGAAAAGGAAAAAGAAGAAGCCCGTACCTCTAAAATAAGAACCGGGTTCTTACAAACTTCCCCCTTATAGCAATTCATCCCCGAATATCCCTTCCAAGGGTGGCGAAGATAAAGCTCAGAACAGATATAGCCACTGAGCACGTACGTCGGCCTCCCACTCCCAGGTCTCGTCCTGCACTCGGCCATGCTGCCATAGCACCCATACGAGAGGAACTGAACAGCCTTGGAGAACCTTCGTGCTCCTGTCAACGATACAGACCAGATGATCCTCAAAGGATGCATCATGCTAAAGCTCAACCTCCTCAGGCTGAAAGGTGTGAGACGGGTCTGAATGGTAGCGACTCAACTAAGACACGTGGAAGACGTTGTGCATGGCTCGGTACCGCTGTGGTAACTGCAACCGATAGGCAACCAGCCCGACTCTCTCCAGAATCTCGAATGGAACCACATACCTCATTGAAATTTTACCTTGTCTCCTAATCCACTTGTGTCCCAGCCTCGGTGAAACCCGTAGAAAAACCTGATACCCAACCACAAACTCCAAAGTTCATCTACGACGATCAGCATAAGACTCCTGACGAGACTGTGCAGTAACCATCCGCTTCCGAATCAACTGGACCTGCTCAGATGTCTCCTGCACGAGCTGTGGCCCCAGTAAAGCTGTCTCACCTGCCTCTAACCAGCACAAAGGTGATCGGCATGGCCTACCATATAAAGCCTCATATGGTTCCATCTCAATAGTTTCCTAAAAACTATTGTTATAGGAAAACTCGACTAAGGGTATATGCTTCTCCCAAGAGCCCCCAAAGTCTAGGACGCATGCGCGTAGCATGTCCTCTAGCACTTGTATCGTCCGCTCTGACTGGCCATCTATCTGAGGGTGGTATGTTGTGCTCAGAAGCACCTGTGTACCCAGCGCCCTCTGAAAACTCTTCCAGAAACGAGACGTAAAGCGGGCTTCCCTATCTGAAAAGATAGAAAAAGGAACCCCATGAAGACGTACGATCTCTCAGATATACATCCTTCCGAGCTCGTCCACACCAAAGGTCTCCTTGATCGGAAAAAAGTGAGCTACCTTCGTGAGTCTGTCCACAACAACCCACACGACGTCATTGCCATGAGGTGACCTCAGAAAACCCATCACGAAATCCATCGCGACATCATCTCATTTCCACTCTGGAATGGGTAAATGATATAACAGTCCAGCTTTTCTCTGATGCTCTTCCTTTACCTGCTGATAGGTGGAACATCTCGTAACAAACACAGCTATCTCTCTCTTCATACCCGGCCACCAGTACTGACGTATCAAGTCTCGGTACATCTTGGTATCCCCAGGATGAACTGCCCAAGATGAAGCATGAAACTCCCGCATCAGCTCCTCATGTATATCCCCTGGAACCCACACTCATCCATGGAAACACAGAACCTCATCATCGCCTATCGTCCAACCGAGAGGAGGGTCCTCACTTGCCACCAACTCCCATAGAACTAGGCCTTCTAAAACCGATAGTTGCCTCATCCTCACTCTGTCCAGGAGGGTAGAAGTCGCAGATAACAAGGAAAGATAATTCTGCCCCTGACTGTCATGCACCTTCAGATGCATCTCAGAGAACAAAGCCATAAGCTGCCACTCACCACTGGCCTCCTGCACTGCCTGTATTTGAGTCTTCTTGCTCAGTGCATCAGCTACTGCATTACCTTTAATAGGTGTATAGGCAAGATCAAAATAGAAGGACTGTATGTACTCGACCCACATTCTCTGCCTCAGATTCAGTTCACGCTGAGTAAAGATATACTTGAGACTTTTGTGGTCGGTGAAAACCACAAAATGCTCCCCCAATAGGTAGTGTCTCCAACAGCGCAACACATGAACAACTGCAGCCAACTTGAGATCATGCATCGGGTAATTCCTCTCATGTGGCCTCAACTGCCGAGACCCATACGCAACAACTCAGTCGCCCTGCATCAAAACAGTTCCCCACCCAATCCCTGATGCATCACAGTAAACTATATAGCTCCTTCCCTGCTATGGGAGTATTAGGATCGGTGCTGATGTCAACCTTCCCTTCAGGTCCTGAAAAGATGCCTCGCAAGCTTCCGACCAAACGAACGTCACACCCTTCTTAGTCAAGCCTGTCAACAGTGCTACTAAGCGGGAGAAGTACTGTATAAAATGCCTGTAGTAACCAGCCACCCCCAAGAAACTCCATATCTCAAACACGTTCTTAGGCTGCTCCTAGGAAACTACTTCTCTGACTTTCTCTGGGTCTACTGAAACTTCTGCCTCTGAGATGACATGACCCAGGAAGTGAATCTAGTCCATCCAAAAGTGGAACTTTGAGAACTTAGCATATAGCCGATGCTCTCTCAGTGTACTCAATACGATCTCAAGATGGGTGGAATGGTCGTGTCGAGTGTGAGAGTACACAAATATGTAGTCCAAGAATACTACCACAAAAGAATCAAGATACGAATGGATCACACGATTCATCAGAGCCATGAAAACTGCTGGCACATTCGTCAGTCCAAACGGCATAACCGTATACTCATATAGACCATACCTACTCCTGAAAGCTGTGAGAGGTATAACAGATGGTCTAACGCGCAGCTGATGATATCCAGATCTCAAGTCAATCTTCGAGAACACTTGTGCTCCATGAAGCTGATCAAACATATCATCTATCCTCAGCAAGGGATATTGGTTCTTAACCGTCAACTGGTTCAGCTTCCGATAATCCATGCAAATCCTAAGGGTACTATCCGCCTTCTTCGCAAAAAGGACCAGACAACCCCAAGGAGAAGTACTGGATTGGATAAAAACCTTCGCCTATAGCTCCTCTAACTGCCTCTTGAGCTCCTGAAACTTAGGTGTAGCGATCCTATAAGGAGTAATGGACACCAGTGCTGCTCCCGACACAATCTCAATGGAGAAATCCACCACTCTCTCTCTCCGGAGGTAGACCCGAAAAGTTTTCCTAGAATACATCCCTGAAACAATCAACAGCAGGAGGTAAATCCATCTGACAAGTCCCATGGTCATCCAGATATAAGCTCGCAATCTGGGCTGTGACTCCACCTCGCCCACGATGCTCTGGTCCAGCTCGACTCGCTTGAACATCCCATTCGCCCTTGTATAGAAACTCTCCGCCCTCTAGTGACGTGAAACACACCCTACGACGATAGCAGTCTACAAAGGTCCGAAAGTGAACCAACCAGTCCATCCCGAGAATGATGTCATAGCTCGTCATCTCTAAGACATAGAGGTCCCAAAGGAAGTGGCACCCACAAACTTCAAGGGGGAACTCCTTGCACTAATGCACACTAGCTGTTCTACTCCCCAACGGAGTGTCTAGAATCATGATATCAGAAGAAGAAGAAACACTGAGCCCAAATCTCTCCACAATGGGTACAGATATGAAACTATGCGTAGCACCCGTATCAAAAAGTACCGAAGACAAGAAAGAAGCTACTAGAATAGTACCTATGACTGTAGAAGGTCCGAGATCCTACTCCTGCTGGGTCTGTTGCAATGCATATGCCTGCCCAGTGCCACGACCCTGCGACACAGCCTGGCTACCCTGAGCTGTCCCGCCCTGCTGCCTCTGCGATCCTGGTGTCTGGCTACCACGGCCACAACCACCATCTCTGCCTGCACGCCCTGACGTATTCCAGTTCCCAGACTGGTAAGAAGCCACTGGTCCCTCTCCCGCATGCGGAGTCTACACGGAACCCCTCTCACTAGCCATCGGTGGAAACACCCTGCAAAAGCGTTGCAGATGACCCATCGTTCCGCAAGCTCAGCACTACACTGGGGCTCGTGGACACTACAGTCTCTTGTGACCCTCTCTACCACACTGGTAGCACCTGATCGGACCAACTGTAGAAGCTTCATGGCTGGTACTGCTGTCCTGAGAGAAGTCTATCTGTCTCTTCCTCTTGCCAGCAGAAATAGTGCCAGTAACTAGTGCTGAACCGCCTTGGCCCACACCACCGGATTCTTGCAGGTTCCTCTCCGTAATCGGTGCCTGGTTCACGATGGCGTGTACAGTAGGCAACCTGAAGACATTCACCAGCGCTCAGATGTCATACCGAAGACCATCCTCAAAACGTCTGGCTCTCAGCGTCTCATCACCCACCAGCACGGGGGCAAAGCGCTGAAGCTCTGTAAAATGAGCAGAGTAGTCCATCACCGACATAGCGCCCTGCAGCAGATTCATGAACTCTCGAGCTCTATCTTCCCTCAACATCTTGGGAAAGAAGAAGTTATAAAAGACTTCCTGAAAATATTCCCACGCCATGTCCCTGTGATGCTCTGTCTGGGTGGTAACATCCCACCACCTCTTGGCGGAATCACGCAGCATGTAAGTCGCGAGCTTGACCCTCCACCTTGGAGGCGTATCAAGATGCTCGAAAATAGTCTGCATCGACCCCAACCAAGACTCCGCATCCTGTGGTCCATCATCCCCTGAAAACTTAGGCGGATGTTGCTGCTGAAAGATACACATCAGCTCGGCCATAGATGTGGCAGGCTGCGGTGCTCCCTGAAAGGTCTACATGAACTGCAATAAGCCTTCACAGAACTGCGCCTCTATGCCTGTGTCTGGTATAACAGCTGGCGCCACATCTGGCTCTGTTGGTGGATCAACTGGTAGCCCATGACCCACCATATCCGAAGTATAATCGTCGCCGCTCTCCTGGCAAACAACTCATGGCCGTCTAGGTGGCATGACACTACAAGTTCAAACGCATGCCTCAGATTTAAGATTATTCAGACTGAAAGAGAAGGAACCACAAAGGAAACAAGAATAATAAGGCATTAAAATTTTTTAAAATAAGAGTACACGGCGTGTACAATGACTACACGGCGTTTACTTGACTTACCTTCCCCTTCCCGGGTCCTTCTACATGGCTAAGCCACATGGATTCCGTTAAACAAAACTACATGGCGTGTATAATATCTACACGGTGTATACTGTGTTATTTTCCAACTGCCCGTGTCGTCTGTGACACGGCCGACTACTCGGCTTTACACCACATGGTGTGTTACACCCACACACAGCGTGTACACCATCCTGTTTCCCAGCCACACGGCTAACGCCACATGGTCTATCCTCGGACCAGACTACACGGCGTGTCCCACAGGTACACGACGTGTTAAGGGAGAGGTGACACCGACCCGTATTGTTAGTTACACAGCTGAGTCCCCAGGTTACACTACACGACATGTTCATCATTGACACGGCGTGATGTACAGGGGCTCACCGACCCATGTTTTTAGTTACACGACCGGACTCCGGGTCACACGACACAACATGTCCATTCGGCACACGGCGTGTTTTACCCAAGCCTTGCCCTACCCTGTGTCGCCGCCCACACGTTTTGTGACATGGGAAGAGACTACACGGCATGTACTCAGTGTACACGGCATGTACTCAAAAAGTTAATTTTTCTTCTCGAATAGAAGAACATACACGGTGTGTATAAAAATACTACACGGCGTGTATACTGGGTTTTTTGGACAGTATGCCTCAGAAACATCCCCGGAACCCAGAAAATACTAAAAACCAACACCTAAGTGTCAAATTCCTATCCGTGAGGGCCCATACTCCCCAAAAATCAAAGTGTGACATCTTATCTGTGTTATAACCAATAAACAGTCAATGATCCACCAAATTCAGGTCAATGGGGGCCCATACTCCCCAAAAACCAATGTTTGGTGTCCATTTTATAAACAGATCAAACAAACATACCAGATCACAAGGCATGTATTTATCAAGTAGCTATCACAACAGCATGCTTTATTAGCACAACAACTATCACAACAACATGAGAATTTCTAATGCACCTATATGGCATGGAAACTATGCATGGTATGTGATATCTAGCATGTGCCTATATGATGCATGAGACGGCATACCCTCATCTCATCGGGTTGCAACTAAATAGAACCCACAGATAAAATATAAACAACACAATACAAGTGCGTCACCCAACGGTGAAAACATTTCAACTGTAAAATTTTCAAAACTGAAATAACTGCAAAAACACGAGGTAGACTGGCTTTTACCTATACACGGGTTAGCTATGCCCGTGCATAGCTTATTACCAACTACCATTCCGTCCTATCCCTGACTACGGGTCTAAATAGTAAGTCAAAGAAAAGAAACTCCTCTGATACCACTTTGTAACGTCCCAGATCCGGGTGCCACACAACGGGTGCCCTGAATCCGGTTTTCCACGTGACCTCAAGCGCATTTCCCCAAATGCCAGAGGCTGTCGACTAGAAGTGAGGGCCTAGGCTTGATAGTGGGGAAAATATGCCCTCATTTGTCAAAGTGTAGCACAGCGGAATACCAAAATAAACATACAACAACAGCGGAAGCAGTAAACTATACAATTACTGAAATTAACAACTGAAATGGATATAACCAATAGTATATAAAAGATGATGCTACATGTTTTAGGTTCTAAGAAAATAGATAGAACATGTTATATATATCAATACAGTACAACAGAAAACAGAGTACAACAAAGAAAAGCAAACAACTGGCAGCGGCATCGCGAGCTAAGGCTCAGTCCCATGCCCTCCTACTCCTCAGCAACAATCAAGTACCTGTATAGGGACCCTTTCCCCTATTTACTCCTGCATCAACGTAATCTGTTTGGGATGAAAAGCATGACCCAAAAAGGGTGTGAGAAACATATCTCAGTAGGCACCCACCAAAGGCTCGTGCCCAACTGCGTGTAAGCATGCAACAATAGTATGCAATAATAAATGAAATAAAGTAAGCAGCACTCAAAAGTAACAAATAACAATTATATTGAAATTTTTATTATTCATTTAATCCATTTAATATAAGAAATCACCACAGTGAATTTCTAAGTAACCAATTAGTGTCCTCAGACACATAAACTCCTACCCTCCGGTAAAGAGTATCCAACAAAATAATCTGCCCTCAGGCATAATAGAGTTTTCCCTCAGGCGTAGGTAGTGTCTCCCTCAGGCACAGAAGTCAAGCCCTCAGGCACAAAAGGTTGCCCTCAGGTGAAAAACTACAGCCCTCAGGCTAAATAGTGCAGTGACCACAGGCTAATCAAAACAACGCCCTCAGGCTAAACAGGTAACCGGGCCATTCCCAACATATCAAAATATAGTAAACAAGAAATTACTCTCAAGGAAATTCTACAATTACTACATTAAAATCATACCCTCAGGTATCCTGGCCAAACGGCTAAACAGTGAAACACACCCCTAGGGTGGTTCCGGATATAAGCAACGATCCCAACCAGCAGTTTATTATCACAATTTAATCACCCATGAAAATCCAGGCATTAAATATAGCCACGGTCTCAGCCAAACGACACCCCAACATGGGTTCGTGGCATAAAAATGCACAAAAACGCACGACAGTTGGAAAATAATCACAAATCCACCTACCTTATATGCCAACGAACGATATACCCGAACGTCGACTCCAGAAACGCCCAAGAACGACATAGATCTGATGAAGAACAAAACTCATTAAAATGTAAATAACTTACGTTAGGATATGAATTGGTAAGAACGGTACCCGGAGGGGAGAGGGATTACCTGTGCGGTTCTAACGAAATCGTCCAAAGCCGAAACGGATTCTAGACGAACACCTGGTGGATCTTCAAAGATCCGGCCTCCTCCTTTGGCTCCAAAATGACTCAAATGCCTCCTCTTCCAAATGATAAGGCTACTGCGTGTTTTAAGCCGAAAAAACAAAGTACACGGTGTGTACTTCTGAGTACACGGTGTGTACTTCCTTCATTTAACTGTTCATTTGGCGGCACCGCCACACTATTCATCCGTCGACATGAGTACACAACATGTACTCCCAAGTACACGGCGTGTACTGTCGCCCAGCTGGCGGCGACTCCATCGCCTTACTATTCAAGCCTTCCGACTGACTACATTGTGTGTAAGGTACCACTACACGGCATGTAGTCGGTTCCTACACCCTTCGTTGCCGGGCTGGCTACACACCCCGTGTACTCATCCCAACACGGCCAAAAGTACACGGTGTGTGGACAAGGTACATGAAATGTAGTTTTTAAATTTATAATTTTTCCCCATTTTCCATATTTTCTCAAAAACACTTAAGGAAAAGGAAAAAGAAGAAGCTCGTACCTCTAAAATAAGAACCGGGTTCTTACAATTACCACCAACCCAAACCCCAATGTCAAATCCAAACCATACCCAATACATAACCATCACACTCCAAACTACTAGGAATACAATATCCTAACAAACCAACTAAATTTTTTCATCTACCATATAAACATGATTAAGAAATCACAAATCAAACAAAAATACATGAAAAACACTATTTTAGATTCTATTAATTAATACATCACCAATAGGTTATTCTAGAAAACACCAATTCATATATTATTGATGTTTTAATTAATCAAAACCACTTTCAATTTAATTTTCCAAAAACTTAACCACAAATATTACTTTCTCAAACCCACTTTCTAAATAGACTTTCCTTTTTTAAAACTATTTTTCATAGACAAGTATTCATGATCATGTAGAAAAATACCTATATTTCAAGTACGGTTCATGAACTCAGATTCTATTTCCACCCCCTGCCAAGAGTCAAACAAAAAATAACAATCTCAACCCAAAAATAAAACTTGAATAAATATCTCAATGATAATAGTGTAACTCTATAATGGAAAACAACACCCTTGGTTACTTTGGATTCCACCGTAAATGTTTTCTCCATGCATACAACTGGTGTACATCCTGATATCCAACCGTTGAAGAAAATATGCATGAGTAAAATTTGAGGGGTTAAAACCTTAAATACATTCTTGTGGGTAATTAAGAGGTCTAAACGGATGAGGAGGAGGTTGATCTAAAGAGGTGGGGTAGTCACATCAGAGGCATGCCAGAGGAGGAGGTGGGGCGGCTGTTTCGGAGCAGTGTCTGTGGGGTGGCAGATTTGGGTGGCAGTGTCAGGGGAGGACACCACAATGAGGATTCCACCATGAATAGCATGAGAGGTTGACAGTTCAGAGAGGAGGGTCATAGTGAGAGAGGTTGATGATAGTTTAGAGGTCATTGATAGGAAGCATCTAGAGGAGGGCTCCACGCTGAGAGATGTATACGGAGAGGAAAAGAGGGTCACAGCGGATCGGGGGAGGAGGGTAGAAGATCCCAACACGAATCGCAAAAAAAAGAGGAGAGGAGAACCCGATGCAGATCACAAAAAAAAGAACCGAGATGTTTAGCCACTAATGAGTAATTAAATCATGGCTATGAACAACCTATAGCCACAAACCTATAAAACTATGGCTATAGGTTTGTGGCTATAACTTAAATTTCTAGTAGTGTAATATAAATAAAAACAATGAAAGGCACAAACCACCTATCTAGATATCGTACGATCGATATACTTGAATGTAGACCCTTGAATAATCCTAGATTTGCACATATATACAAAATGGTGAAATATTACAAACCTTGAATAACTCAAAATAGAGGATGAATCACGAAGAAAGACTCTAAGGTTTTGAGAACTCACCAGTGGGATTCCAACGAACTCGACAATGTCCTAATCAGAGCATGGATAGAGAATTAGGAGGGTTTTAGAGTTTATCATCCATTCAACAGCACTCCTATATGAAATAAAAGGATAATAAAGTGGTCAAAAACATGAGATGTGACCCCCATCAGATATATCAAATAAAAAATAAAACTACATAGCGTGTTATTTAAAACTATATGATGTGTAGTATCCTTAATCAGCCATGAAATATGCAGGTATTACAGGTCCCCAAACGGCCATGTACATAGTCTTTAGATGGTTAGTACGCAGTTCTGTGTAGCTACTGGGTACACAATGTGTATATGGAAGTATACAGTGTGTACTCAAGAAATCCCCATTTCATTGTTTTTCCTAAAAAACAACCTAAAATCTAGATCTATATCTTAAAAGAAGATCCATGTTCTTACAGTTTTTTTCAATAACCTATAAATATGAACAAATATAGTGTGACATGAAATTTATAGAATCTCTTAGATCAATAATTACATCCTAGAACTCAAATTATTCTACAGTTCAAGTAATACAGAAAATTCTATGATATTTACAATTTATTTGAAATGAATGTTAAGTAATTTAGGAGGAATTTATCCCTAAATTGAATCCCTCTATATACTTTAATTTTTTTTTATAGAAACACATCTCATTCAAAAAAATCATATTTAATTATGTTTTCAAATAATCAAGTAAAGGGAAGTTAACTTGGACTTTTTTGAATGATTTTAAGACTTATTTATATAGTTCTTTTTTCCACACTTATTTTCACCAATGGGTTACTCCTATGATAGGTGAAGTGGTGGTATAAATTTTTCTTTATCATTTTTTACAAAATTATTTATCATACTTTTCCAATAATTCTTGGTTATTTCAAATAAAGCATCTTATTATTATAGTGATTTCTCTGTTAATGTAGACTTTTAATTTTCTGAAAATTTAGAACTTTTAGGGAGATTTTTAGAATGTTGTTTCTCTAAATCATGTTCTATAATTTCTAGAAGAGGATTTTAAGCCTATTAAACAGGTTTGGGTTTAGGCTCAGGTTTAAATATCTCAATTTTGGGGTTATTTAGCTTAGTTCCCCTCCTTAGTTCAAAGAAACTTACATTATCATTTTATTTATCTTGGTAGTTCACTTGGGGTTTTGAAGGTAAACCTCAACTAATTTTGTTTTTCATTATACCTATAATAGTATTCAGTTTACTAATTTGAGTTGTTAATGTATTTATAATGCTATGTTGTTGCTGTTGTAAAATTACTTAGTATTTCCTCATTTTATATCTTATATATTCTTCAAAGTTGTTCTTAGGTTTTGGGATAGAACGAATAGGTTGAAAATTCCTTCAAGATTGAGTATTGTATTTCTTATTGAAGTATCGATATATAGAATTAATTTATTCACCTTGAAAAAACTATTTGGTAGTTCAGGTATTCTAAATCAATCATGGGTTTGACTATTCAATCCTTGGTTGAAATTTTGGTTGGGTTTAAAAGATCTATGTTCGTTGGATATAATTAGTCTTCCAAGAAATACAATATTAAAATTATCAATATGTTATTGAAGTTAAGGAAATTGGTTACTAAATTTTTAGTGACCTCAACCTTTTTATACATATTATTACATGATTTTTAAACATAAATATACAACATGTAAAACCCCAAATATCATGAGCCCTAGTGTCTTCAGAATACTAAGATCGTAATACATAAAAGGAAAATAAAACATGACATCATTATTTTTTTATTTCCTTAGATACCTCCTAAAACTACATAGGATAAATTTTGGAATACATAAAATAATGTGGTGATCTAAAATCCTAGTAAGTGAATAAGTTTTACATGGAAATAAAATATATGACTCAAAGATGTAATATGATATCATAAATGAGAATAAAACTGAGTAATCAGATAAAAGAATAAGATAAAGAACATAATGTCCTAAGATCATGGAATCAAACAGAATTTTAAAGAAATATAAAACATGACATAAATATAATTCAAGACTTACTACTGATACAACATAAAAAAATGGATACAGTCTCATAATGGATTAAGTTCACTCCCTAATCTCATACATGATGTCTCATGAGACCAAAACATTACCCAATTCAATAGAGGGATATATAATATCATTCCCACCCATAAAATTCATATTATATACCAGAGTATGTTTACTATAAAAGGAAATCAATCATAATTCATAAACATTATAATTACCCATGGGATGAAATGGGTTTCATAATCTAGTATGATAACATAATCAAAATAGATTTCATAAAGAAGACATTTTGGAAATGGTCATAAGGCATGTATTTCCCCGTTAAATTAGAGAGTGATAATGGTATATATATATTAGAGACATATATATATTATTTATAATCATTCCATAACATTAAAAAAATAATCGGTGAATATAAATTATTTTAAAAATATAAAAACATTATTGGGGAAAATAACCTTTCCACTTTGAAAATCACATTTGAAAAACTAAAATTCACAACATATTTTGGAAATCATTTTATTTTAAAATAACCATGAAATATTATAATTTACTCTTCATAGAAAATGATGTCAAAAATACCCTTTATTTTTTATAAGTTAAAATAAATATTTCTTCAACATTTTTGGTAAAAAGTCAACAAGTACCTCATCTAACAAATGAAAAAAAAATATTCCCTTTAGACCATTTATTAAAAATAAAAGAAGGGTAAAAATGACTTTAAAAAATCATATAATAATATAAATAAATTTTTTCTAAACACTTAATAAATCATGTACAAGGAAGAGAATAGTTTTTCGACCAAAGAGAAAAATGAAGTCGATTTTCCTTAAATAGAATCCTCAATATTTTTATGTAAAATTAGTGGAAATAGTATTATTAAATTAAAATTTCATGGTTTAAAAAAATATAATATATATAATATATTTATTAATAAATGGTAAAATAATTTCTAATAATGAAAATTCAAGAATAAACAATCCCAATTAAAATGAGATTGAAACATCAACTCTTACCACTTTGGTAACTTATGAATCAAAACACCCATAAATGAAGTAAATGATTTCTAACCTTAAAATATCATAAATTATGAAGGAATAATGATATAATATGTAAAGTGTGATTATAAACCCCATTTAAAATAAATTAGGTTCATAATATAACATGCATCTTAAAGAATGATGTTTTTAGACAAAACCCTTACCTCGAACCTGAATCGACACGTGCATTCCTTATCATTCTAAATAATAAAATTATTTTCATTATTTAATTTATTAAGAACATTTTTAATTTAAAAATTCATTATATTTTATTTTTTATCATTTCATAGGAAATTACCTAACTAGTTAATTTCACATTGGATTTTTTAACGATAAACAGTTCATATGTCCAAAATCACTTTGGTAAGTTAAATAATGTCAAAGAGATTATTATTTAATCATATAAATAATGTTAATAATGACATAATGATAATTTTTAAACATAAATTATACTTTTAAATACAATAATTAAATGTGGATATGAAAAATTAAATATGTTACAATCATAGAGTCGGTTGGCCCTACGTACGCATAAATAACGATTCCATTTTTGGTGAACATAATGAAAATAAGGTGAGTGTTATTTTATCTCAAAAATATTATAATTATATCATAAATATAATATTATTACATTAAATAACCTTGCACATAAAATCCATTTTTTTTGGTAATAAAAATGATTCACATCGTTTCGCGAGGCGGTAGTCCGCTGTACACATATACAATGTTATCATTTATTGAATGGATGGTTAGGAAAGAGATTACAGGATATATTTATTTTTAATAATGATAAATATTTCACTAATATAACATATAAACATAAAATTAATTCTTATTTCCTTCCATTTAAATCATAAGTGAAATGAATCACACCACACCATGAGGTGGTAGTCGGTCGTACCCATGTGGGACATTATTGTATTCCCAATAAAATGGAAAGTAATAAGGTATATCTGATATTATCATTATACATGTATAATTATATCAAAAATATATTATATAAAAATTTAATACACCATTATATCCAACTGTGATAAGTGGTGATGGAAAATGAATTATGTCAATTCGTGGGGTGGTAGTCCACTATTCACATGATCAATGGTTTCATTCCCCATTTGAGGGAGGATTAAATGGAATTAGACCATAACATTAACATCATAACATCTAATTATATTTAATATACTGATTTAATTATATGATAATGTTTTAATAAATTTTTATAAGGTATAATAATAAATAAAATATAATATTCGGTTAATAATGTCACCACTTCTTTTGACCACCACTTTAATATTATAACTAAATCCTTCCAATATTTCCTTTCTAATCAAAAAAAGGATTATAGGATGAGGATATGTATATAATAATGTGATTTTGGTAAGTATTTTCCAAAAAAATGGTTTTGGAAGTGTGGAATGGAGAAGAAAGGGGTGTCCTTTTATAAGTTAGTGAGATGACACACAAGGAATGTTTTAAAAGAATAAATTGCACCCACATTTTTCACATGAAATAAGGTAAATAATTGGATCATTTTAAAAAATTGTAATATATTAGGGATAAATATTGTAGTAAAATTGGAATTATACAATTTTTGGTCATTTTTTACCCTTATCATATTAGTTTAACTCCTGATAAACCCATTTTTACCTTAATTGGTGTAATTAATTTTTATTGTTTGTATTATTCATTATGGAAAAATATTTAGTTGAAATTATTAGATAACATAAATTATTATTATTAAAAATATGGAATCTATTGTTCCAATTTCAATTCACAGAAGTGGTAGAAATTAATTTAAAATTAAACCCATAAATGTGTTCGAAAAAATGGGTTTCTAGAATTGCATTTTTGAAACATAATATGATAATATAATTACTATATGAAAAGTTATAATAACTAAATGGATTTAAATTTATATTTATAGACATATTATATAAAAATTTCATTTAAATCATTCTACATCAGGAGTAATTTTAGTTAATTAAAATGGAGAAACATTATGCACTTTAAAACCATTTTTAAAAAAAATACATTTTTATGCCTAAGGATAAACTTATACTAAAATCTAACATAAAGATGATTTAAATATATTTAATTTAAATTAATATAAATAAATTATATTTATTTTAATTATAACTCAAATTAAAATAAAAATACAAATAAATCTATTAAAAATAAATGATGATTTTTTTAAAAATTATCATTTTTAACTATTCATTAGAGAATTTATATTTTCCAAAAAAATACCAGATGTTCACCCAAGTTAATATTGAAATTATAATTTAAAAAGAATTATTTTATAAAATAACATTTCTAAAACTTAAAAAATTAATTACAGTATTTTCTAATAAAATAAATAAAAACATTTTTGAAGGATATATATTTTTTAGAATAAAATATATTTATAAGGTGAAGTGATTATTTTTTCAAATTTTTAAATAAATTTATATTGAGTAGGGTCTTTATATGTATTTCATAAATTATTTAATAATATTAATGACAACTAATTTAATGGATGGGTTATATTAGTCACATTTAAATAATAATATTTAAATATTATATCGTGGTTAATTTAAACTCAATGGTGTGTATAGCACAATCTCTCAATGAAAGAAAATTTATTAAAAGATACATATATTATAAATTATCAGGGTGTTACATTATACCCCCTTAAATAAATTGGGACCTGAAAATTTGATCTTATGCTCAGTATTCAAGGGATATACATTTGAAAATTACATTGTAGAAAACCCAAATCATAAATGTGGTTAATAAAACATCATATTAAAAAGAGGGAAAGGCAAATATGAAGGTCATAAAATAACTAGTCTTCCACATCAGATAACATTTTTGGAAATTGAAAATATGTAAATGGAAGACAATAATAAATAATTATTGAGAGTGATAGAGATCATTGATCGTAAGAAAGTGAATGGTCAAGTGAAAGTTAAAAACCTTTAAACCATAAATCATTGATGAATTAAAATACCATTAATTCATTAGATATGAATTCAATAGGATAAAACTTTTGTTTCAATATCATTTTCTTAGATTTGTGGGATTGGTTTTCTATCGAGATAAACAACACCAGAAATATACTTACTTAATGTCCTTTTATTTCATAAACATAATTTCATCCTTTCGTTATGATTTAATAAATTTACACTTCCCCTACTACTTTATGTATTGAATATACAATATGAATTTTGTATGACTAAATCATTAAAATTAAATTTTAATAGATCATATGATTCATAAAAGAGTAACGATATTTTCATCCAGTATTTATTAAAACCAAAATCATTGTAATAAGGTACGATAATTCCAAAAATGAATATGAATATATTAATATCTAAAATTAAATAATAAAACCAAAGGTTTAACATAGATCATTTCTTAAATAAATAACCCTATATCCTAAATAACCTCAATATGAAAGAAGGTTTTGACCTCCGAGGTTATTGTTGAGTCAAAACTTATACTTATGACTTTTCCGTTTCTTTGGTTTTGGAAATCACAAGCCCTCTCTTAATTAAATGATTACTAAATTCTCATGTCCAAAGTGTTTTATAATTTTTTTTATAGAAAACCTAATCTTTTACTATACTTAGTATAATTTCTAATGAATTACGAAAAAAACTTATAATTCTTCATGAAAATTATCCTAATGAGTATGGACCTGATTAACATTATATTATACCTTATCATGTCAGTTGTAAGACCTTATTTTATATCCTTCATACTGACTAGGTCTTAGTAATCAGATTGATATCAGTGCCAATGAATATTGGAATGATACTCATAAGGTATAACATAATGATAATTTTAAATAAGTATATTGGACTGACTTAAGTTTATTATTATATTCATAAGACCGATTTCTATTTTTTGAAAAAAAAATTACACTCTAATGGTGTAAATAATTATGATGTTATACAATAAGTTACAAAAGATCCATTGAAGTGTTATGCATCCAAGTCATTGCAACACACTTATAGAAATATGACCATTGGAAAAGAAATATTATTTTTTAAAATTTCTATAAATACCTGGTCATTCAAAGAGTTTGTAGCTAACTAATTTCATTTTTCAATTTCTCATTTTGTGAGAGATCTAGATATTTCATAGGATGAATGCCTTCTTCCTAGTCCTTGTATTTGTCTTAGAGTTTTGTAATTATATGGAAACCTTATCATGGTTGTCTCCTTACGAACGTTTTCTAGCACACTGGGGTTTTTATTTTTTTTCTCAGAACACACCTGGGTCAGGTCTCTATTGTTTTTCTCGGGAACTGGGTGTGAAAAGTTTGAGGTCTCAAGATTTCATTATTTAATTTTTTGTTTGGGTCCCGGTTTAAAGTTTTAAATTTAGTAAAATTTGGGTTTTTATACTGGTGCATGGATAGTATATGGTTAGATAAAGTTGTGCGGTCAGCCGGGTGATTATATGGTTGATTCTAGAATAGGGTGAATCCACCACATGGTCCGTGCATAGTTGCTTGAGACCTGCAGGGTAACCGCACATTTTTCCTGCATTAAAGTGATTAATAAATTAAATTGGGAGTAAAATAAAATAATAAATCAATTAAATTAAAGTAATAATTTAATAAAATAAATTGAGGGATGTGATTTAAAATTTTAAGAGTTTTTTAAGTAATATTTAAAATAATATTATAAGATAACAATATTATTATTATTATTGGTGTTGATAATATTAATATAAATATTAATATTATTAATCTTGTATTAAATAATAATAATATTATTATTATAAGAGATTATTATTATTATTATTATTATTATAAATAATATTGATATTATTTTTATTAAAATTATTGTTATTATCATTATTATATTTATTATAAATTTTTTAAAGTGGGTTTAATTTTTTTTAGGATTTTATCCCTTTCTCTCCACCTACTAATTTATCTTCCACACACCTCCCTAACCCCCCTACCATGCACGCACCTCTTCCCCTTCTCCTCCATGCATGTGAACACCTCCCTCCAGTGGGTCTCCCTTTACAGGCTCTCATAGCCCTCATGACCCTACTTTTGTCAGGGTCTCTCGCACACCCCTCATGGGTGCCTAATCTTCTCCAGTGCATACACCACCTCCAGTAGCACCTCTTCGAGTCACCAGCCTCCGAAGTCCCTCGTTGTTTCTCCTCTCCCTTTTCTGTGAGAGTGATCTACCTCTAGGTAAGTTTTTTCTTTCCCCTCTTTGAGGTTTTGGGTTTCAGGTGGTTAGGGTTTTGGTTTTGGGGGTTCATTCATGATCTATTGGGGTCGATCTTGTCTATTAGGGTTCATTGCGGGTTTCTTGAGGTGTGGCTAGGATGCGGTTGAGGTGCAATTATGGTTTCACAATTTTTCTGAAAGATTATTCATATAAGGTAGGTAATTCCATGCTTAACCATTTTTTTATGAATTGATTACACTTTATTGTAATTTTTGTTTGTTCTATAAATTTTCTGTTAGGTTTGGGGTGGTTTTTTGAAAGTTTTTATGTGCATTTGGTTTTAAAATAATTTATCCCTATAAAATTGGGTGTATTTGGTGTGAAAATGTTGTTGTGCCTTTTGAGATTTGTTTTATAAATTGATTAAATGATTACAGAATTTCATTAAATGGTTCGGATTATATATTGGCATGGTTATGATGTGCTATCAATTTTAAAGTGACATTTTTATATGGAACCAGGTTTTTTTTTGGTGCAAACCAATATTGGATCACTGTTTATGTTTTATAAATTGTTCAAATGAGTTGTTAAATTATTCATGTGGTGAAAAAGTGGTATTTGAAATAATGAGTCATGTGTTTAATTTTAAAGTGACATTTTTTCATAAAATTGATTTTTTTTCTTGTGTAAACCCATATTGTGTAACTTGGTAGTGTTATATAAATTATGAAATTGGTATATTAAAATATTATAGGGATGAAAACTGTGTTTTGATGAATCATTGATGTTCAGTTAATTTTTAAAGAGTTTTTAGGGTCCACTTTTGGTGTCTTGGCATCAGCGAGTGTTTATTTGAAATTGTTTTATAAATTGTTATAAAGGTTTATCAAACCATTTAAAGGTGCGAAGCTTATTTGGGAAATATATTGGTGTGAATACATTTTAAAAAATGGTTGTTTGGTGTGAAATGATGGATTCTAATATGTGATTCTTAATTTTGTTGATGTATTGTGGAATTGGTTTGTTATGTTGTATGTGAAACTTGATTGAGCACAATAGTGAAGCTCAGGTATATTGGTGGGTGGACTAGGACTAGTGTGCTAGTGATTCAGAAGTGTCCTTGTCCTAGTTTCACTTAGAAATATTGATGATAAAAACACTAACTAAATAATTATGGTTGATTGGAGACCACTAGGTTTTGGGTGAGTTCCCTACTAGTGGACCAGGCATGAGAACGTTGTTCTTTGTGGTTCCTATGACACATTTCATCACGATAGAATGTACCTAGTGTTCCATTGGTAGCTAGTAACCAGGGGTATTTCTCATGACTAGTGATAAATGATTATTTTTCACATACCATTGGAATATGGTAGGTTAGGTTGGAATATTTTAAAAGAAAGTGTGTTTTCTTTAAAGTTTTATTCTTTGAAACTATTTTACTTAAAACTGATTTATTTGAAACTACTTTATATTTTAATTTTCACTCATTAAAAGTTTTTTTCTTTAAAGTTATTTTAATTAAAATTGTCCTAGAATTTCTATAATTGTAAAGCTTTCAAGTTTATTGGTCATTTAATGTTTAATGCATGGAATCTTTTATCTAGGTAGCATCCTACTAGGTTTTGGCTCACAACATAAATACACCTTTGGGTGTATGCAGACTTTGTTGTCTATTTGTTTTAGGTTAATGCATGGCATGTGGTGTTGGTAGGTTGGTTTTCTTGTGGCTTTGGTTGTGGATCTTGGTCGTGGTGTCTTTAGGATGTTTATCCTCTTGTTGCATGGAGTTTTGGGGAATTGTTTTAGTTTTACTTTGTTTTTTAGACCTTTTTTGGTCTTGTTTAGCTGTAAACTAAAAATATGAGATTAATTAAAGGTTAATTTGGATAAATTTATTAGATCTGGATTTTTCGTTTTTATTGGTCATTTCAATATGGTTAGTTAGGGTAAATCATTATCACGTGTTCTATTTGATACCCAGGTACTTTTTCTAGCTCGTGGGGATCGAGAACACCTTTTGGGCCTTTTCATAGACTGAATTGAGTTACAGGTTCAGGATCAAACTGGGTTGGTTCCTGAAAAAATGGTATCAAATGATGTTATTCTCTTTTGAGTCATGTTCCTTGGGGTAATGTATGGGAAGATAGAAGATATGATTTTTTGACTTTCCGTTCTGGTTACGAGTAGGGTGTCTGGCCAGCACACCTTATGACGGGACACATGTCACAAAGGGAAGTCGAGTTCAATCTATATTATTTGTCCCTTGTGGTATTTTCATGTATGGGAAATGAAATGGGAGTGGGGTCAATAGTATGAGTGTGCTATCCGGGCCTAAAAATCCATGTGGACCTAGAGATGTCTTCCTAGAATACACTATGTGATGGTCAAGTGATTGATGTATAGCCGCCAACCAAATGTCCAAGTCACCCACTGTCACTAGTTTAATATTACATCATTCTTCATATCTTTGTTTTGGAATTATGGAAATTTGATTTTAAGTAAAATTTTTTGTGTTTTGGGGATTAGGAATGTAAATTTTTATAACATACCAAAAGGATGTTTTTGAAATGTTAACTTTTTTAAAATGATTTCTAGTAAAGAGGATGAGTTTATCGAAGGTGTATTTTTTTTATAAATAAATTTAGTTTTCTATATAAGTTGTTCATTTAGGGAAAATAGATCTTCATTTCCCAAAAAATAGTTTTTTAATATTGTTTTAAATAAGAATAATGAGTTTTTTTATTAAATGGTTGAGAATGAAGGGAGGGATGTCGTGCACTAGAAAATTTTCCTAATGTAATGTTTTGAAAATGATGTGTAAGGTTTGAAAAATGTGGGTTTCGTATTTTGGTTTTGAAAAGTGGAATGTTTTAGTTTTAGTCTTTGGTGTTCTCATGGATGAACACATGGATGGGCATATATGGAAAGGTGGATGATCAATGTTATGAGAAGATGAGTACCTGGATGGACATGAGGTGGGTGCTTGGTGTGTCACAGGTACATGCATGTGTGAGCCCCATGTGACACCATTTGTGATTGTGCAACCTGACAACTTTGTTTATTTAAAAAAAATCTATAGATAAATCTATTGTTTTGATAACTTGTGATTTTGTGGTGCATCTTTGTGTATTTTTTGAAATGTTTATTCTGAAGCAATTCGATCTGAGAATTCTTTTAGTTTGACTTGTGTATTTAGTTTGAGTTCTTAATGGTAATTTTGTGTCAAAGTGTGTGGTTAGTGGGTTCTTTTGAAAAAAATAATATGTCGAGAAGACCTTGTAGTGGTACCCTTTTTGTACACTTGGTGTTCATTTTTGGTATGTCTTGGTCAATGGACCATTTTTATTTAGTCCTTGGAATTCTTACTTGGTTAGTGCACACCCCCTTATTGAATTAATGAACATTTGATGGGTGGCCACAGGTGATTCACCATTAGCAGACCCTCTAGTGGATCAACGTAAGTAATTTCCTCTTATGATTTGGAAATAGATTCAACCTCTCATCCTTTTTAGTTAAGAAGATCCTCTTGCAGTGGAACAATGGTTCTAGAAGGTTGAAATAGACCATAGTTTCTTAATTAGTTTGGGTTGTCAAAGGTGACGCTTGACACCCATTTGTTTAAATGGACTACCATAAAGTGGTGAAGGGAATCCCAGTTAGGAAAGGTAAATGTGGTTTGGGTTGTTTGGTGCTAGACATGTCTAAAGTTACCTTCAGACCTTTCATCATATTCATATAAGCAAAGGTTCATGTTAGTCCACCAATGTGGAAAATCTGGTAAGATGGACTTATGATGATTTTCAAGAATCATGTGTCTTTCGGGACTCAGTTTAAGGTCTCTTCCCTTGTAAATAATCTTAGGCTGCAATGGTCATGTTTGGTGGCATTTTGTGGTGTCATGTTTTTTCCTAAATTAGAATGCAGATGTTGTGGAACTTTTGAGACCCTCTATTTTACCTGAAGTGTGTGTTTCGTTCGGGTAATTCCATGTTTTTTTTTGTTTTGGGTGAAATAAATTTTTGTGTGCCCTTCCTTCTGAAGTTTTTCATTCAAATTTGAAAGGGGTGATGTGTATGAATATTCTAATACCATGTCTTGGTAAAAGTATCCCATGAGAGTAAGTAGGTTATGGGATTTGTTGTGTTCTATTGATGTTGTTAGATCAAAGTGTAATTGTTTGTGGCACCAGAAGGAAGAAGTTTTGATCGGGGGTTTTCAGTACCTAACTGTGAGTTAGGAGATGATTAAACTATCAAAGCTCTATCCATATGTCTCTTAGTGAAGCTGGAGCATAGTTAGGAACCCCGGGGTTGTAAGGTACCTCTTTCCAGAGTCTCTCTTCAGTTAGAGAAATGAAGACGGCTTAATATTTCTATAAAGTTATTGTGTTCTAAGCAGTACCATTAGATAGAGGGGTTTTGAGGAACCTATTTATTTACTATGAACCACATGATGTCTCCTATGTGGTTTAGTGTTTCTATGGTCAGGCCCTTGGTGTGGGGTGTTAGGTTGTCTAAGAACTTCTAGGTTATCTCATGTTTGAATTTTTGTGTCGGTTTCTACTAGTCAAATAATCTAGTTGGTCTTCATGGTGGGGAGACCCATTGTGGGTCTCACTAAAATTATTCAAAAATAAATCAATGTTAGACCTTTTTTTTATGGTGGGGAGTCAATTAGGGCCTCCCCCTATTGGTATCCCAGTCCCGTCTCAGGTGTTAGTTGCCTCTTATGGTGGGGATTCTACTCAGGCCTACCCATGTCATTAACTCTATTTCATCCCTGGTGTTGGTTTGGCGATTGGTATTCTCATTCAGAGCTATCCAATCCCAATCCCCTTTATTTATAAAATTTTAGGGTCGATGTGAGCCCAACGATATTCTAAAGTAAGGTTGTGGTAACCTCGTTGAGTTCTTTGTTTGTTTCTGGTATAATGCATCAGCCTCTTTGGGAATGTTTAAGGTGTTTTGTCTCGGGATATTGAATTTTGTGTTGTGAGAGGTTTTTTCTTTTGATTATCAATATGAGGTTTCTTATCTTTTGGGGGTGGGCTTCACTTGGTGGGAAGTCTATTTTTGGACTCCTGAGTTTATTTTTTAGGTCTTTTATCTTTTTTTTCAGTGTTCTTGATTCTCTTTTGTTTCACTTGTAAGGAACCTCTTTGAGTTGAGTGGGTGTGCCGATTCTATTTTCTATTTAATCTTGGGATGGATTTCTGGGGGTGGAAAGAGTTTTTGGTGGAGAGAATTGTCACACCCATGTTTTTATTTTAGCCTCAAACCAGACCGAGGTTGGGTATCGGTTGTTTTTCTCAAGAACCGGGTGTGATGAGTTTGAGGTATCGAGATAGTGTTGTAGAAAAATGGGTTGGGGTCCCTAATTAGAATTTTAATTAATGTTTGGAATTTTTTTGGGTTTCATGCTGGTGAGTTAAAACTACACTGTTATCGAAATCCATGCGGTTTTTCGGGTGTATGTGCGGTTACTTATAGAATGGGCAGAAGCCACCCCACAGTCCGCACACAGTCTCTTGAGCCATGCGGGGTAACCACGTGGCTTCCCTATATTAAAATTGACTAATGCATTAAAGCAGGAGTAAAATAAATTAATAAACGAATTAAATTGAAGGGATAATTTAATAAAATAAATGGAGGAGAGTGAATTGAGATTTTAAGAGTTGTTTTAAGTGATATTATTATTATTAGTATAAGATATTATTTTTTTAGTGTTTATAATATTATTATTAATATTATTATTATTAATCTTGTATTAAATAATAATATTATTATTGATATTATAGATATTATTATTATGAAAATTATATTTATTATCATTATTATAACTTTTCTAAGTAGTTTTAATTTTTATTAGGGTTTTATCACTTTCTCTCCCCCTCCCCCTTTCTCTTCCACACCCCCCTTACCAGACGCACTTCTCTTCCCCCTCTTTTTTCTATACATGCACGCCCCTCCCTCCAGAAAGTCTCCCTTCATAGGAACCTGCACACCTTGCTCCCCCTAATCATGTTCTGGACTCTCGTTTACCCCTCCCTAGTGCCCTATCTTTTCCAGAACACACACCAACTCCAATTTCCCCTCTTTGTGTTGCCAGATTCCAAAGTCGCTCATCGTTTCCCCTCTCCCTATGTTGTGGGTGTAATCTACCTCTGGGAAAGGTTTTTATTTCCCCTATTTAATGATTTGGGTTTCCGGTGGTTTGGGTTTGGGTTTTAGGGGTTCGGTCTTGGTCTTTTGGGTTTGATATTTTTTATTGGGGTTCGTACAGGTTGCTTGAGGTGCAGTTAGGATGCGGTTGAGGTTTGGTTGCAGTTTCACACTTTTTTTGGAAACTTCTTGATCTGAGGTAGGTCATTCCATTATTAACCTTTTTTTGAAGAATTAATTATTATTTCTTGTATGTTTTTATATGTTATATAAATTATGTGTGAGGTGGGGTGTGGTTTTTCGAATGTTGTTATGTACATTCAGTTTGAAAATAATTTATCCATGTGAAATTGGGTGTATTTAAAGTGAAATTTTTTTGGTGCCTTTGGGGATTTTTTTTAAAATTGTTTAAATGATTCATAAACATTTTTTAAATGGTGTAAATTATATTTTTTCATAGTTATGATGTGTGATCAATTTTAAAGTGGCATTTTATATGGAACCGGGTGTATTTTTGGTGAAAACCTTTCTTTCGTCATTGTTTATGTTTTAAAAATTGTTCAAAATATTTATTTAATTATTCATGTGGTAGGAAAGTGGTATTTGAAATGATTAATCAAGCTTATAATTTTAAAGTGACACTTATTCATAAAATTGAGCATTTTTAATGTGTAAAACCAAGTTGCGTCAGTTGGTATTGTTGTATAAATTGTGAAATTGGTTTATTAAAATATGTTTGGGTAGAAAAATGTGTTTTGACGAAGCATTGATGTGCAGTTAATTTTTGAATATGGTTTCAAGTACACTTTTTGTGTATTGACCATAGGGGGTTTATTTTAAATTGTTTTATTAATTGATATAATGGTTCATCAAACTATTTAAAAGGTGTGAAGCTCATTTGGGAAATATTTTGGTGTGTGTTCATTTTTAAAAATGGATTTTTGGTGTGAAATGATGGATTTTGATATGTGATTCTTGGTTTGGTTGATGTAATGTGGAATTGGTTTGTTGTGTGGTATGTGAAACTTTATTGAGCACAAAAGGGAAGTCCGGGTATCTAGGTGCAAGTACTAGGACTAATATTCTAGTGATTTAGAAGATGCATTTTCCCAGTTTAACTTTTCAATATTGATGATGATAACACTAACTAAATAATGATGATTTATTGGAGGCCATTAGGTTATGGGTGTGTTCCCAAATAGTGGTATGTGCAGAATAATGTTGTTTGTTTTGCTTCCTTTGCCACATTTTAATAAGATCAATGTACCTAGTGTCCCGTTGTTAGCTAGTGCTAGGGGTATTTTCTGTGACTAGTGCTCAATTATTATTTTTCACTTACCATCGAAATATGATAGGTTGGGTTGGTAGATTTTAAAAGAATGTGTGTTGTATTTAAAGAGGGATTCTTTGAAACTGTTTTATTTAAAATTTCATTCTTTGAAAATGCTTATATTTTAAGTTAAACTCATTCAAAGTTGTTCTGCTTTAAAATTTTTTTCTTGAAATTTTCCCAGTATTTATTTAATTCTAAAGTTTGCAATTTTATTTGTCATTTAATGTTTAATTCATGAAATCTTTTATCTCAGTGGCATCCTACTAGGATTTGTATCATTCCCTATATATACCTTTGGGTGTATGTAGATTTTGTTGTCTATTTGTTTCTGGTTAAGGCATGGCATGTGGTGTTAGTAGGATGGGTTTATAATGGATTTGGTTCTAGATCTTGGTGGTAGAGGCTTGAGTATATTTCTCATCTTTTTTCATAGTGGTTTGGGAGGAATTTTTTTAGTTTTCCTTTTTTTCATAGCCCTTTTTGGATCTTTTTTAGCTATAAACTGAAAATATGAAAATTATTAGATGTGTGTTTGGTTAAATTTTTAAAATCTATATTTTTTGTTTTTATTGGTAATTCTAGTATGGTTAATTTGTTTAAATCATTCTCACATTTCCTATTTTATACCCGGGAACTTGTGCCAGCCCCTTGGGATCAGGAACGAAATTTAGGCCATGTTGTGAACCGACTCTAGTGACCAGTTTGAGATCGACCTAGGTTGGTTTGTGAATTTTTTTAATCATTTATCTGATTGATGTTATTATGATCGTTGGATTGTGGTGTTAGAAATATGGATTATATAGTCTTATCATCGAGGGCTTGTAGGGATAGTTAGATATAGCCTATCCATTGGATCGATTTCTACTAGGGGTAGGCAAGAAAAAAAATTTGATCATCATATTAAGGTCTTTTTTCTCCGAGGAAAGAAAAACATTATTATAAGTATAAAACAAGGGATAAATTTAGTCTTGGTTATTGACTACCTTAATCTTGAGGTTTAAATAGATATATTTTCAATAATAGATGTAAGTCGTTATTACTTTATTATAGCTATTTTATTACATGTTTCAAACAAGTTTTATTTTTTTCTACTAAAATTGTAAATATTTATTCATAACATGTCTGAATATGATAAAAATTAATATTTTAATTCGTTCTTCTATAAGTTTGGTCTATTTACATTAATATAATTTAATATTTTGTGATTTCAATTCTTTTACGCTGATATATAGAAATGAGTCTCAATTAGGATACTTTGATATAATCTGACTGAGGTCCAAGTCTGAATCTGATAATTTTATTAAATAGGTTTGTGATTTTTTTGGTTTAATTATTTTAAAAAAAAAATTTCAACGAAAATTCACCCCCCACACACTTGTAATAAAGAAATAAATAATATATTCCTTCGATCCTAATCTCAATATATCTAATACCTATTTCCAAAAATTTGTGTCAGAGCAGGTGTCCATCACTCAAAATTCTTCTAGGTTTTTAATGTCTTTACTATTGAAAGTCTTTTAAGTTTTGTTATAAATTATTTTTTTATAAAACATTACTACACTGGAGAAGAAATTTTTTCTATTAATATGGAAGGTTTTAATGTCGGATCCATAGAAAATATCAATCCAAAAAGACCTCTTATTTTTTATGGAACTGACTTTGAATATTAGAGAGATAGAATGAAGACTTTCTTCATCAAAACTGGGGTTAATAATTTTTTCATGATGATTGGTGATTAAAAAATAGCTGATAAGGAAGTTATAACTACCACCCATCAAGATAGGAGAAAATATCAACTAAAATAAAGAGTAACACATTGTTATATTCCATGACGATAAGCATATATATGAAAATTCCATCTTTTGAAGTTGTTAATAGTATTTAGAAGAAGCTACAGGTTACAGATTTTGGTACTTCAAAAGTTGTTGAAACTAGGAGAGCTATGATGAGAGCTAATTATCAAGATTTTGAATTCTTACTGGTAAAATCAATTGTTAAGATTCATCAAAGATTCATGACAATTATTAATAGTCTACAATATTTTTGTGAAAAATTATTAGATGATTAAATTTTTGTTGAAAAAATAACATATATCATTCTCAATAAATGGGAGTCTAAGTGAACTATTGTTGATGAAATAAAGAAGGTTAATAATATTACCCGAGATGACCTTATTGGAACCTTGATTTAGTATGAAAGTCAAATTAAAAGTGATGCATTGAAATAGAATTAAAATAATGTTATTGCTTCTTTTACTACTACTATTATTCCTACTAAATCTAAAACTCTTGAAAAAGTTGTTATATACAATTAATTATAGTGATTTTGAACAATCTAAAAGTGAATTACCTAACATAAACATAATAGTGAATAAGATCATCAGCAAGAAAGATTTTTAGTAAGGGTACAAAAAAGGATTTAAAGATTGAAGTGATAAGAAAGATGGAGTTACTTGTTATGAATGCTATAAAGTTGGACACATTAGACTAGATTATCCAGAGCTAATGAAGAAATATAAGAATGATGATAATTATGAAAGTAATACAAACAAGTATTAAAAATAAAAAGATAAAAAGTTTCTAAAAGAATCTAACAGTTGGAGTTCCAGTGGTGGCGATTCCTCAAACAATACTTATGATAATGAAAGTTCTAGATAGAGGAACTTACGTATTTTTGTAAATGTACCTCTTGTTAATCATTGCTTTATAGAAAAGGCACCACTACACCAAAATTTATATTTATCAGTAGTTTTTTTTGTGTGGCAGCAGTTTAAACCACCGCTAAATCATTATGCATCAGTTTTAAAAAATAGTCACTAAATCGTGTGATGGAAAATAATTAGTGGTGCTTTTTTAAAACCATCGTAGAATAATTTAGCAATGAATTTCTAACAATGGTTTAAACCATCGTTAAATCATTTTTATTTTTTATTTTTAAATTTTTAAATTTTTAAATTTTTAATTTTTTAATTTTTTTGTAATTTATTTATTTATTTTTATAATTTATTTATAATTTATTATTTATTATTACCATGCTCATGCCCATCTCCATTCACATGCTAATGTCATTTATATAAATTATGTGTTGGGTGAGATTTGAACCCTTTACCTCTTGCTTATTCTTTAAAGACTTTACCACTCCAGCAGGCTCTTCATATAGTCAATAAATCCAATTTAATATACTTATACATACATATATATATATATATATATTAATTGGAAAAACAAATAATACGTAACAAATAGATACACACATGATAATTATTAATCAATAATGACTAATCAATAATCAATAATTAATAATTAATAATTAATAATTAATTATTAATTATTAATATTTAATAATTACTAATTACAAATTACTAACTAATATATAGAATATAAATGAAAAATAAATAAAGAAATATATAATATGGAAATAAATGGTAAATAAAAAATACTAAATAATAAATCGTAAACAATAAATAATAAATAGTAAATAGTAAATAGTCAATAGAAAATCTTAACTTGTAAATAATAAATACTAAATACTAAATACCAAATACTAAATACTAAATACTAAATACTAAATACTAAATAAAATGTAATATATAATATATAATATATATTATATAATACATAACATAGAATACATAATATATAATACATAATATATATAATACATAATACATATGTATTATATTATATGTTACATGTTACATATAATATATAATTTATAAGACATAATATATAATACATAATATATAATACATAATACATAATATATTTTATATTTTATATATTTTATATTATCTATTATATAATATATAATATATTTTATATAATATCTTATAGATAATATATAATATATAATATATAATACTTAATATATAGTATATAATATATAATATATAATAGATAATAGACAATATATAATATATAACATATAATATATAAGTAATGTATAAATAATAAATTAATTAAAAAATAATTTAATATATGATAAATAAATAACAAATTAATAAATAATTGATAAATAATAGATAAATAAATAACTAATAAATAAATAAATAAATAATAACAAATATTAAATAATAAAATAATTAATAATTAATAATTAATAATTAATAATTAATAATTAAAAGTAAATAATTAAAAATTAAAAATTAAAAATAACAAATAATAATAATTTCCCATTAATAATTAATATTTAATATTTAATATTTAATATTTAATAATTTATAGAAAATTAGTAGATTATTTAGAAATTATAAATAAATATAAAATTAATAATTAAAAAATAATTAATATTGAATAAATAAATAATAATAAATAAATAAATAACGAACTAATAATAAATTAATATTTAGTAAATTAAAAATAAATTAATAAATAATAAATAATAAACTCTAAAGAATAAATAAATAAATAGTAATTAATACTAACTATTAATTAATAATTGATAACTAATAATTAATATTTCTTAATTAATAATTAATAATTAATAATTAATAATTAATATTTTATATTTAATATTTAATATTTAAAATTTAATATTTAAAATTTAAAATTTAAAATTTAATATTTAATATTGAATATTGAATATTTAATATTTAATATTTCATTTTCAATATTTAATATTTAATAAATAAATAACTATTTAATAATTAATTAATTAATAATTAATTAATAATGAATAAATAAATGCTAAATAAATAAATAATAAATGAATAATAAAATAATATTTAACATTTCATTAATATTTAATTAATGAATTAAAAATAAATTAATAAATAATGTGTACATAATAACTAAATAATAAATAAATAAAATATTAAATGTTAAATAAATTAATAAATATATAAATTTATCAATAAAAAATTGATATATAACTAAATAAATACTATATAATATATAATTTATAATATAGAAATTGATAATAAATAAATATGTAAATATTAAATTAATAAATAAATCATAAAACTTTAAGAACCTCTAAAAACCTTAAAAACACTTAAATAGCCATAAAATCTGATTCGTAACTCCTTTTTCAGTGCCACAACCAGTCAAATTGAAGATAATGAAATGATATTTAATATCATATATGGTACAGGCTAAACAGACACCTGGATCGAATGTTATAACCATTCGAATTTTAAGAAATTGAGGTCTGCAAATAGAATATCTACTTTGGAGATCTTATGGGACTTTCAGGTGGAATAAAAAGGGTTATATGACTCAAATAGTTTTTACCATAACTGAATAGCATAGATCATGTCAGACGCTTTAATTTGATAAATGGTAATGCCCAAATAGACACCCAGAATAAAAGTTATTACAGTTTGAAGTTTGAGTTTGATTTTCAACTTTTGAAAATTGAATATATTTTTTCCTTTTATTATCACATGATTAAAATCTAACTTGGTTTTATCCCATTTTCAAAACTTTTATTTGATTGGTTGTTGAGCTAAAATGGTCTTTCAGATCCAATGTTATGGTCATTTGATGCCGAGGTTTTTTCTCCAAGTTATTAAAGATTTTTTTTTTCAATTTAATAATATTATTAACTAATAAATATAAATAATAATTAATTAACACATTATAAATAATTAAAATTATAAATAAGAACCTATATTTTATTGTTAAGTTAATTAATAAATACATTTTCATTTTTTTCTTCAATTTTATGGGGGTTTTTTAAAAAAATTTCCCCTAAAAAATTTATTTTTTAAGTAATTTTAAAACATTGATAAAAATATTTAAAAAAAATTTAGCAGTGGTTTTAAAATTTACTGCTTAATTTTTTATCAAAAAAAAATTGCGGCAATTTTGAAAACCGCCGGGAAGAAACCAATTCTAAAACACTATTTTCTTGTAGTGTACACACTGTTGAAAATCTTACTAATATTTTGTTAAATGATAACCTAATAAGAATGCTTTAGCATCCACTGATGAAGAATATTCTTTATAAAAGGATAATAATCTTCCTTGTTATGAAGAAGTTTCACGTTTTGAATAACTTTTAGTAAAATAAAAGTATAAAGTTTATAAAATTCATGATATGGATAATTCATTAATAGGTGTCCTAACAAATGAAATATTATATCTGTCCAAAGATCATGATAATTCTAATTCTAGAAATATATTATTTTTAAAGATTTAGAATTTTTTTAAAACTATAGTTTGAAAACTAGTTTCAATAAACTCAACTTTGAAACTATTACTAAAGAGGATAAGAATTTAGTTGTAAAACTAAAATCTAAAATTTATTCTTCGAATATTTTTTTTGAAACATTATGACTGGTAAATGAAACTTTGAGAAAATTTACAAACAAATAGGTTATCATAGAACTTGTTCTGGAATGGGTTTTACTCATAGAAAAACTATTTTTTAGTAATAATTAATTTCTTTAAAAAAGTGATCCCATTTTTACAATATGTAATATTGGTGGGAATTTTAAAAATAATTTTTCTCTTAAAAAATTCCAATTCTTAGTATTTCACAAATGCTAGTTCTCAAAACAAATGTGGATTCCTAAAATTTTGTTTTCTGACATTACTGGACCCAATAAGGTTTAGGTGTCGAAAGCCTAATGTTTTGGTTTTCTGGAAAACTAAGAAAGTATCAACATCAAGAATACATGGCACATAGATTGTGTAAATTCCAAGAACATGACCAGTAACAGATATTTCTTTAAAATTATTCAAGATGAAGGGTGCAAAAGTTACTTTTGGAGATAGTGCTCTAGGAGAGATTATCGGTATAGGTAACATTTTTCTTCTTGGTAAAAGAATTAATTTAAAATAGTTTGTTTATTAAATTCATTAAATACAACCTAATAATCATAATTTAGTTATGTGATGAATTATCTTATGAATTTTAGAAATGATAATGGTTTTTTACACAATTTTAAGGATGAATACATTCTTTCTGCCAATCTTCATGAGAATGTTTACATAACTAACATAAAAGACCTTAGCAGCCAATAATAACCTTGAATTGGTGAAATGGAAGTCCAATACTGGTTATTTAATATATGTTTAGGACATTGTAACCTTAGAAAAAAACTAAATTTACTAAGGAAAGACTTTTTAAGTATCTACCGGATCTTAGGTTTGATTCTTCAAAATTCTGTTAACCTTGTCAATATAGTAACCAATATAAGTCAAGTTTTAAATCTATTAGTGATGTATCAACTTATAATGCTTTATAGTTACTGCACATGGATTTATTCAGAAATATAAAAACTAAAACTGTTGGTGGAAATGACTATGTACATGTCTTGGTTTATTATTATACTATTTATACTTGGGTTTAATTTCTTATAAAGAAATCTGATGCTCTTTGTTGTTTAAAAACATTTTTAGGAAAATTTAAAGATGAGAAAACCCATCCCTTGATAACTATTCATATTTATCATGGTGGAGAATTTTTAAATTATGATTTTCATATTTTTTCTAGTAATAATGGTTTTGAAAAAAAAAACATTTTAGCTCCACGAACTCCCTAGTAAAATGGTGTTGTTGAATGAAGAAATATAATTTTTCAAGAAATACGAATATCCATGTTATGTGGATACTCAATTTCTAATTTTTTTTGGTATGATCTCATTATTACAGCATGTTATACTATAAATCATGTTTTAATTCAAATTTTTTTAATAAAACTACTTCTGAGTTTTGGACTAGTGAAAAACCAAAATTTTCTTACTTTAGAGCTTTATGATGAAAAGTATTCTTTTTAAATACGAATGATAACATACATAAATTTGTACCTAAATCCAATGGAGTAATATTTTTAGGTTATTCAACTATTTTTAAGGAATATATAGTATTCAAAAAAATCATATACTATTGATAAGATAGTGCATATTAAATTTATTGATTCCTGTCCTTTTAAAAAAAAACTCAAACAATATCTTGATATATTATTTCAAAAATTGATTTTCAACCTTTTTTAGAAAATTCATCTTCTAAGGAAACAACTCATGAAATAGTTTCTGGGGTTTTATATCAATAATTCTTTTACCTCATGTTTAATAATATCCATTACAAAACCTAATAAATTAGTTGTTTATTAGGAATCATCCTAGTGATAGTGACATTAGATATGTTGATCAACCTGTTATGACTAGAAGTTCCTTAAAGAATTAAATTGAACATCAATACTTACTTTCCCAATTTTAACCTAAGAATCCTATTGATGATTTAGGTGATGAGGAATTTATTGACACTAATTGAAAAATTGCATATACCAACGGTTTGGAACCATTGGTATAGGTCCCAAAACTATGGGTATAGCATATACCAATGTTTTGGGAAGCCGTTGGGTGATTTGGAGTTGGGAAAGACATATCCCAATGGTTTGAAAACTGTAGGGATAACTCTTTCCCAATGGTTTTCCCAAACATTTGGGATAATTAAATCTAAAAAAAAGTTCCAATAGAGGCTTGAACCCACAACCTCCACGTTATATATCAAACACTTTTCCATTATCCTATAGTTACCTTTGTGAATATATTTGGATATATATATATATACATGTAATTTATATATTTATTTATTTGAATATAGTCGATAAATGTATTCATATAAAATAAGGGTACATATTCCAACAATTCTCAAAATCGTTGGATAGGCCTTTCCCAATGGTTCTGAGAACCGTTGGCATAGGTACCCACCCTTCCCAATGGTTTGACCAAACCATTGTAAAATTGATATCAAAGTACCCTCTCGCAATGGTTTTCCAAAACCATTGTGAAAAGTGTACCCTTTCCCAATGGTTTGGGAAAACCGTTGGGAATAGTGGTGTCAAAGTACCCTTTTCCAACCATTTTGAAAAAACCATTGGAAAAAGACAAAAGTACCCTTTCCCAATGATTTTCCAAAACCATTGAGAAAATTTTATCCTTTTCCAATGGTTTGGGCAAACCATTGGAAAAGTTTCCTTAATGTACCCTTTCCCAACATTTTTGGAAAACCCATTGGGAAAAGTGGACCCTTTCCCAATAGTTTTGGGAAAATCGTTGGGAAAAGTGGACCCATTCCAAATAGTTTGGGAAAACCATCGGGAAAATTGGACCCTTTCCCAATGTTTTGGGAAAACTATTGGGAAAATTGGACCCTTTCCTAATGGTTTGGGAAAACCATTGAGAAAAGTGGTTTCAAAGTACCCTTTCCAAATAGTTTTGGAAAAACTATTGGGAATGGGAACCTATACCAATGATTTTTATAAACCATTTGTATAGAAGCATTGGTATAGGTAGTATTTCAAGTAGTTTGTGGATATGAAATATAAACTCAATGAATTCAAGAGAAAAAATATATATAATTTTTTGACTGCCATAAGGAATCTTCTATAATTAGAGTAAAATGGGACTTTAGAAGAAAAAAATGTCATGAAAATGTCATAATAATTATAAATAAACTATTACTTGTTACTAAAGGTTATAATCAAAAAAAAAGAATAGACTATGGAGAAACCTCTACACCAATAGAAATACTTAGAGCAATTCACATTCTACTATCTTTTAGAAGATTCTTTAATTTCAAACTTTTTCAAATAGATATGGAGTGTGCTTTTCTTAATGGATATGTTTAGGAGAAATTTTATGTTAAACAACCCCTGGTTTTTAAAATATAAAACATCCAAAATATGTTTATAAATATAAAAAATATTTATATGGAATTAAATAATCCCCTAAATCCTGGTATGATATATTAATATAATTTTTGTTATAAAATTTTTTTTAAGGGATTTGCGGATCAAATTTTTTTTATAAAATAATTTAAAAAAAATATTATGATTGTTAAAATATATTTTGATGAAATTATATTTAGATCAACTCAAATATATTTAATATATTACTTTTCAAATCTTATGAAATCTATGTTTGAAATGAGTATGATGGGTGTGTTACAATATTTTCTAGATTTTTAAATTTAAAAAAAACAAGAAGTAAATTTTATAAACCAACATAAGTATATAAAATATATTCTTAAAAAGTTTGCATTCAAAAATACTAAATGTATTATTACTCCTATCAGTACGTAAAATACAGTTGATCTTTATGAGGATGGGATACCAGTTGATCAAAATATTTTTAAAGGTATGAAAGGAAGTTTACCTTATTTAATAGCTAGTCCTCTAGATTTATTGATTTCAGTATGACTTTCTGCAAGATATCAAGAAAATTAAAATGAATACCATTTAAAACTTGTAAAATGAATTTGTTTATTTTAAGGGAACTATGGATGCAGTACTTTTTTATTCTTCTGGAAATGTTTTTGAATTAATTTTTTTTCATAGGTTAACTTTTGTGGTTGTAGAATGTATACAAAATGAAAATATATAACTATTCATTTCTTAGGAGATTCACTAGTTTCTTGGTGTTGTAAGAAACAACATTTAGTAGTATTTTCCACTATTGAAGCTAAATATGTGGCATTTGGAAGTTTTTGTGCTCAAGGGTTGTAGATGGAACACACACTCACTAGATATGGTAAGAGTTTTACTAAAATTAAAATACTATGTGTTAATAATAATTCCATTTCTTTAAGTAAGATCAATGAATATCACTCCCATAAAAAACACATAGATATTAGGCATCACATTCATAGACATCACACTCTAAAAGGAGATATCATTTTACAATTCATCGGAATGCATGATTAACTTGCTGATATTTATACAAAACCATTACCTTTCAATAAATTTGAATACATTAAACATAAGGAAATAATTGTCCCTATAAAATCATCTTTTATATATAATTCTAATTGATCCATCTCATTAAATTAAGTTACTCCACTTCATAGGGGAAATACATATGTTTGATCTTTATCAAAAAAAAATCAAAATTTTAGTTTTATTAATGTGTTTTAAGATTAAAAAAATTCATAATGAGATTTTATTTCTGAAATATATTATTCAGTTTTACTTATAAAATCAATTTAATTTTTTAAAATTTTTTTTAATACTAAATCTATCATATAAATTTTTTTAAAACTATAATAATCTAATTAGTCTAAAAAATTTCAACATATGGTTCATATTCAGATACAGGTTAGTTAAAAAATTATTTTATATAATGTTTTATTCTACCCTGAAGAATATTATGAAATTCCAGTAGTGGGAATCCTTATGTATAGAAAAAACTGATGATGAAAATGATATTTTGTACCTTGATATGGATCAAGAAGTTTATTTTTTAGTCACATTTTTTGAATAGGATGAAAAAGAAAAACATTCCTTCATAATTTATTGAAAATTATATAGAATTTAATATAATAAATCTTCTAGATTTTTTGGAGTTCAATCAGAAGGAGAGGCTTATTTTCCTTCTCATAAATTACCGGATGAGGTTAGTTCTTTTGATAAAAAGAAGGCAGAATTTTCCCTATTGGTTTATTATGAAATGATTTTGAATATTTCACAACTAACTCTTGATATTATATTTATTTCTATATTTATACAGGGTTTCTTAATTCCAAGTAAGTGATATCGAGACACATTTCAAGTCACATATGTTTTTATTTTCGATTTTTTAGTGAATAAGGGAAAAACTGATCTTATGTGATTGATTTTTCTTATCATTCACAATGCTAAAACTAGGTCCATTAAATCAAATATTATTATTACCCTGGCTACGATAACTAAGATAATGATTAAAGGCATGATTTTTTTTCAAAATTGAAAATAATTTAAAGATGAAGAAGATGGCGATTCTTTTTATTAGTAAGGATACAATAAAGTGCATAAGGTTAAGTTTTGATGCTAAATCAAAGTTTTTTGTTAAGAAATATTTTTAAGTAGAACCCTCAAACAAATCTAAAAAGTGTTATCAGAAAAAGAAAATGTAATGAAGATACATCATCACTGATAAAATAAAAGAAATATAAGAGGTTTCCTGGTGAAGTATATCAGGATTGGATGAAAAATAAAGAAGAAACAAGGTTAGGAGGACCAGTTATCTAAATCAACCCAGATAAGTCTAAAGCCTTGAATTTAAATGCCTCTAATACCTTAGAGAATGAAAAAAAGAAAATAGAAAAAGGAAATGACATAGTATAATAATTGTATAGTACTTGATGAAATGCATTGATTTAACCTCTAAAAATAATTTTTTAGCCCCATATCAATATACTCATGTGAATCTAGATACTATATTGTAATGACCCACCCGATCTCATTGGATTTAAAGTACAACGAGTCATTACTTAGCCTTAGGAGACATCCCTAAGATGTTGAAGGCTAGAAATAAATTCCAAAGGGTTTCAAAAGAAAGTATTGAATGATTTATCATTTAATAAACAAACCAACAAACACACAACCACAACAAAACAACCACTATATGATGCCTGAACAAAACTAGACAACTCAACAAATTCACATATCTTAAAACTGCATCAAAGTGTGCAACAACGAAAGACAAAAAAGTATCAAATTACACAATGGATAAACAACTAAAGACTCTCAATAGACCACAAGACTCCATTCTCTACTACCTCCAAGATCCAACATCACCAAACATCCCAATTCTCAAGAAGTGGTACTAAAAATGCGAGACATGTTACTTTTTCCCCTATCCCAGAAGATATCATCTGGAAAAGCACCAAAGAGCCAAAGTAGGGGTGAGTATAAAACTTATTAGTTTTCCAAAATTAATTCTCTACTCATGACATTAGGATTGAAGAGTCAGAAAAATTTATATAAAATACTTTATATAAAACCATTTCTCAAAATAGTTTATAAATAAATATAATAATTTTTTCAAAAACATTTATAACTAAAAGTATACAAGTGTGATTAAAACCAATATTTCCAGAAAGTTATTTTTCCATAATAATAACTAAACAATAATTAAAACCATTTCAAAATATCTCTTTTTGTAATACCCAACCATTTTACAAACCCATTAAACCAACCATTCATGAAATGTTATGACATTTCCATACTCATGAAAGGTTTCTCATCGATCTACCAAGTTGTCACAAGGTAATTATATCCCATATTCCATTAACACTTTGCAACCAAGCACAAGGTCATATTTCAACCAAACCTAGTTTATTCAATATCAACACACACTCACACCAACATGCCCAAGGATGATTCCAAAACACCTTTTTAATAAAAACATTTTTTATTTAAAATAATTTTCCTTCAAAATCATTTCAATGCTCAACCATTTAAATAAAACACACTTTTTATTGAAATACCCTTTCCATTAAAATCATTTATAAATTCTGTAAAATCATTAATTTAAAATCATCATTTTAATCAAGAAG